>WBND01000736.1:272548-337212 GCA_013398595.1 Tychaedon coryphoeus | reverse complement strand
GTGGAGCAGGGATAACTCTGTAACTCAAACTCCTCAGGGGGAAGGAAAAGCTTTTGTTTTAGTCTCAGCTTTGTGCTCCCAGGCTGCCCACATTAGGAAAACATGAGCGCAAGCGCAGGAGACCTTATGAATTTTAAAATCTTCCCCCTCTGAGGGCAGGCTCTGGGTTAGCAGGTCAGCCCATTTAGGTGAACCGTTTAGCGCGCATTAAAATCACAATTTATGCAATCTGCGCCCCAGCTTTAAAAAGAGCCGGCAATCAGGTGCTTAATAAAATCACCTCCAGCCCTCCTCTTTCAGCTCGCTGCAAATAAATGCCTTTTTTTTACATAATAAAAATGGATTAGGAGTCATTTTGAATTGTTATCCTAGCGAGATGTGCAGTTCGGGGCACGCAGGCATGTTGGCTGTGATTGAGGGTTGTGTGTTTTGGTGCTTGCACACAGCCGGTGCCTGGGAGACCTTTCAAATAAACATTTACTGGAACATCACATTGCATGTCTGAGCAGCACAGAAAGGCTGATTGGCAGGTTCACTCCTTCTTTTGTTTCCCTTCTTGGATGAAACAGCAAAACAAAACTGAACGTAAAAAAAAAAAAAAAAAAAAAGAAAATGTGACCATGGTCCCCTCCTCACTTACAGGGTCAATTTCCATCAAGCATTTCCAGCAAATCCCTGGGAACATCTTAGCACATAATTGCCAGGTGGGCCAGCTGGCTGGAGGAAGGGAAGCTGCATCCACTTGGCTGCCAGCAAGATCTCAGGAGAGAAGTTCAAGCCAATTTTTCCACATGAAAATTCAGGCAACTTTTGTGGCTCATCCCTGGATATGAAACCAGCCAGCAGAGACTGCACAGCACTTCTGGCAAATCAGTGTGTTCTGCCAGATTTTAACTGAATTTAGGGATGCTTTTTGGACTGAGAATCTGAAACAAACCTCAAAGAGCAGCTACTCCACATGGACCAATTTCTGTTGTTCCACTTTTCTCAGAGTGACAGCTTATACATAATTCCATGTAAATGAAAGAGTGAAAAAAATAATCTGGTTTCTTTACTAATTTCCTTCATTACTGTTTAGCCAATAAGTGGATAACAGATATAGACAGATTTTACTCATGTCTTCTCAGAAGCAGGATGGACTATTGCTGAATCCAATGGAAAATACCTTGTCCTTTATGTTTAGCATTGCAGTTTCTGACCCTACTCCCAGGTGAGATATTAATCAAATATAATTTTTTGAGTGACTAGGGAAAAAAATCCCTTATGTGTAAATTTAAGAAACTGCAGATCTTCTTCTAGCACTGCTTGACTTAATTCAAGTATCTAGTTGGAGTTGATAACAGAAATAAAGACATTTCCAATGAAATTCTATGTTTATAATCCTTTAAAAATACCAAAATTCAGAGGAACCTTCAATAGAGAAGAAGGAGAAGAAAAGTTAAGATCTGTAAATGTTCTACTAAATTCCAGAAAATGCTCCTCAAAAAAGAGCTTACAATATAATTCTCTGTATTTCTGGCTCTAGAATCATCCAAGAAAATAGATTTGGAAATAACAAATAAACAACTTTCATAATGCAAGTGTAAAAATTGTGTTTTTAAAAACTGGAATAGCCACATAAATTGAACACTTAGAATTTGCAAATCACTTCTAGATTTCATGGGAAATTTGAACAACATTGTTGAGTTGTTGACTCCTTACACTTTAGTGAGTTCATACTATAAATAATTCATACAAGTCAAAAAATGTGGGCTAAGGCTCTTCAATCCAAGGTCAGGCTATTCCAGTATTGCATGGGATTTTTTAGGCCATATTCTTCCACTCTGGATCATCTCTGGTATGGATATGGATATGGATATACCAAGCCACCACATGGCTGAACCAGGATTGCAGTTAAGATTTCCTTTCTCATCCCTATGTCCTGAACTTCTTTCTCAATTGCTCAAATTTTCCATGTTCCTCAAGATGCAGGCAGAAAACTTTGTGCAAAGGGCACTTTCCACACCTGAGATATTTGGGCCTATCTTTGCTAATTAGGGGCTCCCTCAAAGTCATAAAAATAAGATTTGAAATCACCAGATGTGTTTCTTAAAAGTATTTACATAGGAACAGAAGAAAATATCAACAAAACCTGGCATAATTCTGTAGATTTGGAGGATGTTAAGTGAAAAAAATAAACAGCCTTGGAAAGTTTCTGCTGAGGAATACAGATCTTTATTTTCTAGAGAATTTTCTAACAATTTTCTAAGGCCAGGTTACCCCTGAAAAATAATAAAAATTTTTTTCACTACAACTGAAGAATTTATTCAGAGGATTTGGTCCCTTCATGAATCATATCAGGAAATAATGAGATGTAATGCCTCATAAATTATAAAACAAGCACGGATTTTGAAGCAACGTGACTTTTGAAATGCTTGTAAGCTGTCAAAAACCCCTCCTAATTCTATTCATTTACAAGCCAAAAAAAAAAAAAAAAGAAAAAAGAAAAGGAAACCTCACACACTTCAGGGATCATTTATGAATAGAGCATTTCGAGCCTGTGTGGAGACCCAGAATTTTGCAGATCCAGGCAAAGACTAAAGGTCCTGTAGTTCTTAGCCATTAACGTAACACTTCAGCCCTTTAGTCCCAAATTTCCAGATGTTCAGAAGGCCTGTGAGGCTGCTCCAAGCCCTTCTGTCTGAGCAGATGGCAGAGTTTAAGTGCCCAGTGTGTGCCCAGAGTGGTGCCAGAGCGCTCCCGCCCTGCCCCGCACGCCTTGGGCTGCCCTGGGTGTGATGGAGCCCCTTGAGCTCCACACAAGATCATTTGTAGAGCCAATCTATGCCCAGGGCGTGTCAAATCTGCTGTGTCTGTGCTGGCTGGCTGCCCTGCACAGTTCTGTGTGTCTCTCCACGCCATGTGCTGCGTGTCCCAGGTGTGCAGGGTGCAAGTGTCACCACACAGCCCCCATCCCATCGTGTGGCACTGGGGCTTTGTGCCACTGTCCAGGGCAGGGGCTGTCTCTGTCTCAGTATTTTCACTTTCATCTCTTATTTTCTGTCTCTGAAAACAGAATCCTGAGGACTTCATCCATCTAAAGGCAAGCGGATATTTCATTGCTACTATGCCTTGGCAGAGTAGTGCACATTATGAGGATATGCCAAGCTTAGAATAACTGGAAGAAAATCCAAAAGCAATGTGCTGAATTAATGTGGAAGTGAGGGACATGGAGTTTATTTAACTTCTATGGACAATTAAGAACACGGAGAGTTGAGCAGAGATCTGAGTAGAAAGCCAAACTTACAGCCAGGGTAACAACAGAGCCCAGTAAGATTAAAGAGGTCATGCTGCAGCCAAAGGAGAAATCTGAGGACCACCTGGAGTGTTTTAAAACTGTAGCCAGGGATAATGCCTTAAGAGCCCATTGATACCTGGAAAGATAAATATTGGCTTGGGTCACTTGTGTTTTAACTGTTCCTGTTAAAATGCTTTCAAGTGAAATACTGGTGTTTGTGTCTTGAGTAAATGGATACATCACCCACTGCTCAGAATTCCCAGTTCCATTTCCCTGTCTTGGAAAGCTTAATGTTTTGTTCAGCTTTCAGCTGATGAAAAAAGGTAAATTTTGTGCCTATACTGGAGCACACAGCCATGAAAATGTGTGAATTTTCCAGGTGTGGCACATGCAGTACATGGGACACAATGGGCCTGCTTCTTTACATAATTTTTCTTATGAAAAAACTCCAGAAATTCACATTTATGCTACTTAAAACTAAACGGAGTCTTCAATGACAACTTTGAAAGGTAAAGAAAGGCCAAGATGAAAAGACCTGGCAGTTCCACAGATTAGATTGTCTATGGTTGAACTACTATTTGACAATGTCTGTGTGCCTATTTTTTCTAACTAAATTAAAAATTTATTTTTTTGACCTAGGTTCTATAACAGAAGGTTGCTAAAGCATTTGGTATCATGTCTGTATTTTTGACACAGACAGAAAAATATGACTACACATTTCTTATTGCAAAACTGTTAAATTTTTTTCTCACAGTTTCTCAGTATAGAAATTCCATTGTTATCTTAATGTTTGTTTTAAGCATGACTGCTTCCTTTAGGAAAAAAACCCTATATGAAACTGTGTTTCTTTTTTCAGGTTTTTGGTATTTTTTGTTTTTTTTTCTCAANTTTTTTCTCAAGCTTGTTTTCAAGCTACAGTTAAACAGACTATTCAGAATAATATAGACCACACTACTGAAACTTCTTGACTAGTGTATCAATTATAGGCCTACAGTCAGTTATCTGGTCTAAAAGATTTTTTTTTTTCCTGCCAACTCAAAAAATATTAAGAAAAATACCATATCTAGTCTGTGTGGATCTCTGTAGGAGAGTGAGGAGTTCAATTTGGCAGAAGTTAGGCATTTGTGACACTACCTGATGTGCAAATTCAAAAAAGATAGCGTGCCCATGAGTAATAAAGTCTGTCACTCAGGTCCTATAGGGCAGCAAATATTCATACCTCTGAAGAAGTAAATGGAGTTTAAAAGGTTTCTGAGAGAGGTTTGCAGTTCCCTTGAATGGTACAACTATTTCCTCTTGCTGCTGTTTGTTCTGCCTGTAAATCACACTTGGATTTCTGCACTCACTAGATGCTCAGCTGGTGTAGGTCCATCCCCTCAGTAGCATATTTGCATGTTGCAGGCCCTCACTTTTCTGGCTTGTTTTTATTGCAGCGAAGCTGCACCTGATTTATGGTGCAAGGGAGAAGGCAAAACAAGCACAGTACACACAACTTACCAAATGACTCGTAATCACACGCCAGTGTTTTCTGTGTAATTAGTACTACTCCTTCAGAATGCTCCACTTCAAGGATTATGGAAGAAAGAAAGAAAGAAATAATTTTTCTTCAGAAATATGCACAATATAAAATGATTTGTTCATTTGCTAGAAAGATTCTGGGCTGATCACGTACACAGGCCTTCAAGTAATTTAATAGGAAGAGAAAAGACCTAAACATGATTTTTCCCCTTTGATTTCAGTAGTTCAAGCAACATATAAATCAAGATTTACTTTGGCAAGTTCCTGTTTGCTTTCTATTCTCTCTCTGAAAATTACTTTTTAGCTGTGCTTGTCCCTTTGGGTTCTGTTGTCAAGATATGTCATTACAAAGGAAGAAATTCAACCAGTGGAAGGAAATACTCCAATGAAAAAATTATTTTG
Source organism: Tychaedon coryphoeus (assembly GCA_013398595.1). Taxonomy (NCBI): domain Eukaryota; kingdom Metazoa; phylum Chordata; class Aves; order Passeriformes; family Muscicapidae; genus Tychaedon; species Tychaedon coryphoeus. Next base: position 332,015 of record WBND01000736.1, on the reverse strand, counting down.
AAAGCACAGGTTCAATATATGTAAACACAAATAGAAAATATTCCCCTGAATATTCCCCTGGAAACCTCCTGGAATTGGAGGCCAATCACCTGCTGGAACCAGAGCTTTGCAATGCTGTCATATCACAGAAAACAAACAAAAGGATAAGCAACTCTCCAGACCCTGAGACAAAATACAACTTGGCAGAAATTGTGTAAATACATGGTGAAACTTTGAAGTCTTATTCTGGATTATCCATAAAGCTTCTTGGCCTGCTAAGTCCAGCCATAGGATTCAGAGCATACCTGAAAAAGCACAGAAGAAAAGGGTTCACAAGGAAAAACAGAAGCACAGTAGAATTCAGCCTATTACTATAAATGGCCACTCTGCAATCTCAGATCAGCAGTCCTTTCATTGTGACATCTGTCATTTTCAACACTGGATCTGCAGCACCAGTGCTATTTTTTTAAAGAAATATAAAGAAATTTAAGTCAGACAGAGTTTCTTTCCTTAAATAAGGGCTATTTGGGTGCTATGGATCATCTGCTTACCCAAGGATGCAGTTAAGGATGTCCAGAACCCCTTGGGTGTGCCCAGTGTGAGACTTGTAGTTATAAATCCTCATGTTCCTGGACTCTTGGAGAAGAGCCACCAAAGGCTGCTCTCCTTACCCTGCTCCTGGGATCCCTGCAGTACCCCCATGGAAAACCTTCAATGCTTTAATTCAACTGCAAACAAAAAGAAAAAACTTGCATGCTCAGAGGTAGGATATTTTTCCAGTGGTATTTTTGGAGCTGGTTATATCCCCAATTCAAGATGCTCTTTGCCACTGACCACAGGAACAGTCCTCTAATTTTGCCTTAAGCAGGAAAAGGCCCTGTGTCAGTGAATGTGCATCAAATAACACGCTGTTCCCATCACTGAAATGGTGTGCATTACACCATTAAATGGCTGCAATACAGCATGAGAGTTCACAGCCACAGACTGGTACTCTCTGTGGCAGCTTGTACTGCAGTTACTCAATTTATACATTATTCCACACAGTGCTATCATCAGTCATTTCCTCCAACAATCACTAGTGTAGGCTAGAAGGAATAATTCTTTCCTCTCCAGAGACTCAAAATCTGAACTATAACTGGTGGAGTGCCAGTGCCAAGAGAAAGCTTGAAATTTGTTTATTCCATGTTGTATTGCTATTAAATCTCACTATCTGCTCTAATTTCTGTTCTATTGTGTATTAATCCTATAATATTGTTATTAATATTATTATTAATTATATATTACATATATTTTATTATATAATTTAGTTTCCCATATATGTTTCGAGACACAGGTAAATACTGCCAAGATTAAATAGGAAATGAACCCTCAATTGTTGAAATGGGCACTATTACCTTAAAAAAGAATATCATTTCACTATTTCACTGTTTTGGAGAATTTCCCAATGTTTTATACTTTACTGGGGTTTTTGTTTTATTTTGCATTGCTTTTTCTGCATTACTGGTTTTATTATCAAAGTCTCTCATATATAGTACTATCCCATGGGCTTTTGATGGTCCAGGTCAGTATTTCAAACTCTAAACCTGGTTAGGTCAGGGTTATGTTAAGGATGTTGAGCCATTCATTCCATCAGGATTAGGAAATTATTGTGTATTTATGTAGACTCCTAAACCTAGGGCTGTTAGCTTGAGTTGAAGTGCAACTGGTTATAGACATAATCCAGTGCTGTGCTGAGCTGAGACTTTGTCAGCTTGAATGATCACAGGAGAAATGAAAACCAGAAAAAAGGTCAAGATGAAAACAGTGAATGATAAGAATTGTGTTGGAAATGTACTATTAAGAAATTTGGAGTTATGCTCATCACACAATACAGCATATCTTATGAGAGTTAATTAGAAGTTGATTTTTAATTCTTCAGATCTCTCAAAATGTTAATATTTTATCAGGTCTTTTCCTTCTGAAATGCCATAAAACCCTTTTTACTGTTATGCAAATCAAGGATATACAGATTTTCAGCAAGGAGGCAGCTTACTGACTTTCATTCTGTGAATCTATGGGGAAATAAAAACCCCAAATAAAAATGTTGTGCATGGAAAGAGGGTAAGCAAAGAAACAAGCAAAAAAGCCAGCATGGAAAATACCTCTGGGTACAAAATAATTCTTAACACTTTTATTACTTAGAGAAGAAAATGAACAGACTTAAACATTCAACCAACTGCAAGATACACCTGATTCCTGCAAATAGCTAACAGCTAATATGTGAGTATGCTTAGAAAGTAAAAACACAACAAACAAAAATCAGATCCATACTCACAAGTTACTGCAATATGGTATATCATTATATATTTCACTCAGGTGTTTGAGGCTTTACCCCTGCATGAGCAGCAGTTATAGTCTTGACTTTGGAAACAATGATGTCTTTAATCATACTTACCTTGGTCTTGTTTGTCCCCCCCACCCATGCCCAGGACCTAACACTGAGACCTAACAACCCTCTGGGGTTGAAAGCCAAAATTTTAGCTTTCCAGGTGCACATGGAAGACCTGACTGACTCCAGTCAGCTTTCCAACAGTTATCAAATAACTGTGTGGTACATGGCAGAAGGATACAGCTTCCAGCAAGGACAAACCTCTGCACCCACAGAGAAAAGTTTTCCCTTGTGCTGAGGACTTGATGGTGCTTTTACTGCTACTTCCCACACATCTTTGCACTGCAGAACCACTCATCTGTATGCACAAATGAATTATTAAGTCTGTTTGCTTATTATTTTACCAAGAAGCTACTTCCATGCTTGAAAATGGTCTGAAAATACAGGTTATTTGAAAAACCACTGAAAACCATTCCAATGTGACATAATGCTCTGTGGAGTAATTCAAAAGATGTTTTACCCATAATGTGCAGGTAATAATGTCTGTACCACAGACAAAATCAGTATGGATGTCCTTGTATGCACAGGATATTGACCTTGATTCAGCAAATTTCTTCAGTACATACAGAACTAAACCATATGAATAAACCCTCTATGAAACTAATCATAACTTTGAAATTAGACATCTATTTATACTGCTAGTTGAGTGTCCCTAGAGAACTGAAAAAAAAAAAAAAAGAGCTTCTTTTCATGATTGCTTTTCCTAGATATTCATTGCACTTTCAGAACAGGATTCAATTTTTTCTAGAATGGCAATATTTTAAAAAGTCTCCTTACTTCATGATTGTATTGTAAAGATGTAACATATTTAGTAAATCAAGATTAAAATCAAAACTCCTGATGTTTGCAGAATTATGCTTACCTGTATTTACCAGGCTTTTTGTGCCATTGCTAATGTTATGAAGTAGACTAATGGACAAGGATGTGGAATCAATTTTTTCTGAGCTGCAGCAGTGTGTATCTACTGAATAATTTGTTCAGGCCAGCTTTACTGGCAAGTCCTTCTCTTCATCCCTAAGGAGAATGAAACAGCTTCCACTTCAAAAAAATCTATTGAAGTTACTCCTGGGTTTGTAATTAATTTCTGGGATTTGTTACAGAAATGCCAAACTTTTTACCAGCTTTTCAAACCCAGATGTTCCTGGCAAAGGAGTGTGTTCTCTGAGCCCATAGCTGATTGAAGCCACGGTGGGATGCTATAATCCTGTTTTGGCTTGTTTTCCTAGCCAAAAGAGCCCCAGGGTCACTAATTGTCCTGATAAACATCTCTTCTGAACCTTTTATTATGAAAGCAAATAATAAATAAAAAATGACCTACCATTCTTAAGCATAAAACCATGTGCAGTAGCGCTACTGTTCATTGAAAAAATCACTTTGGCTTATATCAAATGATTAATCATTAAATACAATTATGTGACTGCAAAAAGCAACAAAGGAAAGTTTGAGAAATATAGGGGAAAAACACTTTGTTCTTAAAAACTAAAAGTACAAGACCAAACCATTTTGCAAATGATACAGCAACTATAAACTTGCTCACCATAGATCTTTTCTGAAGACTTACATGGAAAAATATTTTGAATAGTATAGATACATTTATAGCTTAAATCAGGAATTGAAAATAAGTTATCAAAAAGAAATGTATCTTTCAGAAAATGTAAAAGTACATCTACTCTCTCATAAGAGATAGTATATCATGTATGTTTATTTATGTGTGCCAGTTTAATTTATGATTATAACTCATGGGTCTGCTTTCCCATTCTTTTTGTATTGCTGCAGCTAAAGGTTCAGCCAGCCTAAATGTGAGTAAATAGAATTTATGCATATCTAATCTGGATGATAACAAATTTCTTACTGGTGTGAATATCAAACATGCAAGTGCACCCACTTTTTTTTTTTTACCAGTGTATCAGTGACTATGACTACAAATTTAAATATTAATGAAATTCAAAAATAAAATGTATACTGTGAATAATGATTTCACTCTTTTAACAGTGTAACAGATCTGTGAAGCTGTAGCTGCGTTAAAGTCATGTAGATGTCTTAAAATGAGACAGTTCTCGTGCTCCAAATTAGTCCTGTCATATCCTTGGCACTTCAAAAACCTTGGGATAGGGCTGCTGTCCTGCAAATGCCAAGGCAGTAAAGGTGACACTGACCTTCTGCAGAAACCACGTCAGCAGAAGCGCGGGCGAACCCCGAGAGAGCCCTCCAGGCTGATTAATACTGAGCCAGAGCCATAACTCTGATGAGCCTTTAATACAGTAAACCAACAGAAGCAGTTAAGGGCATTGTCTGAGAGGAACGCAGAGGAATTTAATCAAGTTGCTAATATACTTTGACCGGGACTCTCAGGTGCTCTTAAATGGAAAGACAGTCTTAAAGGGATTGAGACATTTCAGCTCATGGCTCATAGGGGGCCAGTTATTCTTACAGCCCTGCTGAAAACAGAGAGCAGTGCCTTGGTAAGCATCCATCACTTCTGCAAGGAAAAATGATATTTTGCATTCACTTTATTCAGTTTGGGTTGCATGTTGTGGTCTGATGAAGGACAGAGGGCAGAAGGGCTGTGTTCAGAAGATGTAGTTCAGCAAAATAGATTTCCCCTCCTACAGTCAGTATTCCATGGAGAATCCTGCACAGGGAATATTCAAGCTGTAGCCTCCTGCCTATTGCTAAAAAAAGATTTTGCAACTGAACAGAGGACACCAATAGGGACCATGCAGGAAATGCATTGCCTCTGAGACTGAAAGCACTGGAAATCCTGCAATGTAACAGCACTGCACATCCAGAGCCCTGGCACCCATCTGCATTGCCAAAAGCTTATGGGCTAAGGTAATAGCTGCCCTCATTTATACTTATTAACTAATTGTACTTGGATCTTAATGCCCAGAGATGAAATACTCTCGTATTATTCCATGCTGGCAACAGCATAGTGGCATAAAAAAGAATTCAGCTCTGTTAGGAGCACTGAGCTACATTAAAACAGACATATTTTCTAAATCCACTGATATCTCTTCACTAATTCAATGAGAAAATATACTCAGACATGCAAAACCAGCCAGAAGTCATTCACTGATACTGGCAGTATATGAACAACAGGCAGACCTAGAAACACTTTCTAGAGCATTCTATGCCTTTTGTTAGAAGATGTTATCGATCCCAGTGGACTGAGTGAGGATTTTGAAACAGTTCTATTTCTGCTCTTGGAGTAATTTTCTAATTAAATTGGTACATCTTAATCAAATGCTTTCATCCTCTTCTCCAGCAAACACCCTGTTGGTATCTTCAGAGTACCAACGACTCATTTCTTTCTAAATACAACATTATCTCAAAAAATAACTGCATATTGAATTATGAAACGTACTGTAGTCAGTAAGTGTTAAGTTAATTGGCAAAATTTTCCACTAAGATCTACAGTAATTGAGCTCTATGCAAGCAGTCTCCATGAGTCTTCTAAAATATTCTAAAAAAAATTATAGTAAGAGTTAGACATTTGCTAGAAGGTGTGTTCTGGATATGAAGCTTTTCAATATGCAATTAATAGTGAAGAAATAACACCTGTAGTATTTGTCTAATGAACTAAACTGGACTCTGAACTATTCAAAGCAAAATTTCTGGTGTTTCCTGAGGAGGATTTTCAGTTCACAGTTGCAGGGAATTGAAGCTTAGCATGGCAGGAAGAAATAGTCTGGGACAGTGATGGATGGCTATAGAAATATTGGCTGATACTGATTTTGTTCACCATATAAGTCCGGCTGATAATGATTTTGTTCACCATATAAGTCCAAATCCTGAAAGCACTGTATGATTATACAGCTTCTCCACCACAGGCAGCCTCACCTGCTGTAAAACAAGTGTTCACTGAAGTAAACCTAGTCAGAGATACAAATACTCGAGTGATTACACTTGATAGATATTTTAAGCTGTGATGAATGTTTTCTATAGGCGTGCCAGTGCAATAGATGCCTGTGTTGGCTCTAGTAAGTGCTGACTTTCCAGTTTCAAATAGTTTTTAATCATATTTTATTTTCATGTTGAGCTATATGAAAATCAAAGTATCTGTGAAGGATTTCCTCTCATTTTGCATTAGGAAAGGGAAAGTATAAATCTGTTTGGTAGGACCAGTAGTTTGTGCTCTGCAAATAAATTAATCAAAAATTGTGGAAATTAATTTTGCATTAATCCTTGAGCTTTTCCATCATATTTCTTCCCCATCTTGCTGATGAGAGGGTGAAAGACTCTCTGGCAGCCAGCTAAAGCCAGGTTTCCACAGCTGAGAAATAACCAAATCTGATTACAGTAAATGACATTTCTGGAGACACCTAAATCTATGGTTAATGGAATAACTGAGATCTGATGAGCAAAAAGTGTCTGAAAGACACTGAAAGAAAGCTTAGGTAAATTTGAGAATTCCTACTAGAATTTGCAAACAGGATGTCACAGAAAACAGATTTCCAAAATGTATTTATTGTGAGGTTAGAATTTCTTCCTGTTTCTAAGGTGAAAATGAAGTAAATACTGCAAATTCTCTACCTTTTCAATTTCCAGAATGTATAAATGTGTGAGTTTTGCATGTCTGCTGTACTAGCCAGGTGGCTTTTAATTGTAAAGGAAAGCTGATAGGTATCTATGATTAAGTTAAGGGGCTGAGGGGGCAGCAGATATAAGCACGCCAAACTCCAAACACAGGAGTGACCACAGGTTTTAATGGCTGAAATTCCTCAACTTCCCACCTGTGTCACTGTTCTCTTTTACATGTTTAACAGTGTGATATTCTGGGTTTGCAAAGAAGTTTTTCACAACTTGAGCAATTTGCAATTAATTGCTGTGTGGCCTCCTTCGGGTTTTACATTACTTGGACTGGACTGTGTGGGAATTTGAGCAGCTGGCTGGTCAGCTAGGAAAAAAAAAAAGGGGGAGTTTTGCTGGTTGTCTAGTGAAATAAGGATCTGATTCAGCTGCAGGAAGAGCCCCTGGCTGACTGGCTGGTGGCAGAAGTGCACTAGACTATTTTTGGGAAAGGAAACTTGTTTCTTTAGCATAAGCATAGGATCAGCTTGTGTTATTTGACACCTGGTTGTCTATACCACATGGAAATGATGAAATTTTCCTCTTGAAGCAAAATCCTAGATGAACTCTTGATGCCTGGAGAGGTTACCTGGAACAGAGTCTAGAGAGTGTTTATGGAATAAAGTAGGTATTTATTAAAAGGCTTTCAAAGGATGCACCTTGGGCAGTACAAGAGCTCAGCTGTGGCTCCAGCCAAGATGAATGACAGGTCACAAGTTTTCACATTTTTATAAGTTTTGGTTCATTTACATGTTGGGGTTAATTGTCCAATTACATCTTCAAGTTATGCAGTCCCATCCTCCCAGATAGCTCTCCTGAATTTGCTGCTGTTTGCACTCTGGGCCTGAAGCTGCCAGGGTGTCCTTGGTTCTGTGGCTGGAAAATAATTGCTTTGTACAACTAAACTATGAGGAGAACTCACTAGGACTTTACATGAAGTTCAGGGTTATATACTAATGCAGCGCAGAATCTGGAATATATGAAAGCTGAAACTTAAGGCTTCACTCTGAATACCATAAAATTGTAAAGCCTAAAAGGAATATACATGGTGCTTATGAACTATCCCATGGCTGATCATGACTGTCTTATGCATGTGTTTTAAATTGTGAAGACTTTAGTCTTGCAGCAGGGGGAGTGTCCCTTTAAAGTGACCAAGAGTTGTATAGAACACTGTGGAATTCATTAGAAATTAAAGCAAGTACCTATAGACTAGGAATATTTTCATGGTTCTTGAGCTATTTCTTGAGCACTCAAGATACAGGGAGCTATAACCTCAAACTGAATTATGTCACTTGTACTGGTGAAAAAGGAGAGCTTCAGTCTTGTATTTCATGAGAAAACAAATTCACCTCTGTGTGATAACAAGCCTCACGGGCAAATTAGCTGACTGACCCCAAGTCACTGCTGACTTCTGTGAGAGTTAAAGACAGTGATCCCTCTCTTGAATACAGCATTCAAAAATTTACTGCTTTAATGGGTTTTCCCCAGTAAAAATAGTTGGGAAATGAGTCGTGTATTGCAGATAAGCTGTGCTAAATACCAATCTCCAGCATGATGAAACAATATAGAAAAATCTTGTCTGCTTTAAGATTTATCAAAACAGGAACTTAAAATTACATATGGTAAAAGCACCACTTAATGTTCAGTATTAAAAGAAGAAATCTTAGAGGCATACTGATTAAGATTTAAGTCTCATCATTTTACTCTTTAGAAAAGCCCTGTACAAGTAGACTGCTTGTTTCATCACCAGACATGCTGCTGATTAAAACCAGGAATAGCCCAGGAAGTATTGTATAAAAGCCTCCATTTCTCTGTAGGTGAGCATAAGTCTTTGGTTTGTCATAACTAGGAATAAACAAATGTGAGCACTTGCAGCAAAGAACCTATTAACTGGCTTGAATTTCACCACACAATTTACTAGGCATTTATGGGAGACCGTGAGATTTGTTTTTTTTTTCCTCATCTACTCTCACTTTCCCAATTTTACAGAGATTTGCCAAAGAGTAGCATTTTACAATGGCAGTATTGATAAAAGTTGTCAGTCTTGCTTTAGAAATCTTCAAATTTCTGTAGGCTGTTTTTAAACAGTGGTTAAATAAGCAAGAATTTTAGCATAGATTTCCACATATTTGGTCATGCTTAAAGCGAATTAAACTGTACACTCAAGATAGAAAATAAAAGTAATGTCATTAATGTGCAAAGGGGGAAAAGATGTGCTTAGGTCATTCCTGAACTGGTCAATTAGATTAGATTATGACTTGAGGTTTTATCCTATCCTATCCTATCCTATCCTATCCTATCCTACCCTACCCTACCCTACCCTAACCTTAACCCTAACCCTAACCCTAACCCTAACCCTAACCCTAATCCTAATCCTAATCCTAATCCTAATCCTAATCCTAATCCTATCCTAATCTCACATAAAAGGTATGGTGGATTTTCACAAGCCTACAAAAAAATGTCCTGATTACAAATCTTTCCTAAAAAAGTATTTCCATGATTAGTAAATTCTGCTAGAGTTTTCAATTATATTACTGGGTTTTTAAATCATAAAATTAAAGCTGTTGTCTTCTCAAATGCATCAAGGTCAAGCAATATCTAAGAGTTCTAGAGAAGTTAGTACTCTAGGAGAAAAATGCATAAATACATGCACTTCACTTTTGTGAAGTCAGAAAACAATCATGGAACTTGTACTCTCTGTAAGGACAATATAACTAAACTTTCTGAAAGAATGTCATTAGGAGTTTTGGACAATTATTCAAAATTGACTTAGACAATCTAAGAAAGGCAACTTCATCTTTTAAAAGATTTCTAAATCGAGACCTACTTTTGTCTGCCTACCTTTATTCATTAATTAAATGGTCTTGTATTTGATCTCAGGCCAGATTGGCTTCTGTATCCTCTTTCCACACAATAATGCTGAAATTTTATTTGTTTATTAATTTTATTGCTTAATGTGAGAACTTGCAACATTACAACTTCTGTACTTTAGACCTCAAGCAGCCACATTGCTTCAGGGTGAGAAGTTACCATGTGCTGGCAAATCCACAATAAATATCTATTTAAATGCTCTTAGCCTGGGGCAAATGCAGTGTAATTTAAGTTAGCATAAAAGAAGGCTAGGCAAACTCAATTTATTTTACATTTGCCATGGGCTAAAAGAATTCACTGTGTACAGTTGCTGTAGATCAGGTGCTGTATTTATGAAAGCAATTCTTTTGTCAGAATGACTGGTGTGAAATCAGGGAACAATCAGGATAGAAATCTGTAACTCTGATATTGCAGAACACAAGTATCCATGTAGTCTATGAAGTCATCATTCTTTCAGTGTGAAATACCAGAACAAATATATTTGATGGGAAGAAAAAGAGTTTTGGAGAAGAGTTTTTTGTGGTGGATATTGTTAGGTCTTTAACTGGGGCCAGAATAGTTCTTACATTGCCAAAAAAACATGAGAAAAACAAAAACAAAAACACAGACAACACTTTTGACATTTCAAGTAAAATTACAGATTTATAAGTGTAATGAATGGAATTGTATAAAAGACCAACATTTTCTTCCTGAAAATTGATGGAAATATGACAGTGATTTTACTGGGAGCAAAGGTGTGCTCTGTTCAGTGTCTGTTTCTTGCATCTCTTAGTTTTGCTCAGCATTGTGCAGCCATTCATTTTAAACATGCTCTTGCAGTTGTAGACTCCTAAATGTAAAAAAATTTCTAGAGGATAGAATATTGTCTAGAAAAATTCTACAATGTGAGGCAATGTAATTTTGTTTGTAGGAGGCCAGGAAGATGGCTCAGAGGGAGGGCTGGAGCACCAGGCTGAGAGGGTTGGGATTGTTCAGCCTGGAGAGAATTTGTGGCATCTTCCAGTACCTAAAGCAGGGCTACAAGAGAACTGGAGAGGGACTTTCTCCAAGGGCAGGTAGTGATAGGAAAAGGGATAATGGCTTTAATCTGAAAGAACAGATTTACTTTAGTTATGAGGAAGAAATTCTTAGCTTGAGGGTGGGGAAGCACTGGAAGAGGTAGCCCAGAGAAATTGTGGATGTCCATCCCAGGAATTGTTCCAGGCCAGGTTGGATGGGCTCCTGAGCATCCTGGGGTAGAGAAAGGTGTCTTTGCTACAGCAGAGAGGCTTGGAATTAGAGGATATTTGGAGTTGTTTCCAACCCAAACCATTCTGTGGTTCTGTGATTCTATGACAATAAAAGAGATTTCAGCAAAACCCCCTTTGCCTAAATAGTTTTTCCCCTCATGTTTTTCATCTCCTTTCTGTACTGCACTCACAGTGAAGCTTTCTGTATGTTGCTTAAGTGTAGAGCAAATTTTCAAATTAACTGATAATGTTCATCTATCACAGCAGGCACATATAACTCTTAGGTGCTGGTCTCTTCTACATGCATATTGTGTGTAGAAGATATTGTGTAAGTATACCAGAAATTCAAGGAGGTTTTAAATACTAAGAACAAAAAGCTGATTTGGTTAGAGAGACAGAGGTTAAAAATGAGAAATGTCCCCCACCTTCTGCAAAGCTGGTAGAACAATCACTACTGAGCACCACCATTCACTGCTGTCTGTAAATTATGTTTGGATCAAAGGTATTTCAACTTCAGCCAGCACAGGGAGAGGACAAAACCAGTTCAACATCTGCATCTAGGACTTGTAACTATAGCATACTTCTAATCTCTCTGCCTTTCACTTTCTTAGTCTGTATAGAGACAATATTATTTCATTAAAAAACCCTGAATATTTGCTGTGAAAGAGCAAAATGTTCAATGAAAAAAAGATGATCCTATCCTAGAGTGAGAAGATAACTATTAGGCTGTAGAGAAACAGTCATTTTTCTGTCTTTTCCTGCAGCTATTTATCATTCAGTGTGTGACAGCTTCAGCAGGACGTAGACAGTCCCCTCAAACTGCAACATCCATAAATGAATGTTTGCAGTGCTTTCCTGGATACAAAGATTATCCTCGAGCAAGGAGAAATGATGACTGAGATGCCTCACCTCCTGATGGGAGTAAATAAGCTATTTGTCATTTGAAGAGAGGACTGGTTGGGAGCATAATACACCAGCAGGGCTGGGGAGTGGAGGAATGGAGAGAAATGTCTTGCTGTCATTTAATTACAAATTCATGGAGCAGGGAAAAATTAAGTAAACCTGCCCATTTTAAATTTTCTGTTGGAAATCTGAAGGCTATTTTCACCTGCTGCAGGTTGCATTTTGCAAATTTCTAGTTATTTGCCTAAATCTTTTAAAATAGTTTTTTAAGGGTTCATGATCGAAGTTTAATCATATGACCTGAAGTAAAGTTTGAGGACAATCGAACTGCTAGTTAATCATGTTGTGGTGGCTGGAAAGCAGGAGAAGATCTGAGGATTTTATGTATTTCACATCTACTTCTTCTGGTACAGTTTGGTATAAGGCACTGGCAAAACCAGAATACTGAAAAGGGTGATATTCAAGCTTGATTTTGTCTGGTTTTTCCCCCAAGAATTTTTCCAACATGAATCCTTTCCACAGGCTACAGTTCTTCACACACTGCTCTGCTATAAATCTTTTTCCTTGGGCCCCAGTCCTTCAGGAGCACGCTGCTCCAGCATGGGTCTCCCATTTTTCCTGCCAGAAAATTTGCTCCTGTGTGGCTCCTCTCCATGGGGTGCCCCTCAGGCTGCAGCCTCCTTCATTGCACTGAACGTCCTCTCCTCCAGGTCCACCTGCTCTGGTGTGGGATCTCCAAGCTCCCAAGATCCCCAAGTATGGAGATCTGCTCCACTGTGGTCCTCCATGGGCTGCATCTCCTCCACTGTGGTCCTCCATGGGCTGCATCTCCTCCATCATGGTCTTCTCCAGGAGTTGCAAGGGAGCCCTTGCTCTGGCACCTGGACCACGTCCTGCTCTATGTCCAGCACGGGTCAGCTCGGGCCACTTCTCAGACACTGCCCAGCACTTTCATCCAGCACTCTGCAGTCCAGTGATGCCCTGCCTTAACAGTTCATCTGATTGAAAACCATGGGAATGCTTGTGAAATTGGTTTGGGTCTGCATTTCCAAATATGTTTATACTGGAGGCAATATAATGATGAATTCCTTCCTTTAGAGTAACAGAGAAGAATACGTTGCTGCAAGATAAATACAGTTTAAGCCAACGTGATTATATCTTGAGATGAACAAAAGCAATGAAATGTGGCCCAATATTAAATGAAAAATTCTCTTAGAAAAAATTTTATAACAATCTAGGGACAAATCTAGAAAACTCTTCACATTTCTCATTCTCCCCCACCTCAATGAACAAACCTTCTGTCTAACTTTGGTGATCCTCAAATATTTATTGCATCTGATAGTTCTCTATCAGGTTCTCTAAAAAGCAGATGATCATCTCTTTGGGACATGTGCCAGACTAGCAATATTCCAAAAACTTTAGTACATAAGCCTTATGAAGTGTTGCTGGCACTGGTGGCTGAGGCACTTAATTTAATGAGATGGGCTTGCCATTGCTGATACTGCTAAATGTGTTTTCAACAGAGCCAAGGAAAAACTTAATTCATTAGACCTCTGACTGTGTTCAACTATTGTTATTGTGCTGCAACATTTTGAATATAAATACAAAAGGCCAACAAAAGAAGTATTTCACTGTTTGAATTTGCACATATTGCTGAAGGCCATTTCAGTTCTCCTGCTGATGTGTTGCATTGTCTCCCTGGCTGCCACAACATAGCACATGTTTGCATAAAACTATATAAAACTATGGCAAAACACACAATTGTTACAGTATGAAACTATTGTCCTCTGTAATGACAAATGACAGCACACTTTTGCAGGATGTGGCTTGTTTCTGCTAATACAGAAACTAAAACTGTTATAAGAAGAAGAAAAGCAAAAATAACAGTGCCACCACTAGTAATTGGGTCTAAAACAGCCAGAAAATTAGATTAGAGCCTTTACAAAAAATCATCAATCCCTTAGTACATGATTTGCCTTTATTTGTTTCAAAAGAAAAAACAGATATGACGGAAAATTATGATTAAGACAATGAGGAATTAAAATCTGAAAAGTTTTTGCTCTTGAATATCAGCCTGTAACACTTCTAGTTTAAGATATGGTGTTTCTTCCTACAGCAGTATTTCTCAAACAATGTGAAGTGAAAATATGTCAATTCTAGACTGAATTTCAGTTTAAAAAATGGCATTTCTTACAGAATCCCATACCATCCCAGTTATAACTGATCATACTACCAGAATCCTTAAAGTAGTGACTTCTCCCAGAATAGAGAGTGAATTATGTGGACTGTACCTGCAGCTTTCTCAGTTTAGTCACATTCCAGCTGGTTAGTACTTCATTTGCATTTTATCTTTAGAAAACCAAAGGCCAGAAGTTCAACATCTTGTGTGAGGGGATGCAAGAAATGTGCAGCTGGTTTTCAGTAAAATCCAACCCCAGGCCTCCTCCTTCTTCCATGTTGGCAAAATTCCTATTCCTGACCCTCTAACCTCTCTGATCTTGGCTTTTTCCTTGCTTGCTCAAATGGTCTTTATCATACCAGACACTTGACAGCTCTCTGGAAAGAGGCATCCGAGGAAAGAGATGACCCCCAGAAGTCAGCACAAAACTCTAGATTACTGTGCAGCACCAAAATATTGCAACTATTAAAGCTTATTTCATTATTAACTGTGGGGAGGTATATGTTGTTCCTTCTTTAAAATCTTCCTAAATGACTCATTTTCAAAATTTCATCTCTCTGCAAACATTATAAATTTGTACCTTTAAGCTAAATTCTCACTTCTGTCTCAGACTATACGCAGGTGATGGTATATGTATATTGTATAAAGCATAATGTACTCTTTAGTTCCAGTCCAGCTAAACTATTTAGAATAAAAATTACAAACAAAAAGTGAAAACAATTAATTAGTTTCCATGTTTCTGAGATCTGGTTCATGACATCTGATTTCATTCCTCTAGACTTGAAGATCTCTTTTTTTTTATTTTAGCAGAGGCTATGGCACTGGCAATGAATGCCGGAAGTGGAACTGCAAAATGTGTTTATGTTCAAGTGTGAATGGCCTTGTTAAAGAGTCCCATCAGCAACAGTCTCATGATTTTTCCAGTGCATTCCAGTGCATGAGGTCCTCAAACCAATCCCCCAAAGGAGGTGCACTGTTCTTGAAGAGTTCCTGCCTTGTATCTTCACTTACTGCTTAGCTGCATAAAGCAAGTCCCTTACCTAGAAAGAACATCCTTTTCCCACTGTCACTGGAATCTGAGATCTCCTAGAGAAGCCACAATGCTCTGAGAATTCTCTCATGACATCACTAGTAATTCTACAGAAACCATTTCGTGGCAACCTGTATGCTTTTTCTTCCATTTTCAACATTTGCATTGTATCTTCTGTGATGTTGCCTTGAAAATTTAAAAACTTCCTGATAATTTTACTGTTCAAGTCTTTCAGTCCAAATAGACATATGTGAAAATCCACAAGTTTAAACCTCAGAACACTACACAGGAAGACCCTTAGATCTGGTTCAGTGGTGAAACTCCTGACACTCTTACAATGTTGAAATGATAACTTTCTCAATAATATACCATGGAGGTTTGTAGCTATTAAATATCTTCCTTGAAATTAACCTTTGAGATTCGTACTCCCTCTCCATCCCTGATTTAAAATATCATTGAGTTTCACAGTAATTTTTGAGACACACTAAAATGTTCTGCAGCAATTATGAGGGGCCAGAGTTGAACAAACCTACAGAATTTTAATGAGTTTGCACTGGTAATTATTTTTAATTGTCTTCCATCTCATTAGAGTACCAGGTGGCAGCTATGTAACCTCACCATGGATGCTGATTGTCTACATGGCTACATATTTCTCAGCAGACACTAATGAACAGACATGTCCACAGCCTCTGTAGTGGTCTACTTACATCAATTTGCCTGTTCCTTTGAGCAAGAGGAGTCTGGCTTTAACCTCACTCACACCAAAATTAACTGCAAGCATATCACATCTTCATACAGCTTCCAGAGCACCTTTTTCAAAAGTAACCAAAAAAAAATGTACGCGTGTGCAAATATCTTAAGTTCTGTTTATACTGCGAATTGTTTAAACGTTTTTATTTTACTTACCACTTTAGAAACCAAGAGAATCATCCTCATTCCCTGTTCACACAGCAATATAGTTAAAAAGGGTATTTTCCTCTACACTTCCCTCCCTTCTATAAGAAATTTCTATTAAAGTTTTTAATTATTAATTATAATTTTTAAAAAGAGTAAATTTCTCTTGTGATCAGAAAAGAGAATTTCAAATGTCAGGAAAAAACAATAACAACAGAAGTTTGTCCTATGTGTCTGTTGATTGTTAGAGGAATTCATATGTTGTTATTTCTGAGGAAAAAACCCTAAACCCAAAAGAAATCGAAATCAAGCAACATGGCTTTGGTTTAAGAAAGACCCATAACATTTAATTTAATTCCCTAGTTATAGAAAAAGATCATCTCTTTAGGATTAGTAATTTTTAATAAATGCAGATCAGAACCTTCCTTATGAAAGCATACACTACGGAAAAAAAATCTAATCTATAAAGAAACCTCTTCTTTTTACATCTCTAATAGAATTATTATTCCACCCTGTTGTTTAAGGCTGTTTAAAAGTTCTGGCTTCCAGATGCCTGAAAACAAATTTACTCCTATTTAAATTATATATCATCAATGACAAAGTTCTAAATGCTATTTAACAGCTTTGCAATAACTAACAACCTGTGATGAAATACCTGTAAAGTTTGGAAATTCTCTCTGCTGTTTTTTAATAGAAAGAAACTCTAGGAGATAAAACCTGCAATGAAGTATCGTTAGGTTCTCTTCTTTCTGTCCAGATAGATGTTAACTTCCTTATACTTTCTCTTTTTTAAGAAATAAGTTCTATGGAATAATTGATCAATTTACTTCATGTGGGTTTTTTTTGGTTTTTTTCTTATCTGCAGGT
This sequence comes from Tychaedon coryphoeus, assembly GCA_013398595.1. Lineage (NCBI taxonomy): Eukaryota > Metazoa > Chordata > Aves > Passeriformes > Muscicapidae > Tychaedon > Tychaedon coryphoeus. Next base: position 315,066 of record WBND01000736.1, on the reverse strand, counting down.
TTTGCCTTCGTCCCAGGTATTTATTTCAGACAATTCAGCTGTAGAGTTAAAAAACTTATGCATTTTACCTGTTTTATATTAATATTATACATCAATCTGATGCTGGTTTTCTGCTCCTAATTAAGCCTTAAAGCCACTGTTTCTTTTAATTAAAATCCTTCCTTCCCTTGGCACAAAGGAGTGAATAGCCAAAGGCATTGTCATCTCAGAAAATATCTCTCAACCTAGATATCTTTTAGAAAATATGAATTTTATCATGACCTGAAGCACTTTGTCAAGCCCTAAACTGGTTATTTTAAACTATATTCTTTAGCCAAAAGTTCTTCCTGCCTTGGAGTTCCTGCACCTATGACATGACAAAATAACCAATGTTCTTAACAAACCTACAAACTATGCTTCTGAAAATCAAGGTGTTGCAAGCTGGATTTGTTGTTACTACTTAAAAACCTTGGCTTAGAAAACTTTTTTTTTTTTTTAAATATTGAAATTGTACAATTTTTACTTAAAAAATCTTTTCATTTCTCTATATGCTGGAGTTTTTTCACATCAGTCCTATTAGAAAACTAACCATAATAAACTTTCTTGTTACTTGACAATGGTATGTGTGAGAGAACAATTACACATCATATCATTACATATTTTCATCCAAAAGGCTAAATTAAGCACTGCAGATTCGATTAACTTTCACAGCAACAAATTTTCCATTCATTTCTGTGCAGCTGGGGTAATTAAAAGAAAAGAAGAGCAATAGGTGTCTGATCTGTTGGAGTCAAAGGCAGATGATGCAAAAAGAAGTCAGAAATGGATATTACCTTAAAAATGCAAATTAATTCAGTATCATGTCCTCTATCCCTCATGTAACATGAGTGCATGACATTTAGTTGGTGTTCTCATGGTTTAGGAGTGCAGCCAGGCCTATTTTTATGACCTACACGATCATATAAACATAATTTATTGAAATAATCCATTTGCAAATACAGATCACAGATAACTCCAAACTCAAATTAATGTTGCACTGCTCTTCAAGTCAAAAAAACAAAACAAAAGTAAATTTAGAAATAATTTCACTTTAAGCAATACTAACTTTTATATGCATAAAGAGACTTAAATCTCACCCTGGAACAGTTTATAAAAGAAGTGTGGAAAATGCAGTAAGGCTTCTATGTGAAAGGCTGTAAGTGAGTTTGCATTAAGAATGGAAGATTTCCAGTTCAAGCAGTACTCTCTCCTCTGCAAACGTGTTTTTTTTTCTGTTATTACCTTACAATTGTGTCAGGACTTTGTGTATCAGCACAGCTTGAACTCATCAGCAGCTAAGCTTGTTATGGATAATCTTATTTATTCTACCACCTCTCTGCAAGATAATCACATTATGTTCTCTCAAGGGCTTATCACCTTGAATCCACCCAGGACCTGCAACATGCACACAGAGGGAGAAAGAGATGTACAGATGCAAAATCCAGCTAAATGTCTTTCTTCTCTATGCTTAGAATGATATATCCAGACTGAAAATTAAAACTGCTACTATTAAATCTTTCCAAAGAACAGAATTAATTGGCATAGAAATTAAATGTAAATGCTATGAATTACACTTTTGATAAGGAATGAACATTTACATTTTCTATTAAAAGTATAGTCTACTATATTATATAATGCTTTTATCTGTAATGAGTTAACAATAATCCCAAAGACTACAGATACGATTTCTGTAAGAAGACCAAGATATTTGCCTTTCAGTAAGGCACAGTGTAAAAGAGGTAATTTCCTCTGACCTTTTACTAAGTGCATGAAAAAATGAAATTCCTTTTTTGAGTAACTGAAAACTGGACATTGAAAGGAGCTTAATGAAGTCCTGTTAGACATTTTGCTCAATGCCCAGATATTTGAAGAGAGAGAATTACCTATTATTTCATTACTCAGAGTTCTAATCTAGATTGGATTAAATGCTATTAAGTATTGGGCTTAAATCGATCTTCCACTGGCAAAGAGATGTATCAATGTGTTCCTTTTTATAGAATCCAATATTATGCACAAAAATATAAAGGTAATTGTTTTGAATATAGCACCTTTTTTTTTTCTTCCAAAAGCATGCCAAATAAAAGTATCAGAGTCTGTCCTTTTATAAACTTGGAAACCACTTTACAAACCAAGTCCAAATTAATTTTCATCCAAGGAATTCCTGTTATCCATTAGGACTTCCCTTTGAAGGTGGACTTTGACCCTTTAAGTTGTTTGATCCTATTTGATCCAATATGATGACTAAATCAGTAAAATTAAGCAACAGCTCTCTGTCTTCATTGTGTTCTCAGATTAATTTTCATCTCCCTAGTGTCTATTAAGAATGTCTTAAATACACCTGTCTCACTGCACACAGTTCAATATGTCCATATTGTCTTGTGTTGCCAGTCCAAAATTCTGTGAAATATGGTACCCAGATCTGCTTCAGAAGCACTCATGCATGAGTAGAAATTTGGTGTCCCTGTGGGCAGAACATAACCCTAAATGCCAGAAGGTTTTTATTTGGCTGTACTCTTGTGTGACTCACATGTTAGTTTGTATTAATAAACATCAGACACTCCATTCCCATCTATGTAACTGCTCTTTACATAAGAACAAATGTTAGCACACCCTGTGCAGTGTGAAAGGTGATTAAGTGTGAAGTGCTATTTTGAATTTCAAGTGGATCCTTCTGAATGAAATACAACACACTGTGCAATGTTAAAAGATTCAATTGTTTGATTTGGTCCTCCTCCTCCCTCCTTTTCTCCTCAGAGAATAATTTTCAGTGTTAGAAAAAGAAGACACTGACATGTCTTAAACCAGAAACAAAATAAAGTTACAGAATTTTTCAAAAGATATTTTATTATTTAGATGTGATTCTTTTAAATGTTTGTTTATACAGTATTCTTTTGTGACATAACTCTGCTGATATACAGCAGTAAAAATGTACAGTAATAAAATGAGATTGCTATGATTTACTTTTTTTCCTAAACATTTTCCAGATATAGAAAACTGTATGTAAAAATTTACCAAAAATTCACTAAAAATATCATTTATTAAGGAATATAATGACACTTAGTCACTTTTGCTAACATGAACAGTACCAGAAAAAAACACGTTACAGTAAAGTCAAAATGAGTCAAAGTAGTGAGATACCAGAATAGCTTTAGTTCATGCTCAAACATTATTACACTTTTTTTTCAAGTTTATAGTTCCTTATTATATTTTCTTCATTTACAATTTGGAAGGGTTTGTAACCACTGGCAGAGGGGATGGTCTAGGGACCAGGTCCTATTCATGAGGAAAGTTAATACGTCTCTCTGGAAATTCCTAGAACAGAATTACACAACATTTAATTCTCTAAATAACCTTTCTGGTTAGCAAAACAGGATAGACAATGGCTTATTGGACAGCCAAGGTGTTTGCTTTGTGTAACCTCATTTTAAATACCTGGGTAGTGGTGAATGATGATAAAAGGAAAAATTCTAGAGGCTGGGGGGAATACAGGAAGTGGAATCCAGGGGAAGTAGAATCATTTAGGTTGGAAGAGACCTCTGAGATCCAAGAGCTGACTCATCATCAAACATTTATGTTCAATATCAGATGCTCAACAGCTTATTCAAGAGAAATGTCACTGACTCCTCTGCCCCCTCTCTGTGACAGAAATCAGTGGTCCCATATGCAGGTTACTGAGCTTTTAAAATAAGGCTGATGACTTTCACATATTACACTCTATGAGAAGGGAAAAATTTAGCATGTCTGAGATCTTGGCTTTTCATCACAGAAGAGAGATTTCCTTTCTAGACTTCACTACTGAGAAATGAAACTGATGATTAAAGGAGCTAATCTCCTTCTCCAGCTTCTCTCCCTATGGCAATATCTCACTAATTTTCCTTGATGGACTAGAAAGTATCAGATAACTTATAGGACTTTTAAGGAACTTTCCATTTTCTCTGCAATGTAACCACCTTTTTTAATCTTTTGAAAGCTCTTTTTTCAAGATTTCAACTTCTTGCTTAGAAATAAGAGTCCCAGATATAATTATAGCAAAAAAGTTATGTTATTCATCTATGTTGTTCATAGTTGTTCACCTGGTAACAATGATAAATCCTGTGGTACTCTCCACCATGCATTAAACCTCACTCTGACCTCCCTGCTGGTCTGATACCTCTTGGTGCTAGAGAGGCAAATCATCAGTACAGCTCAGAAATAAATTAATGCAAACTGTTTTCTTTGCTTGGATCTATCTGCTCACTGATTTAAACAAACCACTTAAAAGCAAGAGATGTTTCAGGCCCTTGGTTCTTTATCAGTATTTAAGAAAGTATTTAAGAATGTTCTTCCTGTTGCTAATCTCTATATCCTGTAGGTTCTTTTAATTACGGATTCACTGTCTCTGCAGCAAATGCAAAAGTTAATAAAGTATTATGAACAGATTTGCCTTGTAGCAAAATCCAGACTGCTTATTTTGAATCCAACATTCTCACAAACTCAAACCTTTTATTTCTCAGTGATTTTTTTTTTAATACTACAATCTTTATTGACACAAATCTCAAATACTGCCACTAAGTATACTTTGCTTACATGCTGATACATATAATACAGAAAGATCAATAATTAAAAAATAAAATGCTCTATTGTAACATACAGTACTCAAGCTAAAAAGAAATTTATAAAATAAAAAGGGCAACCTTTACATAGATTTTAATGTATGGCATTCTCCTATTTCAGATCTTTTACTTGAATATACAATTTTGTATTACAAAAGCCAGAACTTCTGCCAGTGTGAATAACAATAGTTCCCAACTGTGGGCCTATTGGAACTAAGAGTCTGTACTTATAAAGTAAATTGATTCTTAATGAAACTCATTTTTGAGTTTTGAAACAAACTTTTGTTTGTTTCTTTTTGTTTAGTTTTCAGATTTTTTGGGGGGAGGTGGTTTGTTTTTTTTTGGTTTTTTTTTTTTTTAGTTTGGGTACACATATGGCTGAAACATCTCTGCAAATATACATACACATCAGTGTTTACAGAGAATCTCAGGGAAGACCAGTTAAAGACATGCCACTATATTAAGCTTTAATTTCTGACACTCACAACTGAAAGTGTCTCTCTGACAATCCCAGGAAAAAATTCCAGTTGTACTGTAATACACTCAAACAAAGTCAGTCAGAAGCTTTAACTATTTCTATTCTCTCCTACAGAAAGGAGGCTCCTTCACACAAATATTGTCACATAAAAACAAGCAATAGGGGTCACAGTTTAGTCTAGAAGCTGTGAATTTCTTATGGATTCTGCCTAATAGAGACAAAATTCTCCTTTGCTTCCCTCTTCTCTTCAGACACCTTTGCATATCAGCTCTAACACTTGTCTCATCCAACCTTATGAGGTTACATATCCAGGTTCCAACGAGATCAACCATCAATTCTGTGTCACAACAATACCTAGTGCATAAATAAAACAAATTAAATTCTCAGACTGTGTTAAGGTGAGCCTTCCTCTGGAGCTGCCTGTATGTACTGGTGAAGTCTCTGACTCTCTTAAGGAAGGAATCATGTCTTTCCTTTACATCTTTATACAACATTTAGTACCCTATCAATGCTTGCTATGTAATTAATAGCAACATCAAGTAATTATGTGGATTGATTGAATTAGGTATGCTAAATAAATGGATGGAATGCTTTAATTGGTCACACTGGACAGACAATGGGGAGCGAGGTTTCTACTTCATGTTTCCACTTTGTCAACACTGACAAAACTTTTTCTTGTCTTCAGAGCTGAAATTACTTAGGGAAGAAAAGCATTTAAGACTGATATAGTAAATTCATTGTTAAACAAAACAGTAGAAAGCATTCTCTGTGTTTTAGCTCTCCATGAATCTGCTGCTCAGGTCTACTGGATGATTGGACTAACAAAGACTACAGGTGTGAGCTCCTAGCCTAACTTTTAAAGGCATATTACAAGACAAAATTTTAAATGTTTTCTGTTTTGCAGTTTCTTTATTAGATACTATTTTATATTATAGACTCCCATATAAAAATGCATTATAGAATTTAATCTTTCATGAAGCTTTTTTTCTTAAAGATAACTTCATGTTAGAATAAAATTAAAGCTCTCTAGTAATTCAGTTTTACAGAAGACAAATTGTAAAATATATAAACTCCTGCTTCTATGATTCTGTGAACTAGGACATAATCCATGTTGCTTATTAAACACTGCCTATGAAGGGTGAGCATTTCTTTTGCCAATCTGCAGTTATTTCTTTAAATTGTTAGAAAACTTGAAGATTGAAGATTCAGTCTGCAAACAAACCAACAAAAGTATCAAATTGCAGCCTAGGCTAAGCCTAAAAGGTTTTCAAGCTTTCACTATTTTTTCAACAAACCCCACTGAGTCACAAACTTCTGTCCAAATAATTCAAAATCTATTACTAGAGTATAAAAATACACCGACCAAAATCTTGCTGTTTATGACTGTGGTTCATGGATTGAAGTAGCACCAATGAAAATAAACCTGAAGTGGTTACTTGCACAGCCTCCTAAGATAGATCCTCAATTAACATAACCCAACAAAAAACTGCTCACCAAAACAGGAGCAAGGCTGCTAGAGATCAGCTTCTGAAATCAAAATATTAAGGATTTTCTTTGTATAGCTGTGATGTTTTTTGGTACTGCTTACAAGCAAGCTAAGCACTTGTGAGGAAAAGTCTGTAACTTGCAGCTGATATTTATTTCTGCCAGGATGGGAATTTTCTAAAAGTCTTTTATACAGAGCCCTAACAGCAAAAACCCATGCATCATTCAGCTTGCCTCATTCATAGAGGTAGTGCATTTACTGTATTAAGATAACCTTTTAAGGAATGACCTAATTAAAAAAATTGAATGAAGGAAAAACAAATCACTGGCACTTTAATCTAATTGCAGGAAAAAACGCTGTGTTAACTGCTGATCCTCAGAGAAATCCAAAACCAGCAAGAGGAAAATACTACCACTCAATAAAAGTCCTGGCAACTTCCCACTGAGACCTGAAACACAATATGTTCCCATCAAACACTCACCAACTTATTGGATCATTAGGTAAAAGCCAGAGTCAGCTGAATAGAGTGCTGGTCTCTTTAAAGCTGAAATATTTCCTACTAAAATAAATAAAGCAGGCACAAATAGCCCCGCATAATAGGAATCATTAGGAATAACAAATATTAGAAAACAATGTGCTAAACTGTGTCATTTTTAAAAGTTTTACAATGAATTTTTCTTTGTCGTATTGTTTAAGAAATAATAGCAGTTCAAGTGATGTTACTTTCCTTCTGTAAACACAGAAACCAGAATGTCAAGGACATGAAATTCAAATGTTTCTCAGTGGACCTAGAAGAAAGCAGATGGAAAGGGAAATGGCATCTGAAAATGTTATTGCAAATAACTCCCATTGCATAAATGTACCAATAAAGGAAATATTGTTTTAAACTTTCTATTCTTTGAAGAATATTTTTTGATCCCTGCCCTTAAGCTACTGCCATCTATCTATCTATCTATCTATCTATCTAGCTATCTAATCTATCTATCTATCTTCCAGAAATCCTTCTGATTTTGTTCCATCCATACCTTCTACAGCCCCTTCTTCTTACTTCCATTCCACTTTATAACCTTTAAGTATATCTCACAATTCTCTTTCTGCCTCCTTTGTGACTCCTCTCTTCCCACTTCACCATTAAATCTCCTTCCCTGACGAATCCCTCAGGCCTGTTTCATGACTCCTCTCATGCCTGGTGTCTTTCTTTCTTTTCCTCTCTCTTCCACCTCCACTCTTCCTTTTCTCCTTGCTGTTAATGACTGGGAGGGGAAGACAACCTCTGCACCGACCTAATGAAAACAATCCCTGAAGATCCTCTTCAAGAAGATAGGCATGTTCCAACAAACCAAATACTATCTCAATGGAGAGAAAAGTGCCTTTTTCCATCGGATTCCTTTATATTTCCATTACACTTTTTTTTTCTTTAAAGTCTTTAAATCCTCCTGCTAGATATTGAAAAAAATAGGTGGGAAAATTAAAACTAGATTAATCAGCTCGTAGTGACTGAGAGTGAGTGAGGAGGTGTGAATTCCTCTGACTTCTACAATGCACTGTGTGGGTCAGCTGCTATAAACAGCTGTATCTGTTGACAGCCAGCGACCTAGGAGGATTTATGTCATTTAGAGAACTACTCCAATATTTGGAATGCAAGAAAAATTGTGAGCCCACCTGAATCCTGTGTGTGGGAAAAGTCAAATAACTTATTTTCAAGCATTTGTTCATAGGAAAACAGACTTTTTAGCAGCAAATAATCATGTTTGGTGGGTTATTTTCTTCTTAGACAACAACAGAATTTTGTTAACCTTCCATAGCTCTCATTTTAAATGTTGCTTTTAATATGTACTAGAGCAGTTTCTTTCAGAAAAAAAAGACACAATGAAAATACAATCTTGCATATATTCACTTTGGTTTGATAAGGAAACCTATTTGCTGTTCAACCTTCTCACAAGTGCCACACAAGTTATAACATTACAGCATTTGTAATTAATTAGATTTGCAGGACTTGACACAAAAAGAACAAAGAAATGTGCAATATTGTCATTAACTATTAACTGGACTCTCTTTATGTGCAACTGTGAGTACAGTTATTTTCAGCTTTATGCCTTGTCTTTGTGTGAAGCCCTATTCAACAAAACCTCTGTCACATTCAAATGATGACAAACTGTTTTCTTATACTCAGTATTGAAAAAAAAAGTGTTCATCTTCTCATCCAGAATGAAATTGTTGATGAGACATGAAGGAAAATGATAGATGACTTGGATGAAAATCTTTTTTGTGGGATAATTTTCTTGAATTCATGCGCTCAAGAGGAGAGTTTCAGAGATAAGGAAAGGGGATTTAAGTAAGATTTCTTCTTGTATTTTTGAACCCTGTGATATGCACAACTCAAACTCAAAGACAGTAGTGAAATTTGGATGGGAAATAATAATTTTTTTCCACTTATTTTTTGTTTATTTCAAGAAATCAGAGAGTAGCCTCTTGAAATAACTTAAGAAATACTGGCTTCATGTTTTTACCCAGAATACACTAAAAAAATAAGATTTAAAAAGTTAAGTACTTTTTAAAACTTGGAGTCAAGAGTTTAAGATATTATTTTTAAACATCTGCTTTCTCTCAAAAAAAACAAAAACAAAAAAAAAACAAATAAACAAACAAACCCCCAACCAACCAAGCAACAACCCCAAAAACTCCAATAACCATGCCACTCAAAATCAACAGTCTCCTACATTTCAAAGGCTTTGCAGGGGTGGAAACATCCAACATTAAGGTTCCTTTACTTAAAAGGCAAAGTGTAGTTTTCCATTCCATGTCTGCCTGTTTTAACCTGCTTGTAGGGCAGTACTGCCTTTGCAGCATACTCACTCTCTGTAGGCATTCTTTGGCTGTTTTAGCTCAAATTCTAGTGGCTTTTGTTTAATGTGTTGTAGGGTTTCAGTGTCCCAGCACCTCCTTGTAGGTGTTTAGGGGTGGCAGGGATACTTAGCATCCAGCAGAGTTAGTTACATACAGAAAATTTCTGTGGAATGCTCTGGTTGAGAGTCTCCAGCAAGAAGATCCATAGGCATGAACATTGCAGCTTCCTTGACTTGGGGAAAATAAAAAAAAAAATCACATAAGCAGAATTAATGGCAATGTGATATGGATGGGCAGGAATAAGATCAGAATATTTACAAAAGTTCACAGCCGAGTGGATTTTGTTTATTCTTCACACAGTACAACATCATTCCCATTTTTACTGTGCAAAGTTACAGTTTTGATAAAATTTTCTCCCCCAGACCCAACAATCTAAAGAAAATCTATCTTACTTATTGAACATTGGCATGCCAAAATCATTATAAATGTATAGTTATAAAGCATGGATGTAAATTTGTAGTTCAGAAACATCTCACATTCCCAGAACACTTTCTAGTTCCCCATCTGCAATATAAAGTCAGACCCATCTCTCTAAATCAAAATCGTATTTTTCTGACACTTCATCTCTTTGTCATGTTTTCTCCTCACAGTATCTGTGCTACAAAACTCCCTGTCTTTATCCATTTACAGCATCATAGGACACACATCAATTTTACAGGTAACAAGACTAATGCATATGAAAAAAATCTTGTAAATCACATTTGTGGAGAGGAAAACTCTGTTAAACACCACAATCATTTAAAGAAAACCGATTTATTCTGCAATTTTTTTAGATGATGTGTAATATTTTGAAATCAGGCTCTGTCAGACATATTTATTGTGATGTTGTATATGATGTGCAATACACATAAAGCCGTGGTAGGGTGTATTTTTCCCAAGGAAGGAAAACAGCCTGGCTGTTCTCAAGTGCTGAAATACCTCTAACTACTCTTTTCTTCTCTATCATTACAAATTCTGTTACCTTTCAGCAACTCATTTGTCCACTTTGACAACAGACAAAAGGGTGAGTATATTGTGATTCTGAAAACTACTTCCTCCTTCAGTTACTCTCAGTGAATTTGCATCCCTACAACCTTCCTAACTTGGCACAACACCATGAGTGAATGCATCACTCCAAACACTGATCTCTTCCTGCTTTCTGCTATATAAACATGCAGAAGGAATTATCACTGTTAGTTATCTCTAGTGGATTTTAATGATCTAAAGGCAATAATTTCAAACAATTCTTTTGAAACCTACTCATTCAGAAAAGTTCTCACCTCTCAGACACATTTGCTTTTGTCTTTATCATGAACAAATACCTTAAATGGATTGTGGAAAAAAAAAAAGTCTGGGAGTAAAAATAAACAAAAATGGGAAGTTATAGACACAGTTCTGACAGTACAGAAATTGTAGTGGGAAATGTGATTGCTACTCCCTGGGTGGGAAGTGGTCAGCATGCCCAACTTCCCCAACACAGCACATGCTAAGGGAGGATGAAGCAGAGAGGTGGAGCAGGGTGGAGGCACCGTGGCCAGGCTCTGTTGAAATCCTTGCAGAGGAGCAAACCTTTTAGCTGATAAGTCACAGAGCAGCTGTGAACCAAGGGAGATAAAATAAGACGAGCAACTGTGGCAAAATCACTCTCCTGGGATGGAACAGTGATGCACATCTCCATCCCAAGGTTACCTACCTTCACGGTACAATCACACCTCACTGAGCATTATGTGTGACTAGAGACACTCAAGCAGCCTGTGATCATAAAGAAACAGTATAAAAGTAAGTTAAGAATGAGTAGAAGTCAGACTAGACTCAATCATAACTTCTGGGATCAAGCTGAACTTGTCTTCTCCTTCATAGGGCTGCTTGCTGGGTAAGAACCATCCTCTAGGAGCACTGAATGATTACCTGGAGTGAGCTTTTTTAGGGATTAGAGCTATTCAAAGCTATGTATTGCTTTGAATACATTTTTTTGCAATCAGATGCTATCACCAGCAATCCCCAAACAGTCACAATGCTACTAATAATGAGTGTTCCATGAGCTGTTAGTGTGAGTCCTTCAAGGGAGTTAGTTGGCAGAGGGAAAACACTCAAATAAAAGCATGGAGACCTGGGGAGGGGGGGCCTTTTATGCTCTGTGTGTGTCCCTGAACAAATCAGTCAAACAGGTCTCCAATTCAGTGGGCTGCTCACTGAAGGGTCCCCAAAAGGGGATCCTGACAGACTGCTTGGGCACAAGGGGCTTGGCTTACCCAGGGTGCTGACAGACTGATCAAACACAAAAGGTTTGAGGAAATCTCCCTTTTCACGTGACATGGATCAAAAATGGGCACTGTGCCTCCTTTTCTTGTATGCTTAGCTAAATCCACAGAGATGGCTGTGAGGTGGAGCTAGCATATAAAACAATCTATCCTTATTTTCAGAATATTTCAATTAGCTAAACTGTTTCATCTACCCTACTGGTAGCTTCATCTGGATAATGATCCCACAGAACTAAATATATTTTTAAAGAAGTCCCTGGATTAATAAAAATGGGGAATAGAAACAACCTTTGACTTTCAGCAGCCCATCCCAGATGAGAAAAGACAGTTCTGTCCCTTTACATTTCAACAAAACCTGATAAACTTGCATCTTGAAACACTTCATTGTTCTTTTCAGAAGAAGCAATATCCTTGATTCCTTATTCAGTTTGACACTCAGCCTTTCATTCCTTATTCCCCAAGGCTTGCCTCAGAAAGATTAATATTTTCCCGCTGTAGTAATGACCAGCATAGCATTAGATAAAATTCAGCAACAATTAAAGGAATATCAGGCTGGGGGTTTAGTAAATTCACTTGTTTCATTTCATTATTTCTGTGACCTGAGGTATCTCCTGTTTCTATTCCTGCTTCTTTAACAACTTTGCTTTGCATCAATCATGGAATTGATAGGGTTGAGAGGGGCCTCTGGAGATGACCTGGTCCAACCCCTCTGCCGAGGCAGGGTGACTCAGAGCAGGTGACACAGAAATGTGTCCAGGAGGGTTTGAGTGTCTCCAGAGAGGGAGAATCTATGACCCCCTGGGCAGCTGTTCCAGTGCCCTGCCACCCTCTATGCAAAGAAGTTATTCGTCCCGTTGAGGTGGAACTCCTTGTGGTTTTTTTTATGACATTGCCCCTCATCCTGTTTCTGGATACCCTTGAAAAGAGTCTGGCACCATCCTTTTGACAACCACCTTTGAGACATTTATATGCATTTATGAAATCCCCTCTCAGTCTTCTCTTCTATAGACTGAAAAAAGAAATAAAATTAATAAATATAATGAAAGTATATATGCTTTTTAAAATCCCTGTTATTGCACCTCTGGAAACCCTAGGCTGATGTCAACCAGTAAAATGCACAATTAAATTATGTTATTAAGTAATTTTAGAAGCTGAAGATCCAACTTTCTGAAGTGAGGCTGCTGCTGGTCTGAAGGTTTAACAAGAGGTTGCACTAACATGCAAGAAACATGTCAGAACATTAATTTTTAAATGATGAAAATCCATAAAGGCTATTGAAAATATATATTTTATTCACACTCAAAATCAATTCATGCTCTGATTTAATAATGAAGTCTAAAATCTGAAGAGTCTTCTGATGTTATAAGTACCCTTTAGATATTTTTCATAGCTGTTACATCCTGTGAAGGGGAAATCTATTTATTTTAATATAGATGAACAACAAAAGAGCACAGTTAAATAACACAGAGCTGCAGTAGCACAGAGCCTTCTGAGCCATTCTCTACTCTTCTCATACCAGTCTAACTCTATTGACATACAGGTCATTAAAGCAAAATTCACACCCCTGCTCTTGGCCTATGCATCACTTAAATCCCACTAAAACTCCCTAAATGGGGCTTTAAAAGGATTTGTGAGGTGTGCAGCCTTATGAGCCTTCCAGGCTGGCAGGTGAATGTCACTAATTTGCTTCACCCCTGCAAATGCTTCAAGCAAAGTTTCAGCAACTTCAGTTTCTTGTCTTCCTTGAAACAGGTTCAGCAAAGCTTGGCAGGACTCTTGTGCTCCTGTCTGTGCTTGATCTGCTTTCTGGAGTCTGGCATGAAACAACAGTTCAAGCTTTATAAATACTATAAAGCTTTATAAAAATTAAGACCAAAAAGAGCTGCAGGTCATTTTAAAACTTAGTTAATTGGAATATGAATAAAACGTCTTTTGTTGATGCTTCTTTTACTATCATGCTCTTCAGCTTCCAAAGAAAAAAATATTCTAAATATTTGTAAATGTAATTAATTAGATTATACAGCATCATGCTTCTGTGTCGTTTAGTCAAAATATGTGAAACATGTTACCTTATGTAGTCTTTGCCAGTGGATGATCATGTCATCCTTCCTTTACAGCTGCAGATGTTGCAATCTTTTAAATGCATTTTATTGTGCTTTTTATATTTAACATTTCTCTGAGTTCTGTCTTTTTTGTTTAAGTATATCATTATCCTTGGATTCTGTCTTCCTTATTTCATACAGGACATGAGCAGTCTGATGGATAGTCATATCCTGTTTTGCAAGGGTAGGATAGACAATTTTTTTGAAATCTGCCTCGCCTAATTTAATTTGGCTCATCTTGAATGTGACCTCACCTATGCAACGAAATATTAATATTTAACACCTGTTTGAATCATGCAATTTTTAACTGGCATGTTTTGATCTGGCAAACTGTGAACTTTTTATCCACAAGATTTTCAATCACCTTTTCCCTTTAGCAAATAATTATTAAGAAAAAAAAAAAAAAGTCCAAATAGTTCTTTCATAGGAAAACTTGAAAAAAAAATTAAACTATTGGAGTGTCAGGTCAGATTATGACCCTCTATGATAAAGAGCTGTTCTGCACCTTAGGTAGTTCCTTAGGGTCATTAGATCAATATGTCAATGCAGTTGTTATCAGCAACATGAACCAGAACCTGGCACTATGTAAGTGTGTATTTCTTTCTACAGGGTATTTTTTGGGGACCTCTCTGCAGAAAATCAACCTCTGCTGATAACTGAGTTTCCTCTCTTTTCAGTAGTCAGTCTTTCAAGAGCATGTGTGATGCCACTAATCACTGGTTTCCAAACAAACAATGTCAAACCACTCTACTATTTACTTTCACCTCTTTTTCATGAAATGGCATCTGCAACGAGAAAGAGGATATTTCAGGGCTCCTTCTCTCAAAATTCAATATTTATCAAGAAAGAGATTAAAAAAGCTAATTTCATTCCTTCTTTTTTCATCACAGTTAGTGGGGCTCTGGACCATATCAAGAGGGATTCTGACAGCTTAGTATTAGTGGGAGAAGGAAGGAGAAAAATCTATCAGCAGTGAATGATTGTATTTAAGGTTGACAGTGATGAAATGGTGGAGGCCATGCTACAATTTCTGCTCCTTCATTTGTCTTTGTTGATAAAATGAGCACTGTCAGAGGCTCAAGCTCACAACAAATTTAACGTGACTCTGTTTATTCCTGCACTAAACAAGGTTTTCACATGATCAGGTGATAAATGAAAAGTTCTGGGATAACCCTTCCTTCTGTTTAACAGAGTCTTGCAATTTTCTCACTTGATTTTTTTTCCCATTAAAGAAAATAGATAAGTAGATTTTTTTCAGCAAGGTATTTCATGAAACAGTATGAAATCTCCAAAAGTAATACAAAGGTATAATATAACCAGTCTTTGAACACATTTTTTCCAGAATAGTCTTATGCCCTTGTTAAAAAATATATATTCATCGTTATTTCCTACTGTTTGACAGACTTCTCACCTTGTCTTTCAAAGGTGCCTCTTCAAACTACAGGTTGAAAGAAGTTTGCTGAGAAAAATGAAAAAGATAAATTGAGATGGAGCTGAAATTAGGCATGCCTGTTGAAACCACTTACAGGATTGAACTCAGGACAGCTTCCTCATCATAAAATCAAATTTTGTTCTGTGCAAAACTGACTTGCCAAATATCATTCTATAAAAAAATGCATCATGGCTAAAAGAGTTGAAACACCAACCTATATTCTATAAAACACATATATAAGAGTACATAGGGAATGCTATGCAGTTTAAATTTAAAAATAAGGATGTAAATCTAAAATTACAGTACTTATCAGATCCCCACCATATTCTGCAAAATCTTCTTTGCTTTATGCTGCTCAAACCACAGCACAAAGCTGATGTGACTGACTAGTAATAACCCCAAATTCATATTTCATGCATTCACTGTTTTTTCCCAGCATTTTTCAATACCAGAGCATGGCAAGAATACCACAGGTATTGTGCAGAACTTTGCATCTGCCCCTTAGGTGATTTCTGGATATTATTTCAGTCACTAACAGGTTTTCATGTAGTAGTAGTAGTTCACTCATTGAAACTCCTCTGAACTCAAAGCCTCTTTTCTGCCTCTCTATAGGGGAGTGATAACATGGGATTTAAAGTTTAAAAGTTCCTCTATAAAAATAATAAAATATAGATCATCTCTTTTGATGATCAAAATTCCATTTTATAAATTATTTCCTTTCACAGCTTCTTTCTGGGTGGGTTTCTGTAAGAAGTTCTAATTGAGTGTGTAACAGAGGTAAAGGTGAGAAAAGAATGAGAAAAAGTGCACTATTTTTTTTCTTTTTTCACATTATACTGGTGTTAGGAGCCAAGTAATGAAGGAGATAAGGAATAAAATTAGTATTTTCATAAACTTTACAGTTTCTCACACACAAAAACCTTTATCTTAATATTTAAAAGCAAGCATGACAAAATCTTTGCTGTGTGCTTTTTTTTTAATGATGAATTATGCTTATTCTGTTCGCCATTGAAAGCATGACAAGTTTTTAGTTTTTATATATGATTACTTATTTCTTAGAAATATTTTCAAGTGTCTTGTTAAAGGATTAAATATCATCCTAAGCAGGAACAGAGTCCCTTTTGAACAACAGTTTTCTAGCTGTGGTTCTGAGCAGTGTTTTCTAGCCCCACAACCACACTCATACAATATCTCAGGTTAAATTAATCTCTCATTACCATTTTTTTTCAGTTGATTTGTGGGCCAATCCGTTTTCCTATCTGCATTACTTGCTATGACATCCACCCAATTCATTTGGGAGGTATTAAATTAGATAACAAACCTGACTAATCTGTATCTCTTTAAAAAATATCGTGTACATTTAATTCATAAAGAAGTCTTCGTAACTCTCTCTTAAAGGAAAAAAAAAAGGCAATATTAGATCAAAACAAATCAGAAAAGTAGTGTTTACATGAAAAAAAACATATTTACTAATCTTTATCAGGAAGGTGAAAACCAACCAAACAAACCACCATCAAAACGTGATTTCTTACTTTTTTTTACTTCTAGTACCATCTCAGCAATAATATTATTCCTTCTGCAAGAAATACAATTCTTGTACTGCTTAGCTGGACAAGGTTTTGGGACAAGGTTTTGGGAGGTGAAAGTTTGAACAGAATAAAAATGTGTAAAAAAAATGTGTAGTCAGCCACTGTGCTTCACGGCTGTTTCTGAACCACCTCCCACAAGCTACCCCAGCTGAGCAGGCCCTTCATTTTGACCCATCCCTCGTTCCCGCCCTGATCCATTCCGGGATTCCCGCCTGGATCCATCCTGGGATTCCCGCCCGGATCCATTCCGGGATTCCCGCCCGGATCCATCCCTGGACTCCCACCCTGATCCATTTCGGGATTCCCGCCCGAATCCACCCCAGGATTCCTGCCCGAATCCAACCCAGGATTCCCGCCCGGATCCATTCCGGGATTCCTGCCCGAATCCAACCCAGGATTCCCGCCCGGATCCATTCCGGGATTCCCGCCCGGATCCATCCCGGGTTTCGCTCCCGCGGCGCCGCCGGCGCGAGCGCACAGCGCCCCCTGGCGGGCCGGCTGGGCCCCGGCCCCTCAGGCCCTTCCCGCCGCCAATCATTGTCCCTCGGGATAATTATTTTAGTTAAAATCCCGATCTGAGGAATAGTTTTGCTTTTAGAGATGCCGCAGTTTTTTCTGCTTTTCATGTGCGATAGGTGTCTGTGCCAGCAAAGCCGACAAATGGAGCGATTTATTTGCTGAAGTTTTTTCCGTGTAACACTGAAGGAAGGCTCGCTTTCTGCCTCTTCTGTTCTCTTAGGAAATTTAAAGAATTAAAAGGCCCTCAAGTTCACATAAAATGATTTTGTGCTCCTAAAAGCTCTGGGCTCAGCAGGAGCAAGGATTTGCCCCCTCAGCTCCTGAAACAGTGGAAATACCATGTTCCCTTTGCTATACATCACTTTACCTATATGTTAATACTGCTTAGAGAGACCACAAGCAAATATCCAGCATAATTAGAGCTCACCTGTCAGCTTTCAACTCTGCAATTATTACATTTCATTTCAAGCATAATCAAAGAGTTTGGGTTTTTTCTTCCTCAGGATGAATTGTCTGAGTTTTTGGTACTACAGACAACTTTTGACTATGAAGGTAGCACGGTGTTTGAATTTAAAAGGCAAACACAAGATACAATCTGTGTTAAACAACATCCTCTAAAGCAAATACAAACCAACCAGAACAAACAGCTTCAGGCTAATTAGCAAAATAAACAACAGAAAGCAAAGAGAACAAGAGAAGACCAGAGAGAGGCTGTGTTGCACTTTCTTTGGCGGTCTTAAAGGGTTTCAGCAACTCCCAGCTCCATCTGTCTGCAGGAAATCAGGTTTTTGCCACTGGCACGAGTATTAAAATTCTGCCAGGGGACTGGGAAAGACGATGCTCATGGTGCTTTGTAACTCTCTAATTAGTTTCTCTCCTGCCAAAGAACACAACATCAACATATTTTAGTACAATAACTAGTCTCAGACAATTTCTCAATCACTCCTCAGGATGTGACTGAAATTTAATCCGCTGACACTAGCTTCTGAGCTGCTGATTTCACTGGAGCTCCAGGGGTGCAGGAATCATCACTCACTGACCAGTCTGCACAGCCAGGGTGTTCTTCTGCCTAGACTTTGCTGGTGGAGGCTTAACATTCTGTTAAGTAATTCTGTGAAGTAATTTAACTCCTTCCATACATGTTAGTCTTGGCCCTCTGTTCTTACATGCTTACCTAGCAAACTATCTACTACTTAAGTTTTATCCTGAGGCTCTAAACTATCAATTAGTACTTTACTATTGCCTTTTTTTTGTCCAAATAAAAATTTAAGCCAAAGCAAAAAGCTTTTTCAAAAGGTGGGTTGCCTTGCAAACTGCTTGCAAATACATACTGTTCAAGCACAGTTGAGAGTTCAACTGGATAATTCATGTCTTTTGTTTGTCTCTGAACACACTACTTCAGTTTTGAAGAACTGAGGTAGTAAGACACACTACCTCAATTCCCAAGAAATTTTGATGTAGAACCATTAGCTTTTAAAAAAAAATCTTTAACAGGTACTGAAAAAAATGTTATTGACTGTACAAATTATATTTTAACAGAAGAATTTCTACAGTAAGATGTAATCTTCTATGTGTGTTAATCTGTGTGATGCTACAGGTGAGGATGTAATGTTCTTAAGTTCCAAGAAACATTCAGCATCTTTTAGAAACACAAGCAATCCTGTAACAAAAGGCTCCATTGTTTTCTACTTTGTGTATTTTCCTTTCAAATCTAATGATTTTCAGAAGTTGTTAGGGTTATGGGGTGGACAGTCAGTGTAAGAGTCCATTAAGTGTACGAGAAAGCAGAGCTATGAAAAGCAGTCATGAGGAAGAACATAAAAAAACAATTGCCCAACTAATGTTGCAAGTATTGTCATGTGTGGTTGTTGTTTCATAAAGCAGGGCACTCAGACAAGGAAAAGCATCCTCAGGCTCTGCCATGGCCAGTCAGGACAATGTTTGTCCCTTTTAAGGCTGTGGGAGAAAGCTCAGTGTCTGAACACCAAAGACACCTATTTACAATCCAAGTTCAGAGGGTTTGTGGGTGCAGAACCAAGCTACACCCACTATTCCCTATTGCTTTTTTCTCTGGGCTCTGCACCTGGCTTTAGAGCTTGTGGTGGTGGTGCTTGATGCTCTTCCTCCCACCTGCAAATTGTTTTAGCTCTTTCCTATAGTTAGGCATTATCCTTTAATATAATGAGACTTACAAATTATTTCCCTGGTGGTGGTGGGTTGACCTTGCCCAGCTGCCAGATGCCCACCCAGCCACTTTCTCACCCCAGTCCTCAACGGGACAAGGCAAGGGGAAATAAGACTGACACGCTCCTCCTCCCTCACCTCCCCCTCCTTCTCTTTGGCCCCACGGAGATGTTTCTCACACTTTTCCCCTTGTTGCTGCACAGCATTTTGCCTTTCTGTCCCCATACCTTCCCTGAGGTGTCACCCTTCTGGCTGCAGGGCTCAGCTTTTCTCAATAGAAAGAGCTCCAAAATATTTCAGAGATGGTAAATCAAAATAGGCTGCACTTCAATAGTCTTTTCAGCAAGTTGAAGTGTATCAGTGAGATCTCTTTTTTTGTGGGATCAGCTTTAGACATTTCCAAACTCAGACATGAGCAGTTTTCAACATATTTCCACTTCTGGAGCCCCCTGTGAGCTGAGATGAGGTGCTGAATTACTGGTGAGGAGGATTACTAGGAAGGAGAAGTGTGCAGCCTTTTGGAGGTCGCAGGGGTTCTTGAGTTGCTTTTGCTGCAAAAGCCACTGATGTCTGAATCTTACAAATAATTTCAAAAAGAGTTTCCTAAAGATAATTCCTGGCCTAATAATAAAGAACACAGGGCAGTGGGGAGCCATTTGATGGCTCACTGCTGCTCCTGGCTCCTCTCCTCCTCTTTTGTTCTCCTTGCTCTGGCCACTGCTCATCCACATCCCTTGCCAGAGCTTTTCCCGAGCTGATTTGTATCACTGAAGATTGCAAAAAATTGTTTGAGAATGAGACTGCTTTAATTCACCAATGCAGAATGAAGAAATCAGTTTATAGTAAGGGTGAAGGGAACATCAGATATGGAGTCAAAAATGGGACAGGACTGCTACCAAAAATTTAGAGAAAGATATAAAGTGAAATTGAAAGCATCTGATGTATAAAATGAAGTGTGAGAGCCTTCTCTTCCAGGGAGGAGGAGCCGTTAGAATGCCCATGCTGTCCAGAGAGCATGCTCCATCATCTTCCTCACTCTTCTACTCTTCCTTTAGGTGGCAGCTAGATTTTAAAAATTTCTACACATTGTCAGCTTTGTAAACATATCACTTAATCCTTTGGTACACTAGACAAAAATTACCTCCCTATAAAAACACATTAAGATATTTCTTCACTCACCAAGTCAGATATCAGTAGCTGAAAGACACAAGCTTTTCTTGGGAATCCAGGTTCTCTTTTTCCTGCTTCAGGAACCACTGTTTGGTATTGACTTTGTGAAAAACGAGGCAGCATTCATTCAAAATGATGACTTGTCAGATAAATCACACCAACACACCTCTCAGACAGACCTCTTCAGATTTCTACTCACACATTTGTGAATTTTGATCATCCTGGAAATATTGGGAAGTCAAACCCAAGGCACATTGCAGCTTCTGCTGATGGCCCTGCCATCATTAGCACTTCTGCACATATCCTGCACTGCTGACAGCCAAAAGACAAGAGGCATATAAAGACAGCAGATAAACAAGATTTGCAGCTTACGAGATGTCCACTCTATGTTAAAAAAAAACAAAAAACAACAAACTATAAAAACCAAAAAACAACAAAATTAGAAAAATAAAAATAAAAGGCAAATTCCAAATCTTTTTATTCTTGTTTTTTATTTTTGACCATATGTTGTAATTTAAGTGAGATCTTTCTTTTTGTGAACTGATTGCTGCTTTCCCATACAATCCTCCCATGCTAAAATGACAACCAAGGATGGATGAATCCAAAGCAGTCGTATTTCTTACATGCTTTAACTTCAACAAGGCCAGATTTCTGAACATTAAGAATAAAAAACTGAGAATGAAAAAACAGACTTTGTCATTTTTGATAAATTATCAAAATTGACATCCGAGACAGTTCATTCATTCTAAAAATTCATTACCAATGACTAGATTAATTCTCACTTAGAACTGAGAAGAGCAATGCACGCCAAACTCTCACCTGAATTTAAAGCTCTTTTGAATTTTTTTTTTTAATTTTTCTTTTTTAATATTCACCCTTTATTAATTTATCTCATGCTAGTTTTGAAGTGTTCTGTAGCTTAAAGCTCCTGATGGCTCTGGAGCCTGAATGCTGGAATATCATTGAGCAAATGGGTTTTTTTGTCTTTCTGGGTAGCTGGATGTAGGATCCACCTGAACAAATTCCTATAAAATTCTGTATGTCCTAGGAGATTTACATATTATGGATAAGCTTCAGGTAAACTTTTGAACCAAATTTTACATCCTTAGAGGATTACCTGTCAGCTATTATTAATGATTTCAGTGACATTTTTATTAATGCATTTCATAACACAGTTAAATTCTTTTGTGCTTTTATAATGAAAAATGCCACAAACTGTTTTGGTTTTGAGGAATGTTGTGATTAACGTGGAAGTATATGAAGAAGAAAAAAATAGGAAGCATTCCTGTTTAAAACTGACTCAACTATCAAACAATGATATTTCAGATCACAGAATTAGACTTTTCCCAAGCTTGGAAAATTTGAAATCTCAAATATTGACATTACTCAGATGTTCTCAAAAATTAAATGACAGATTTCTGTTTCACTCCACTTTACTACGTTTCTGCAAGTAATTAACATTCCAGGCAAATTCTGTCATGTGAAAGGTAGTAAGACTGTGTTTCACCATTGTTGTGATGAAATAATTTGAACAAGACATGTCTTCAATGCTTGTGGTAAGGATGACCACTGCATTTTAATTGCTTTGTATGACAATAGAGAGAGTCCCGGCCTGGGGATTGAAGGTATATGTAAGAAAGTGTAGAAATTCCATGAATTCCATATTAACCCCAGCATTATTCTTGAAACTTGAAAAAGCCCAGATATTTTGTCTTACATTCTTTCCACTCATTCTGTTTTCTGATCTACAAAGGAACAAATATTTTCTGACAAAGGGGGTTATGTACTTACATTTTTTTCTCCTCTGAGCCAACAGCCAGAATATGCATGCAAAAAAACCACAAAAAATCGATCCAGATGTATTAGACAAGTTTTTAGTCTGTTATACCTACACAAAGATTTAAAGGAAGGTGCTATTGTACTGTAAAAGAACTAGAGGGTAGCATTGTATAGTGTAGTGGAAGCTATCCTAACTAGAATGCTTCACATCCACTAACAGAGTTACTGAACTTCAAAAAAATCAATTACAAGTCCAGGATTTCCATGGAAACCTAATGAAAACAAACACAAGATACAAAAGAAAATTAGGCTTGAAGGCATCAAAAGAAGAGCTCTAGTTATAGAAGCAAAACATCATTGGATGGAAATGTTAAACTATAAAAGGGTCAGTGCCCACCTAGCAGGTGTCATAAATAAATGTTCTAAGGGGAAAATTCAACTGTCAAACCTGCAGATGGGTGTCTCTGACAAGTGATTTAAGTAAAGCTCCTTGTGGTCTCTGAAGTATTTATATGCATTCTTTTCAGGAATCTTTTTAGGCTCCCAAGCATACTTACCTCCAGACATAATATTCAGGTGGTGTGCCCTGGGAAAGAGTGGAATTCGAGTAAAAAGGGTTAATTTTAGCACAATTCTTCATATTTACCCCATCTGATCTCCTCCTCCCTTCACATCTCCTGCTGTTCTTGCAGGAATAAGAGGAAGAGCAATAAACCAGCAATCAGCAATCCTATTGTGCTTTAGTTTTTTAAAAAGTTATATCCTGATAAGTTACAGGAAAACTAGAGGGGTGGCAGAAGATGGAGATACATCATTTTAATGCAGAGAGAACCAAAAAATTACATTTTACCAGAAAATTTGGATCCGAAGGACTGTCTCATTGTATTGCTGAGAAGTATTAGTTGTTTGAAATAAATCAGTTTTAAGTTTAATGAGTTATAATACTATGTGATATAGAATATAGTAGCTATGGTTGCTGAAACCTCAGGCTACAAGCTGAGAACTTAGACCTAGATATGTTTTTAGATAGAATAGAGTTAATTTTCTCAGTAGTTTTCCTAGTAGCTGTGTCTTGCCTTTAGTATGAGAAGAATATTGATAACACACTGATGTTTTTGTTGTTGCTAGGTAACATTTATCCTAAGTCTAGGGCTCCTTTAGTTTCTCGTGCTCTGCCAGCGGGCAGGTGCACCCGAACCACAAAGCAGAATATAAGGAGGATACAGTTGTCAGCAGAAGCTTCAACTTGACAAGGTAATTACAATTAATGGCCAGCCTGCATGGACACAGAGAAAGAGCCCAGTAAGGTATTAGAAGACCTGAGGCAAAAAATTACCACTGTGCCAAGAGGCACATGCAAGACACATGAAGAGCGTGTGAAGGGCAGAAGTTGTAAGGAAATAATTTCCCAGGGATTTCTTTGTCCTGGGTCTCCCTCAAGAGGCACCCAGCTCAAGCTGATCTTCTGGCTAGAACTGTTTTGAACGAGCTACAGCCAGTTGGAATCAGAACTGGTTTGATCTGATTTAATTCTGTGGTCAGCCAAGGACAGGGAGCAGAAGCACAAGGAGCAGAATGAATATCTGACATGTGCAGCACATCTGGGGAGAGGGGAGCGAGTCCAAGAGACCTTGACAAGTTAGAGGCTGCTGTGGCCCTGAGGGCTGGCCAAGAGTGAAAGATCAAGTTTGGCAGACCCTAAGACTCTGGGGGAGAAGGACTGCTCAGCAGGGGGAAAGACACAATGGGAAAAGTGGGAGGCAACCCAAAATAGTGATGGAATATGAACTATTAGGGGAAAGCCAGTTCTGCCAAAGAGTATTTAACAGTTTGTGCCACCCAAAAAGGAACTATAAACTGTTGCCTAACATGCTGGAAGTTCCCAAACGTCAGACTGATCTCAGAGTTAGGAGGATGGCCGTGGACCTACTTCCCTTTTCAGCAACTGCTCACAAACTTTGCTGATGTGCCACCTATGGCTGGGTACAAACATTTACTGGTGATAGTAGAGCAGCTGTCAGACTGGCTGAAGCCTTTCTAAGAAGGAGGGCTGACACAGGAGCAGTAGTAAAAGCCTTGCTAAAGGAATTTATACCTATATGAGGTTCCAGAGTCAAGTGAGTCAAACAGAAGTGCTCATTTTAGAGTGAATGTAATAAAGTAGCAGTTTTGGGGGACAGAGAGGCTCTTGAGGAGGCACCTACCAGGAACTTATATCCCAACTAAGGCCAGCTTGTTGGATTAAGTTGAATGCTTGACCCAGTATAAGTAGTGAATGTTCAATTAGTTCATAGTTACTGTTTTGAGAATCCTTTGTGATTTCACATTGACAATAATTTCCACCCCATGACAATCTTGTTACCCTTCATTCTGGAATAGCTATTTGTAATAATATATGTAAGGAAAGAGGTCAAATGCCTTGAAAAGCTTGTTTTCCCTTTTAGTTTGTTAGCAGGTGTGCTCAGTTAAAATAAAGGGATAACTGTAGTGGAAAATATTGGGTGCAGGTGGCTGGGAGAGCTGCAGGTCAGGCTCTGGGTGGGGGCCTGAGAAAAGAGGCTGGGAACTGCCAACTCTTTGCAGGGGACAGAGGGACATTGAGAGGCAGGCAGAAGCCACCAACCCCAACTACTTAGACTGTGAGGGTATAAAAATCCAGAGGTTCCTTCGTTCAAGGTCCCTTTTCAGTGTCACCCAGCTCAGGTGGTGTGGGTGTGATTGCCAGAGTGGCTCCTGCATGGTCAGATAGGGAAGTTTCCTTAACACAAAAAAAAAAAAATAAAAATTATTTAAGTATATTATTCCTTACCTGTTATATACCCAGTTTCACTTAATCATCCAGCCTCTGCAGGTGGCCAAGCCTCAACCTTTCAAAAATTGATTTATTTTTTATCTCATTTAGAGGCATTTATATAGTTGAAATGTGTTAGTTCCAAATAACAACAGTTGCAGAAACACACAGAACAGGACATATCAATTCAGTTGCTCTCTAATGGAAGAATAAAATACTCTAAAATATGTGTGATATGTTTGAAACATGAAAGGCTGAACATGCTGAAAATAAATTAAATTATTTTAAATATTCCTACTGTTCCGGTTCTCCAGCTCTTTTCTGATTCCCTTCATTTAGTCTTGTTAGGCATGAATGAGAATTCTTACAATACCGTAGAATATTAGTTCACTAAAGAGGTGTTTTTCCCCTTCATTGCTAAACTCTGTCCAAAATAATACTTTCAAATTTTTCCTCAAATGGAACAGCAACCTCATTTCAATGATACATAGAGGTTTATTTCATTTTTTTCTCCTTTCTATCATCTCCACAACCTTTCATGCCACACTCATTAGCTGGAGTCACAGACCCAAGACAAGTAATTTAAGAAATGCAGGGTGTACCTGTTGGACTTAAATAAGTCAGTCTCCTAGGTGCAAATTTACTTAAGCAACAAGGTGAGCATATCTGATTTTTTTCCAGGGTTTTGAGGTTTGGGATTTTTTTGTTGTTGTTGTTTTGTTGTGGTTTTTTGGGCAATTTTGCTTGGCGATTTATTTTCTCTTTGGAAGTTTTATCTGAGTTTCAGACTGTGTCTTTTCCTCTGGATTTCTATGCAGGCTGTACTCCTGATTGAGTTAGCTCAAGAAATCTCGATCCAATGTTCAACAGACATGTAAAGATCATATGGCTGTACATGTGCATATCTGTTTCATAACTTTTTGCTCTTGTGCAGTGGCTCTAATCTATCTGGGAAACCATGAACAAATTGAACATGTAACGCACAGGTGGCTTGCACATGAGCTACAACCCTGATGTGTTTGGAATGGATCAGATAATGCATTAGCACATTGAATTCAGTAGAAAAATATGGAAAATATCAATTACACTCCTTCTTTTTCCTCAGTAGATTTAACTCATATATTCAGTTTCCAGGAAAACACCTTTACCCTGCAGTCTTGTATTGGAAAAGAGGGCAGAGAGCAGCCCTTTCATCGAGTCTGCTATATTCTTTAATTGTGTTTTTCTAATAGATTATGCTCAGGATGTAGAGCTGCAGAGAGATGACGCTTGCCTAAAACAAGTATTTTTCGCGCAAATACAGTGGAATGATAGCATTAATCTAAGTGGATGAAGGCTATTATATCCAATGAAAGGGCTTTACTTTTCAACAGAAGGCTGAAACTTGCGCCCTGCAGTCTCCAGCCAAAACTGCTTTGTGATGCATAATTTCCTCTGTCACTAAATCCAGTGAGCAGGATATTCACTTGAGAATTAAGTTAAAATTACAAGTTGCAGGGGATTCTAGTTTATGTTTCCTGTGAGCACTTGTGCTACAGAACAAACCAGTGTCGGCTGGAGAATTTGATGTTGGCTGTATGAGAGTAGCTGGGATGTCAGTGTTAAGGGAGCAGCCTCAGGCAGGGGTGGTAAAAAAAGCTTGTTTAAAACCCCTCAGGCAAAAGGTAAAAGCCACTTTCACTTCCAGGGCAGGTGTGGAGAGGCCACAATCCTTTTTGTCTCTCTTTAGCTTTAGATTTCAGAGGGAGGGAAGGAAAAGAAAGATATTAGGAATTTCCCGCAGAAAAGGTCTGAAATTACTCTTTTCTATGTAGGAAAAAAACCCCAAAACCAACACTTTGGGTTTTTGTTTTGGGGAGAAAGAAAAGAGGTAAAATCTATTTATATTAAACCACACTGGAATGTTTTTCCCGTGTCTGAGTTCAACTGCCACCCAGTGAGACTTAGGATTAAAGAAACTGTGTGAAAACAGAATATGAAATCTAGTTTGTTCCATTAGCAGCATGGAATATTGCAGCTTTTACTTCTTTTATGGCCCAGACACAAATGTTCCAAAACAGCTACTGATGCTTGATGAGAATAGAACATACACCTGATTAAATAATGAAAAAGAGTGTAAATCTGACAAACTGTAAGCTATAGCCATTAGCATGATGAACAGAATTATAATGTAGTGGGAGATCAAATCCAATAAACTGTAAAAGCTGTTCTTACTGGTGCTGAATGTGACATGCATAAGGTCTCTGAGAAAGCTGTGTATGGTTGCAAAAATCTTACACTAGAGACTTTAAGTACTGGAAACCCCCCTTTGTGAGCCAAGCTTGTCTGGCTGCAAGAAAAGGGGTTCGAAATGCCTTCTACCATTCATGAAAGAGCCAGCATAGCTGGTAAAGTGAAGGCAACTGGTAACTCAGCCCAGTCTCACTGCCTCAAATCAGGGATCTGATTCTCAGCTGAACTTCCTGGCCTTGCTTATGCCAGCTCAAACTTGCATTAAGTAATTTTACACTCAGTTTTTACCAGCATCAATAACTACATAAACTTTCCCCATGGCATATCCCAGATTTATCAGCTCACTATGTGAGGTGTCAAAAAAAACAAAAAAAAAACAAAAAAAAACCAACCAAAAACCCAATCAAATAAGTGAAGTATGTTTCTATGGTGGTCAGGAGGAGTTCATTTCAGAGCTGAAGTTCTTGCCTTTTCAGGCAAGGGGAAACTAATTGGGATTGGGAAGCCTCTTGTTGGCCAAACCAAACCTCTTTTGAGGCTTGACCATCTGCAGCAAGAGTGGAGATCTGGAACAAAGTAAATTTTAGAATGTGGAAAAAAGCCAATAGAGAATCAATTAGACAGTCTGCCCCATAAAATATGTACTTTAATTTAATTTTAAGAAAGCAGCATGTGTGGTTTTGACAGTGGCAATTTGCCCATATGTATTAGCATTTGGGTGCCACCAAAGCAACTTGAAAAGTTTGGGCTACTTGCTAATACTTCAGCAAATTTCTCTCCCTCTCACTGAACCTTCATTTTAGAAAGATAAGATTTAAGTTGTTCTCCTTCTCTTCAGTTTGGGAAGATGCAAGATATGGAAATGTATTGGAAAAAATATAGCTGATATAATGATGTGACTTCAAGTAATTTCAGTTATTTCTCAACAGAAAAAATACCTTTTTGGGAGGGAGCTGAAAAGGAGCTCAAAAAAGGAACACATCTTTCTCACCCTAGTCTTGAGAATTTTTGCCCTTTTCAATTTTTGGGAGGTTCAGAGGAAAAATATGCCCAACTAGACCTGCCACAGTAAATTTTCTAAAACTGTTGAGTTACAGCCAGGCTTGCCACACTCATATGTATTCTGGAACATTGTGTCTATAGGGACAGTGGCATAGAGTTTTATCTCTGTTTATATCTATATTTATGCAATGTTATTTTTCTGGCATTTGTGACAAACTATAAACTAGAGGACTGAATTTTTAAATGGAGATATTTCCCACTATTAATCTAGTGAAAGTAGGATTCTGCTATTGTAAACAAGCAGCAAACTTGCTCTCAAACCATATTTCCAGTAGCTCTCATTTTGCTGCAGATGTAAATTCGGAGAGATATATGTTTCTCTCATCCCAGTGCTGCTGCTGAATTAAAATACCAGCAATATCTATGAACTAAATGGGCCTCATCAACACTTTTTACAGCAGTTGAGATAGCATTTTATCTTTTTTGCTTACAAACAGCAATAAATACAGTCATGTCTATTGATCTTTATTATCGCTAAGATTTATCAAACAGCACTTATGCTCCTGGCCTTGTACAAAATGAGGAACAAGAAAAAAAAACAACTATGAATCCTCTACATGCAGTTTCTATATCACCACCAACATATTTAAGATGTTAGAGTCCTACTTTTGAGCAAGGTATATATCCAGCTATGCTTCTGTTATTGGCAGGAGTATGTCTGAGGACAAATTCAGCAGTGAGTACTACATTACGTATTTTCCTAGTGCCAAAAATCCTAAAGGATGTTTACCTCACTACCTGGAAGCTGCCTGCAACCATCAGACATGTGTGTGGCCTTCCAGTACCTGAAGGGAGCCTACAAGGAAGATGGGAGGAGACCATTTACAAGGGGTGACAGGGCAATGAATTCAAACTGACAGAGAGCAGATTTAGATTAGATATTCGGAAAAAATTATCACCATGAGGGTGGTAAGGCACTGGAACAGGGAAGAAGCTGTGGCTGCCCCATTCCTGGCAGTGTTCAAAGCTGGGTTGGATGGGGCTCTGGGCAGCCTGGTCTAGAGGGTGTCTGTGCCCATAGCTGGGATGCTGGGGCTAGATGACCTTTCATGTCCTTTCCAACCCAAACCACTCTATGATTGTAGGATTGTATATATGCATCTTTTCAGATTAGACACCAGACTACTGTGAAGTGGCCTATCCTTAGGCAGGAGCAAATAAGTAATGTTCAACCTCTACTCTTTTGTGGCTAGAAAGAAAGAGCAGAATTTGAAGGGCTCAGTTCTAAGCCAGGATGTGCTTAGACCTCAGGTCTCTTCTAAAGAAGATGAGAAGAAGCTTCAGTGAATTCATCCCAAGAGGAGGGTGCTCACTGAATGCCACAGTACACAGTGCTGAGCTGTTACCTCAGAGCTGCATTCAGCTCATGAGACAGCACACGAGCTGCACTGCAGCAGAGGCTGTATAACAGCTCTCTGTGCATGGATGCACTCTTCAGATCGTAGAAAAAAAAGGAGATTCAGGATCACTGCAGTACTTTTGAGAAACCAAATAGATAATCTAACAAATCATTAAAGGAAGAGTCAAAAAATCAGCCCAAACCAGAATTTAAACACTTAGCCCATCATTATATTTTATTTCCCTCTTTCCCCACTTACCCACTGTCATGGGGAATTAACTCACACCCACCCAGAAGTCTGGAAGCATTAAATTGAAGATCTATCTGCATGAAGAAAAAATCAAAGCCTTGACCCATCACTTGTCACCTGGATGAAGTAACTCTTCAAAAAGAGCAGCACTTTTCCAAAAGGCAAAGCTTTGGCTGAAGGTTGTTTTCCCAGATGTAGCACAATGGTACATATTTTAATAGAGCATGGCAAGTAACTGAAGCCAGTCTGATAATTAATTTGGGATTAGAATCACTTTATTCCTACATTTAAGCATTTTATTCAGTGTTTCCTGTCCAAAACATTATACCAGGCCAAATTAAATTGGTTCCAGATTGATTTAGTTAAAGTGGTGCAAAACTCCTGTGTAGACACTCTTAAATTGTTTTAAACCTGAAACATCAGCCTAGGTTAAATTGATTCCTCACAAGGTTAAGCAAAATCAATACATCATCCCTTTTAAACCTGTTTAGGGGTATCCACTAAGTAAATTAGCTTAAAAACCTGATAATTTAACAACACATGCTGAGACTAGTGTTTATCATGATGATCACTATTGTTTTCTTGTTTCCTTTGAAGCTGGTAACTCAGATCTTGTACCCAATCTGGCATAGTGGGTGTGCTGGCATTGAGGCACTCCTGGGTACAATCACAGGGATTTTAACACTGCAACAGTGCAAGTCTGCATGAAAGTGTGGTCTTACTTTGAGTTAACAGTCCTAAATAAATTGCCAAATTGCCAGCATTTGGGATTTTCTGTTCATAAATGCTAAACTTTCATTTAAAAAAGTCAATTTAGACCAAGCACTGTTTTCCAATGGGAAGAGTAAAATCATTGCCTGGGGAAAAGGAGCTGCAGGGGAGACCTTGTTGCTCTCTACAAGTACCTGAAAGGAGATTGTAGCCAGGTAGAACTGGTCTTTTCTCCCAGGTTATCAGCAATAGGATGAGAGGAAACAGCCTCAAGCTGCATCAGGGGAGGCTTAGGATGGACAAATTCCTGTCAAAGTTCTTTTTAAATTGCTGTCCCTAAGGTACTAATCCATATATGGTGAAATGACAAAGGAAAAAAAAAGAAAAAGTGATACAAGAATTAAGATGAAGACTTGAGCTTTTAATCGATTAAAATAAACTACAAAATTAGGAAAAGTAAAAATATCACCAATAAAGTGCCTCATACACAGAGATAATGAATTTATAACTAAGTAGCTGACACACAGCTTCAAAAAGAGTACAGCTTCCCAGTGAGGTGCAGGAAAACATGCTGTTTCTTTTAGTTGATTCTCAAGGTCTCATTCCTTGGCAAGTGCAAAGCCACACCACACCAGACAGCCCCTGTGGAAAGGAACCATGTGAGTCTGACAGCTCCACTAAAGAAAGAGAAAATATCTTTCTGGGTACCATGTTATAGCCAATATGTGGCACAAGGTTGAGAAGGGAAAAAGTAATTAAATTCTTATAATAAAATCTAAATTTGATATTACTATGGGAAAGGTTGTGATTTAATTGATCTAATTTTTAACTGTAAGCAATGAGTTATATCTTACTTGTTTCATGTTTTTGCAATCAAGAAGCCTTTTGAAGATACACACCTGTAATTTTCAATATGAATTAAGAAGCTCGTCTTTGATAGCCATGTAATACATGAAGGATAGTGAACCCTTTTCCAGTTTTATCCTATTATCCTATTTATCCTATTTTATTCCAGTAAAACCTACCAGTCACCAAGGAATTCATACCATCAAAGATTTCTTTTATGTTAAGATTTAAAAATGACCAGAAACGTTATGAAAAATGGCAGGATATTAAAATAGGAGGAAGAAAACAGGATTTCCCAGTTAAGCAAATCTGTACTTCTTGCAAACATTCTGCAGACTTTGCATTAAGATATCTCCTGTCCCAACACAGTATGATTGATAAAAATGAGGGTCCAGAGAGGAGAGCATAGAGTGAAAAAACATTGGGGCGGGGGACAGGCAGAGGGCAGGAATCCTGTTAGATTGACCTTTAGCTGATAAATTGGTGATGTCCTCATTAGCAGCACCCCTGCTGCTTGCCCTCAATAAAAGATAATGTCCTGTTGTTAACACTATTCCCGTTTGTGTGATTTAATGCTACTATTACAGTGCAGATTCCATTTAAATGGATTAAGGTTTAAATGAAGACAAAATATTTTTGGGTCTGCAGTGTTTGTCTCTGAAGCAAGAGGTTCACTTTCGTTGCCTGTGACTGGAAATTGGCAGGTTATAGGGGAATTGACCAGATTACATTAGAGCCAAGGTTTACACAAGGTGTTACCCATACAGAACCCAGTTTGGTCAGTATGCTCTCAGTAATATTTCACAGGCAGTTAGTCTGCTTATGATAAACTTTTTAATGCACAATTACCCACATCATCATCCTCCCTCAGGAAAAAAAAAGCAACAAAAACCACAACCCTTTACTAGAATTCCTCTAATATCATAGTATGCAAAATTTGTGAGGTTCAGAATGTAGCAAGATAATGGATCAGATTAACTACTACAGGCAAAAGATAGATGATGCTAAAAATACAGAGATGCCATTACTGATCCACGACTTGACTGAGCAAGTCTTTTGTTGTTTTCTGAAGAATTGTTTTGAACAAAGAAGCTTAAGCCTTTCAGTTTGCACCCCAGATATGCTTACATTTCAATACTCTACCCTGGGAGTCAGCTTGTATTTTCAAGACAAATGGCTGAAGTTCTACAGAGCAAAGATGTTTAGCAATCTCTCTCATCAACTGTAATTATAGAGTTATTTTAAATACACACTGAGATAGATTATAGGATCCTTTATTAACAATTGCTCTTAGCATAACAAAATCCTTCTTGTTGGTTGAAATCTCCTAACAAAAAATGTAGGAAGTATCATGACACAACAGAAAACAATGTTGTCACAGGAAAGCGCAGATTATCTTAAAAATCTGATCTGTTATTTCTGTGTTCTTTGCCTTTTTCTATGATCCACTACAATCCTCCACTCAGCTTTGATCAAATGCACACCAGCTGGAACCATCCCAAAAGCTGCCTTCCGTTGCAGGGGTGTTCCTACATATAAAAATCTATTTCCATACAAAAAAAAAAAAAATATTTGCTTCAAGATAAGTGAAAGCAAATGGGCATTGTCCTGATCTGGTGAGCCCCAGTATCATGGTCTATGAGGGCACCAATCATCAGTGTGACCCTTTGGAACTGCTGGGACCTGGGACCACCAGAGGGAATTGCACTGGGGGCAGGCAGGAGGCAGATTTCCCCTTTTCACTGCCTGGAATTGGGAAAAGGGAGAAGGGATTGAAGCAGCACAACTCCAGCATCTCCCCTCCCTCTTTAGAGCAGGACTGCACACAGGCAGCAGCACCAGCTGCCCAGAATGTACAGAGCTGAGAGAGATCAGAGCAACCACCTCCAGAATCTGGGTGTGCACGGGCTCTTCAAATCCCAAATCTTTCAAATGGGGGACTCCCATTCCTCTCAGCTTTCTGCATCTTCCAGAGGAAAGAGCAAGTGATGTCCACTCTCTCTTCAGGCATGTTTTCTGCAGCTTTTTGAGCTCTCAGTCCCCCAGGTAATCAGCTCTCACATGTGCCATTTCTCTTTCACTATGCTAAACAGGGCTTTAATTAAAAGGTTTGCTGTTTCATCCTGGATTTTTTTTTTCAGGGAAATTGCAAGAAACAGCTGTCACTCTACGGAAAGATATGCAAGCAACAGAAGGGCTGACTTGAATAACAATAGCCAATATACTTGAATAATGTGAAATTATTTAAGGCAACTTGCAGTAGGAACTTGTTTCCTTTGAGAAATTTGGTTGGAGGGGCAGGGGTGAGGGAGGGTGCCCTCTGACATAAATTAGTTTAAATTACACCTGTGCTTTCTCCTCTCAGTTTGTATCTGACAGTAGAAAAAAATCCATCTCTGTTATCCTGGCAAAAGCACAACCTGGACTTGTTGTGCCAAGTGTGGGCTGTTTTGCCTGGTATGCAAGAAGCCAATCTACACACAGAGAGAGATATGTATTCCAAGTCTGTGTTGAGCTGGGTGCTAGGTGGTAAATCCACACATCTAGCACAGCCTCAAGTGTGCCAGCTACTTGCTTTTGTACACTTCCAACAGGGAAGGATCAACATTTTCCACATTTAGCAAGCTAAACCTCTAAGGAATGGCTACAGCTTCCTTTGTTTCCATTTCTTTATACAGATTATGAAAACCCTCAAGTATTTTACTGTGCATCCTCTATGGGGAAGGACTTTATGTGATATGGGGGATTCTACAGATGGGACTTTCACTGTGCTAATGACTAAATGTTAGCAAAAAGTTCAAGTAAAACTCTTCTTTGGCTCTCTCAGCTACTTGTTATGGCGTTATCTCCTTTCTTGATTAGATTTATGATGCTTCCTGTTATTGCTTTTCAAGTCTTGGCTCCTAGTTCCTACTTGCAGAGATAAAGCACATTATGTATTGCAACAGATTTGCCAGAAGCTTTTCACAAGATTTTACAGGATTCCTACTCTCATATTCGGAGTTTCTGGAACTTTGTTAAACTCCATTTTACCACATTCTCGGGAGTATCATATCCACATTGGTCCAGCACTGCCACTAGACATATGATAAATTTGTCAGGAGAACTTACTGTTTCCCTTGGTGCTGCAAACCTGAAATTCAGGATCTGCACAATTTTAATTATTCAGAGTCATCACTGAATAGTCCTGGCTTAGTTTTGCAATTGTTTTTATGAACTTTAAATATATTTAGATGAAGACAGAATATTATCTTTATGTATTAGATTTTTTAAAAATACTATTTCATGGTGATCACAGCTCTTACAATGACATATTTGTTGTCATGTGTATTCACTATAAAGACAAAAATATTTCTACTTGTGACATCCACCCTTAAGGGGGAAGGGAGCACCCAAGATTCATAAATGCTCATGGTTGAAAGAAATGGCAAAAGTAGGAGGGTCCACAAAAAATCACAGAGTTTTTCTTAGTAAATTGGATATTGGGCATGAAAATTGATATTATAGTCCCGGACCTACTCCATAAGCACATGGCAGTGGATTTCGGATAAAAGGGAAGAAAGAAAGGAAAAGATTAATGAGAGAGAGATTTTTTATTTCCCCTCCAAAAATTAAAGATCTGTTAGATAAACTGCCCTTTGAAGACATAATTCAGTGGATTAAAGATGCACTTACAATTATTCATTTATATACACATGATTTCTTTCTCACTCTATTTAACAGTAGGAGGTTACTTTATAATTTTATGAACTTAGCAGGAGTGAGGCAAAAAACCTCTTTATATTAATAATATAATCATTTCTACTATCTTGTTCCTGTAGTTACCATTGTTTTTTTTCTGATTAAAAAATAGCTTTAAAAATGCAAATATTTGCAAGTTATATCTTCATAGAAGCAACACAACTGTACGGACAGAAGAATTGAAATGCAATATATATGTCAAATGCTCAAAACTTAGAAGTTTTAAAAGGCTCTGTAAAGCAAGTTTTCAGTGTTAACCTAAACATCAAGGGAATAATTTAGAGGTGGATTTTTTAAAATTTAAGTTGATGAATATTGTCACTAGTGATAATTTTGGAATATTACATTAAAAATCAACTAGTGTCAGTTACATAACTAATAATTTCTATTACTAGCCTTTTCAGGAAGTACTGCTGTCTTCAGCACATTCAGGAGTTAAAGAATGCCTAAATTTTTTATGATGATCAGAGGTATGTTCTGGCTCTACAGAAACCACTGGCAACACTCCCACTTCCTCTAACTGTGTTTTGCTTTATTTCCCCAATTATGGTGTTGGCAGTTTCTCATTGAAAGTGTTACTCTTGTTTTTTCAAGAAGAGTTGGATGTTATCTAGACTATTCTTAAAATTTGGTTAACAGTGTCATCTACTCACACTGAAAATCTAATAGAACTAGAGCACAATGCAGAATTATGAGTTGGGAACACAGCATCAGGGCTACTGAAAGTCTTCAAATACTGTGATGTACTTTTTGTCAATCTGTTTCTAAAAAATAATGTCAGATAATTTGGAGATGGAGAGCATAGTGGCTGTTTCTTACTGCTAAGTGGCATAGAAAAGTAGTAAGGGAAGGCAAAGTCATTCCTACTAACATCTGACACCCTGCCCCCAGATGGTTATAGCATGTCCTTGTCACTGCCTGCATGTAGACCAAGACAGAACAACACTGCAAAACCATCTCAACAGAGCAAAATAGTAAGAAAAGAACAAACGAAATTCCCACAAACAAACAAAACCCCAAACCAACAACGAACCCCACATCAAAAAGCAACTCCCAGCCAAAAAGTAAATAATTCTTTCAGATCTCTTTTTCTCCCTCAACCACTTTGCCAATAAATGGCCAATTACCAGCGTAACTTGAACAAGTCAGGTTTTTTACAATGGGTAAAGAGAAAATCACACATTTTTTCAGGCATTTGTCTCATTTTAGAACACAGGCTCGTTTTTTCTTTCTTCTTCTCCTCCAACTATTTGCTGCTGATATGCAGGCTGAATTATGCAATTTAGGGGCTGGTTTTTTTTTTTCCTTTTTTTTAAAAAGAAATTTGGGGTATGGCAGTAAGTGTTGGATTCTTTTGAGCTTCCTGTGCAATTAAATATCTTGAATCTTTTCTGGATTTCTCCAGTGGCATTAGTCTACGAATTGCAGCACTTGACTTTTTATTGTGATTAATCTTTAAAAAATCAGTTTTACATGTATGCATGTATTTCATAGACAATATGTGGAAAAGCAGCAGTGTGATAAAGCTGAAAAACAGAAGCTTAGTTTTTGGATGAAGAAAAAAAATAAAGTGGAGAAATAGAGAGGGTCTTCTAAGAGGTAGACAAATGCAAGTAAGCAAGAGTGGAGCAAGAAAGAGCAAGCATTTTTATGAGATGTAAAGGTGCTTGATTCTTTCTTCCAAGTTAGTCTTGAAGTTTTAATTCTGAAGTGTTTTAAAGGTCACAACACTGGAAGCAAAAACAGCAATCCACATGCAGCTTTTTCCCAGCTCTTGCAGGGAAAGTCTAACCTATGATTCACACAGGCTTGTGAATGCTTATGGAAAACCCCTCACCTCGTGTGTGAGCAGCTCCTGAGGGAGAATTAGTCATTTCACACAGCACTAATGATAGCTTGCCAGTGTTAAATTAATGGCATCCTTGGGGAAAAAGGTAATAACATTTTTTCTTATTAACCTAACTGGCTGCAGGACTCTGCTCTAGTTCTGTTCAAATTCATCAGCAAAACCATTTTTTGTACATTGCCTTAAGTTGGAAATTTTGATTCTGAGCTGAGAGGGCAAAAGGCAGTTTCTGGTGTTCTGCTGGTTTCTGTAATTACCTGTGATCACAAACTACATTTATTCTCCTAAGATGCCACTTAAATATAAAATCCAATGATATTCCATAAATCCTCAAAATAAATTTTTCCATCAACAAATAATTGACTTAGCCTTTTAAAGTCAATCATTCATCACTATTTTGAAAGACACAGTAGAAACCAAAGCTGAGATAGGAAACTGAAACATAAAGGAGAATCTATAGGTTAGAACAACACAGTTCTCCAGATAAAGACTTTATAGTCTTATTCATTTAATATGCACTGCTTTATCAGCCATGGGGAACAATACTTTGCCTCAAAATATTGAGTCCTATGAGAAGAAATTTAACTGAATAGAAAAGAAAATCAAAGTGTGGATATTTTTTTAGAAAACTTTGTTCATTATACAGTACTATGCTACATACGCATTCTTAGAAAGGAGTAGGAAAAATGTTCCTGGGAAATTCTGTGCAATATGATGTCAAAATTCAGCGAAATTGAAAGAAGTTTATGCTACCAAAAAACCACCTAGGTTTCCAGAATAAAGGACACATTTAGTCTTGCTTTCTCTAAAGCATCTCTGTAGTACAGTTCTTAATCATTTTCAACTGAATTTTGATTTGTTATTAATAAACTTGCCTCAAGTGTTGAAGTTTGTGGTCTGCAGCATTCTGAAATTGTTGCATCATATGAAACATGAATTTCACCAACAAACAGCAATGCTATCTGCCAGACAAGGGAAGTGAAGGTGAGTTTTATACAAGAGTTAAATCCTGCTTATTTTTCTCCTGAGGATGGATCCTCTGGGCCAGATCCTGACTCTTTTTATTTGTATTTGAGAATGTAAGACTTTGCCTATGTGAAGGTGAAATCAGAAGCCCACTTGTTTCAACAATTGCTGTAATTGAACTAAGATGAGCAGTGCTTGGTCCCCACTTAAAAGCTGAGGGAAAATTTTCTTTGGTGAATTGCAGCACCACTACTCAGGCTGCAATTTGATGATAAGAGTGTCATGAGGGTAGAAGTGTCAGCTCTGTAGAGCAACATCAACTGTAAGGACAGAAATTAGACTAGAATGGTATTGCAAACTAACTCTGGAGAGGTGTATTTAGAAAATTAATTCTCTTATTAAGCTAATTCTCTGCTAAAGCACCTTGCATTTTTCTTTATAAGTCAATACAAGTCACTTCACATCCTATTACCCATGAGAACTTTAGAAAACTCCATTTAAAATTCATGGGAGACTATTATCTAATGATTCATTTCATTAATAACTCATCTCCCTGGTTTCTAGGCCACAAATGCTCCAGACTCTGCAAGCTTATGCCAGTTGTTCATAAGAACATTTTAATTGCCTCGTTTTTGGCAAATGTGGAAGTCTGGATCAGTCTGTGAAATGGATGACAGTAGTGCTAGAGAAAGCTTTAAGCCCATAAAAAGGGAATCCACATGTAATGATAATGTAGGATTGCTCCTGCTGCTATCCACAGGAAAAAGATATCTGTTTTAATCATCTCACTTTTAAAATAAATAGTAGGAAACCTAGCAACAAAAAATGCATGACTACTATTATGAGAAAATAAGAGCTGATAACTATTTTAAGGATGATAAAACAAAAGGAAGCTAAAGACAAACTGATGAAAACCTTGGCCACAAATTCTCAAATTTCTCTTTGGTATGTACTTCTAAAAACAGAGTTCTTAAATGTGTCAGGAACTGGGTATTATTTACAACTGTTCTGATTAAAATCTCATGTGAGGAGTTGATACATCATGGTCACTGCACACACACAGTACTTCCAGCAAGAAAGCTCCAAGTGTTTAACAATGCCTTCTCCTGCAGATGGATAATAAAACACACTGTGCTCTTCAGACCCCCTCCTCAGGGAGTTCTGCATATAGCAGGAGTGGCTTCCAACTGCAGAACTGATTGGGGTCTGCAAATACTTCCTACCTGGCTGAGGTCAAGGTAAGGACATTGCTTTATTAGTGGATGTTTAAATAATCAAGTCAGACTTAGCTGTGTGTTTCATATCTGAATTAACACTAAAAATTAATGGAACAATTTATACTGTCCTTTCTATAACAAAGATAGTTCTGCTTTCTCTGCCAGGAAGCACAATATTCAAAGGTGGTTTTTTTTTGTTTTTTTGTTTTTTTTTTTTAATTAAAGGTACAGATAGCAAAGTTCAGTCATACTGAGACAATCTCATGTTTGAAGTGCCAGTGATAGCTGGGTGTAGAATTGCTTTCCCCCTGCACACACACACTTAGAGGAACCTCAGTCTCTTTTGAGCTCATCCAGGGACTGCTGCAGCACATTTAATATCTCATAAACCCCAGTTTGCCAAGCTGCCTGAAGAACAGACAGATCTCCTGGTGGTACCCAATGGATGCTCAAACACAGGTGAGGAACACAGAGCTGGTGCACAAACCCTCCTTTCCATCCCTGAATTCATTTTAAAGAGGTGACAAGATCCATTTGATGCTTCATCCATTGAAGCTTTATATCTTAGAGGCTGATTGAATAAGGAGTGCTGTAATTTTTTTTAAGTGGGGGCCATTCAGATTTTTGTTGAACTGAGCCTCCAGCACTTTGTGTTTGGGCAGGAGTTGGATGTGCTCTGCAGACTCCTTCTCCTGTCTCATTCCACATGAGTTTCTGCAGAAAATTATCCAACTTGATATGAAAGTTGTTCTAGGAAAAGCAGTTGTTATATTTCAGTTCTGAAAACAGCCTGAATAAAAAGATTTACATGGTAAATGCCTCTGAATAACCTGGAAACAGCATGAGGAGCATTCAGTCCCATCTTACATATTTAATTGAAGCATCTCATAGTGCTCTGGACCCTGATAGTAATTCAAAAATGAGCTAAACCCAAGGAATTACTGTATTTCTAAACTAATCATTTTAATGTAGACAGTCTCACAACCAGAGGAAAGTCATTAAGTTGAAAATCCATGCTGAGCTGTAAAGAGCATTATATATTCCTTGATGTATTACCAGAAAAATTCTTACTAAAGCAAAGTATGGAAGAATATTCAATTAACTCTACATCCATAGAAATTAATTTTCTACTGGTATTGAATGTATAGAGGCTTTTCCAAATATATTTATTTAAGGGATTTAATATTAAAAAATAAAACAACCACCAACTCTGCCCCCCTCTAATTAAAGAAGTGTCAGAAACCCAAATCCAAGCATTTAAACATTATTTAAAGACATTACATTTGAGTTATTTTACATTTCTGTTAAAAAAAAAAAAAACACATAAAAAACCAAAAAAAACCAGCGTAACTTTGCCATCAAAGCTGGGACAAGATAACTACATAAGCGACTCCAAATGGTGATTTAGAAACTTGGCATTTCAGGGATTAATTTTGGTACAGAGTGTGAAAATAAAAGTTAATAAATATGTGCTTTTGTTTTGGAAAGTTGACATGGATTTGTAGAGGTGAATTTTCTACAAGCAATCCTCAGTCACCTGGATAGGCATTGTTATTCATAAACAATTATCAAAACCAATAAATTATTTGAAGCTCAAACAACAGGAATTGGTGAAAATGTTTATAAAAAAGACTACATTTTTCTTTTCATGGTGCAGAAGGTAAAGTCTGACTTTATTTTTGAATATTAGATTATAAACATGAGACATGCATATTATAGACATGCAAATTGCAACACGATGCACTAAACAATTTCAAAAAGCATCTAAGCTCCATAGAATAAGTTTTACCTGGTGAAATTGTTCCCTGTTAAACTAAGTAAAAGTTCTCCATCAGTTCCAGCATTACCTAGTCATGTGTTATTGTAGAATTTGTGCTGAGATGCTCTCTGGATAATATCTGAGGGAAGAAAACTCAGAGTCCACCTTTCAAGTTTTAGCAGCCACCAGAATTATAAAAATTGCAAGTTTGCCTGTATCTCACCTACCCTGGTTCGTTTACAGTATCACATTTTGTAAGTGCTCACCTCTGGAGCTGATAAGGATTGAGCAATAAAGGTGAAAAATCTCTGGACTTCAATAAAAAAACTATTAGTGTCACACTGAGCACACCTCATCTATTAAATCTTTATAAATCAAACAGTATTTTTCTATCCATGCTCACTTCTGTTTAATTAAAGAAAATCTCACCTTGTTCAAGTGCAGTGAATAAGAACTTAGAATTGTTTGCTTGTTTGAAGTCCCAAGCTACCACAGGTATGCAACAAATCCCATGATTGAACTGTGTTGGATAGCAAAAACTAATCACAAGATTCTGCCTCCTTTTATTGTCAGTGTTAATAAAGGGCACAGGGAATAGCAAAGTAAAGAAAGATAGTTAAAAAACTAAGAAAATATAAAGGGCTTGTGTACAACTCTCCTTTACAATTTGCAATAAACCTGCAAATATTGCTGTCACCCAGGACTTTAATGCTGAGACAGATAAGAAAGCAAAAAGACCTTAACACAATAGAATTTAATATTGTGATTTTGTGTGTGTTTAGATGTTGTAAACAGTTGAGAGAAAATCTAAGAGGCCACAAAATGGCTGGTTTCTACTGAGAAATAGGTACTCCTGTTCCCCATCAAATGCGACAAAAGATATTCATGTTATTTGTACAAGATGTAGAGAGGATCTTTATGGGGTTAACAGACAGAGTGATTGAAAACAACTTAGATAATTAGATTTCACTGCTTTACAGAGGTTGCATAGAAAGGAAACATTAATTCCCTACAAATAGGCAGTACAGCCATGTCTCACAGTTGCAAAATCCACACTTACAGTCCATTTGGAGTGAAGAGTCTTCAAATCACCAGGTGGTTTAAAAGGTGCTGTAAAAGCTGCCTATGATAAAATGTTTTTGTTCAGTTTCCCAAGCTACAGAATAAGTAACCTTCAAAAGTTGTGACGGCAGAACAAAAAAATACTCAAAATACTCAAAAACATTCTCTTCTCTTCTCTTCTCTTCTCTTCTCTTCTCTTC
>WBND01000736.1:258979-272368 GCA_013398595.1 Tychaedon coryphoeus | reverse complement strand
TCTGTGTAGGACTAGTGTTTAGTGTTTGGGGTTCTAAGTACCTGTGCTGAGATTCTATCATGGAGGAGGAATCTGCATTTAAAAAAGGCTATTTAAGTAAGAGGAAAACAAATAAACCTTATTCTTTCCATAGGAAGTGAATAGTAATTTTACTGAACATCAAGGTTATAGAAAATATAATAAAAATGAAAGAAAACAAATTAATATAATATGCATTCCAATTCTAGCCAATCCTTTAAGAGAATAGGTAATTACTTTCATATTGTATAGCTGATGTGGAAAATTTCAAATACAATTGTTTATTTATTAGTTTTTTGTAAGATCAAGGAACTGCAAATTCATCTGGCTTAGGAAGAAAATCTACTTTCATTATCAGGCTTTTCTTTCAGTGAAATTTTTCTAACATCATGCATATTT
This sequence comes from Tychaedon coryphoeus, assembly GCA_013398595.1. Lineage (NCBI taxonomy): Eukaryota > Metazoa > Chordata > Aves > Passeriformes > Muscicapidae > Tychaedon > Tychaedon coryphoeus. The sequence goes on along the minus strand of WBND01000736.1, from coordinate 271,951 downwards.
ATATACATCATATTTGTATTGATGTCTTTATTTGTAAGGGAGATTAATGGAATTTTTAAATGCATTTTTATCTTATATATTGAACGCAACATGTTTAAATTGTTGTGCTTCTAAAGAATATCTTATTATACACATTAATTTCGGTAGTGTCTTCATGCAAAACCCACTTAAATTTATTATAAATTTAAAAATAACAAAACTTATTCAAAGCTAAAATGGTTAAAGCTGTTCTTGAAAGAGCAATGATTATTAGTTTCAAACATATGATTTCAATCACAAGATTAAACCTATGCAAAAGGCCTGAAAAGCTACTTCAGCTGTCAATAAATAGCAAATCAATCAAAAAAAAACAAGTGAGTGATGAAGCTGGAAAAAAATCCAAAACAAGAGAATGTGGATGCCAGTTTGTCAAACTCATATTTTTAAAAAATAATAATTTTTAAGATATAAGAACTCTTTCATGTACTTTTGCTCTAACTGGGGAGGTTTGACTGTTAGAACCCTGTGTTCAATAATAACCTTGAGATGAGACAGTGCTTTAATGCTCTCTTAATATATTTGCCTAAGAGAAACACCATAATGGGATTTGAAATAATCAGTATAAAAATATAAATAAATATTCTTAGAGAAGCACAAAACCAACTGTCCAAGAGCATATTTCAAGGGGCTAAAAGACTTGTCCACACTAAAATCTCCTTAGGAGTATGAAGGTGTATTATGTAGTGTGAGGGAGAATTGATTTTCCTTTTTGTAGCTGTCTAACAGAGAAGGCCAGTCATTTAATTTGTTACCATAAAGTCAATAAGCCCTGGTTTTGAACCAAGAGTAATGCTGGAGAATACACAAACAGCTGCAGAGGAATGAGATGCCAGGGAGAATATTACTGGTGAAAAAATTCAACTTTAAAAATAACCAATGCATTTTTTCTTTTAATTTATTGTTTGATTGTTTGATTTTTTTTTTTTAATAAAGGCTGATGATGGTAGTAGCTCTGGTAGCTTCAGAAGGTTCCATCAAGCCATTGCTATACTTTCTTCTTATTTAATGACAAAAGAAGCAGAATATTGATAGGAATTTGCTAGACATTGTGCTAGGCAGTCTTATTTAGGCATTCAATTAAGATTTCCTGTTCCTACTAAAGATTTTTAGATGAGTAGAAAATTGCTGAAGGAAGAGCATGCAATTGTTGAAGTAAAAAGGAAGCAGGAAGAGGTTAGTCCTCCCTCTTAGGGCAAAATCAGTTAAAATGAGAGAAGTAAAATTGTGTGTAGTAAAGTGCAATAAGTAAAAGAACTTTGGAGTTTCTTTTAAATGGAGTTTCTTAGTGAAGTTAAGCAGTCTGATCAGAAAGAGTGCGACCAGACATCAGCCAGGGCTCACATGGGCATAAAATACCTTTCAAAGAAGAGCAAAGTAAGCTTTATATTTTCATTCAGGAGGTCCTAATCAATGCTATGACAGCTTTGCAATAGCATGAAGACAGAAGATGATTAGAATTGAATGGTAATTATTTTTAAAAAACCAAACCCTGCTATAAGCATTTGGAAAACTGCTAAACTGATTAGGAGTAACCTCAACAGTCCCAAGGATGCAGAGATTGCAAAAGAGCTGTGGTTTTTTTTTCCTTAAGGAAGGAAAAATCTCCAGACTTGCCCTAATGACACAAATTAGTGGATCTCTTGTAAAACTGGGGGATAAAAAACAAGAGTGCTTTGTATTGTTTACACAATAGCTTTGGAAAGACCAATGAAGAATCCAATATATGATCTTCTGACAAAGAAAATGAATGATTAGCAGCATTTACTATTGATGACACCCTCTGCTTGCCTGGGCAACCAAAGTCACAATTATTTGACCCTTTGGTTTTATAATGCTGTCTTCTCTTGCCATCAACCGTTTTCTTCTGAGTCAAAGAGCAGAAAATATTGTATATAGTGTGTTAGCACAAATGAAATTAGCTGCAGAGTCCCAATTATGAGAGGTTTTCCATTGATCCTCAGACATCAGAGATTAACTACAAAGTTCATAGGTCATTTCAATCCCTTCCAAATGTGTCATGGCTTTAATCCTCTCCCCCAGTGTCCCGAGGAGGGTGAGGGATGTATAATGATATAGCAAGGGATTAGCTTGGTGCTCAGTTTATGCCTCAAATTGTACGACTGAATTCACAGTGTCACAGGCTGGGTCAGCAATAATTAGCAGTGTTTTCATAGTGCTCAATAACAAAAAAGAAAAAATGTTTTTTGCAGCATTGCCCTCATGGAGGCACAGAGGGCGTGCTCTGGTTGTATATGCTTTTGGTGACAGGTCATATGTACTGCAGACAGCAGAGACCTTTTGTTAGGAAAACAAGATAATAATTTATCAAGCAGGAAGATATTAACTGCAATATAATAGGAAAATTGTATTTTCCACCTTTAATTAGAATGATTTAAAACCTGGGCTGGACTATAAGAACCATTGAATCTGTTGTTATATTAAAAAAAAATCAAAACTAAAAAAAATCAAAACTGGATTTTGAGAGAAACAAGACAAATTAAATTTACACAAATGACAAACAGCAGAACAACCAAGTAGTTTTAAATACTGAATATACTAGAAATCACTTTTAAAGAGAAACTGCTTAGATAAATGGGCAGGCAAACAAAATATAAAAGCAATAAAGTAATATTCCAGTAAGAATTTTCACAGATTTTCATATCAATAAAATAGTAATTCTGTGGTTATTTGCTCCTTATAGTTGTTTTACATGAACACCCAAGCAAATTAGTTTATTCACAAGAATTCCAAGAAAACTTTATTACATTCATCAAGCAATTTTCAGTCTGCTTTAAACATCTAATTGTGAGTATTTTTATCAGGGAGCTGAGCTATCTGCTTATAAGGAAAGAAAAAAGACAGTTCTTGCACTGAATTCATCCAGCAGCACAAACCAGAGTCTGATTTTCAGACAAAGAGCTTGGAGTGCTGTTGGTATGATTAGACATTGTCATGCCAGTTACTCACATAAAAAAGTACAGCATAAAAACCTTGGAAAGCAAGAATTCTGCTTCACTTTCTCATTTTTATCACTGTCTCAACTTTGCCTCAACCACACCAGAGCAACTCCTGCTACTTTTCTTCCTACTGAACATCTCAGTTTTCCTCTGGGAGCTCTCTGGGGCAGGGATTATTCACCCCTCTGCAGCACAGGGCTTTTTCTGCTTCTGGACTCTGCTTTAGCACAGTAGAACCCTGAAGTCTTCAATAAGCCAATGTAGAGAAGAAAAATGGCAAAAACCAGACATATGAAAAACATAAAACCAAATAAACAAACAAACAGAAACCTAAGGTGTGCTTGGGAAATATTCAGCATAATATTATAAATCTATCTTATCTTTCAAATTTGCACTAAGGGAAATAAAATATTTCTTCCTGGTTCCATTTGTTTTGTCCAGCTACCTTGAATCAGTTTATTTTGTGAGTCCTGTCTGTGTAACTTGAATTTGCAGCAAACCATTTTATGAGCACTCTGGATTTTCTCATTACTGAGTGTAGGTTTGGAGACTTTCTTTTACCTGGGGTAGTGCATTGTTGGCAAATTGGAGCAGGGAATATATTCTGTGCTGCTTCCAGACCTCCTCACCTTCTTGCCTCCAGCAGATCTCAGGTGGCACCGAGTTCCTCTAAAAAAATCCACAATTTATGTAAGTGATGGCTCAGTGTGGAAACATTCAGGGCATTGGAACAAAAGAAAAAAGAAAGATCATGCTTGGGCACTTTCAAAACCATCAAGCAAACAAACATCACAGTTTTCCCTTTCTCAAATTATATTTTCCTTCCAATTCTACTAACATAACCTCCTGCCCTCTGAGATTGTTGTAAATTTTGAATTAGCCATTGTTGACCTAAGAAAATAAAGGCTAAATTTTATTTCCAATACCAAAAATTATCAAGAAAAAAAAATTCCCCAAAACCGAAAGGCATTTAAGCTGCTGTTGATCTTATTGTCACAGAACAGTGAGCAATGAAAGTCTAAAAAGCAAAATAGGTGAGGACATTAGAAAAAAAAAATCAGATTATTCCATGGACTTTCTTTCATCCTCAATTGCGAATGGGTATTGAGAGTGTTGAAGGACACTCTAACCTTATGTAAAAACATTTAATTAACTCTAAACTATATTTATGCAGGTGTTTGTTTGTTTGTTTGTTTGTTTTCTAGTTTGGTTACATTCTTTTAAATAGCTTCAAGTCAAGGAATGGGTATTAAAAAATAGTTGTGACAAAGTGATCAGATGGTGGAAGGAAACACAACAGATTAAAGTAAAAGGACAATTAAAGCACATATTTGGAGGGTCTAAGGATCATTTAGATCTTTTCATGCAGGAATATTTTATATACCAACTTGAATAAATTATTCTTGTTGAAAGGACAGAACGTCCTACACTTGAATCTCTGTGGGATTTACTGAAGAGCTTTAAAATGGCAATGGTAGAAAACCTGAAAATAAAATTTTCTCAATATCACATTGCTGCTCATCTTCTTTTTTGCATTAATGGTCAGTTACACCTTCTTTCTTCAACAATAATGGCAAGACCAATGCATGAAAATAGATTATGGAAGAGAATCTCAGGGGAAGACCATAAAATTTAGTCTGCACTTCCTTGTACTTCTGGAATCAAGTGAAATGAAAATAAAAATTAACCTATTTTTCTGGCATACAAAATTTTCTGAATTCTACCCCAGAACACGTTAATTATATTTCTATTTTGGTGTACCCTGTTTCACAAAATCTGTATTCCAGAGTTTGAGTCTTCCAGTGTTTTCTAAAGAAAGATAAAATGGCTATGGCTTACTTTACATATTTCTTTCTGTAAAACAAACTTACGTATGCAAAGTTCAACAAAATAAATAATATGAATTAAAGAGAGTGCAATGGACGTTCTGCTTCATTACACTTGTAACAAATCATTATAATAGAAAAATGAAGAAAATTAAATTGCATTAAAAAATCAGAAAGATGAAGACACCAGTGATTTTAATAAGTTTTCTAACATTTCATGTCACTTGTAGACAATTCAAACTGTCAAGTATATGCCAATAAAGAAAATCTAAAATGGCAAATTACCTTTTAAGATGAAAATTGTTACTAAGAAAGTATAATCACATAATATTACTATCTGTGATATTAAAAATTAACTGAGAAAAGATTCATTTTTTTGCAAGAGTAACACATGCTCAACATCCAAAATTAAATATAGCTTTAATTTATTGCAGTTGGAATTAACTATTCAGGTTATATGATAGAATAAAAAATGCTAGTGAATTATTAACTTATGAAATTATATGTTCAATTCTACACTGAAAGAGCCATGAGGAACCAAAATCTTTGGTATTAATCCAGTTAAAAAATAATTAATTGATCATAGATTTTAGCCTAAGTTTCTCTTATATATACACAGCCTGAGCTTGTATGTGAGTATACAGAAAACAGATATTGTTGCCTCTTTTACATGTTTTAAGTTCTCCTGTGCTACACATATCCACAAGAAGTAGAAATGCAGTGTCATTTCAATGTCATACCTCCATTTGACTACTTTTTTAGATCTCACTTATCAGTAGATATTTATTTACCATATATAGAAATAACTCTGTTCACTAATTCTCATCACAACTGGAGGATTAAGTTTTATTTGCTAATTTGTATGGATATGTGACAGAAAACTGTAGAGGTAATGTAGATGTTAATCTGGTTATATCTTCAGCTTCCTCAACTTAGACATGAGCTGCAAAAGAAAAAAAAAAAAAGCCAAAACAAACAAACTAACAAAAAAAAAAAAACAACTGAAGCATCACTGACACTGAACTGCACACAATGGAATCATGTTTTATAAGCAATTACCTCAGTAAGTTTTTAGTAAGTTTTCAATCAATAAATAACTGTGGAAATCTTGAGGTCTTGAAATTGCCTAAGCTCTCCACAAATTATATGTTCTTCCTATTCCACACACAAGGAAAAAGAAAATTAATAGGAAGCACTTATAACTATATAAACTTGTTTATGGATTAAAAACTTTTAGAAAAAAGAATATCAAAAATAAGACACAAAGAGATCATCAGCTCTATAATTGATTCAGTTCTTGCATCAGTTTAGTGAAATGGAAGTATTTTTTAAAAATTTGCCTAAAGTTAAATATTAGAACAGCCATAGGGGAAACCAAATAATTTGGAATTTATATAAAGCACACAGTTCTGAGAGGTATTTTTTCTGACTAGCAGCACTTGATTAAGGCTAATTTCCTTTATGTAATACAAGTGGACTGAAACCCAAGAGAAACAATTCCTGACACCTTTTAGCTGCTGTTACTTTCTCTCAAGACCTTTTTATCCCCCTTCACTTCTTGTTTCAGCAGAAGTGTCTTGGTGGCCATGGGGAAAAGTACATGGAAGGTAAAACAAGCCCAGAAATAAATAAATAGAAATAAATAAAAATTCAGAGTTGCTCTTTTCAGTAATGGTTAGTACTAACGAAAGGTTCCTGAAAGTTATCCTGTATCCTTTACTGCTTCTTTATTATTTTTACTTGCTTGGGGGTTTTAATTTTCTTCTTACTGTTCTGCTAAATATTTAAATCCTGATTTAAGGAAATAAGCTTAAGTGGGATTGACAGGCCTGTAGGTTCTGGGGTCCTCCTTCTTTGAGATGACTTGAACCAGCTTCCACCCTCTCTGGATTCTCTGATTCTTTTCTGGGACCTCTCTGGATTCTCAGAAGGCTCAAAAGTCATTGAGTCCTCAAAGATACATCTTCATTATTTTTCTGTCCCTATATGTAGTACAGCTGCTTATCTTGAAAACAATCATAGGCAAGAATAGATGCATTTGAGAAGCAAAAAGCTCTGGTCTGGCCGTAGAGGACCAGAAATTGCATGTGAACAAGAGGCAATAGTTTGAAACCAGGGTCCCCTATGCACACCCTGTGCACATCTTTTTCTAGATGACGAATTCATGAGCTGTGAGAGACTGAGATTGAGGTGCTGAGCAAAGACTTAACAGTGAAACCCGTGAAAACCATGGAAAACAGATGAAAAAACCCCAACAAACCAAATTTTATCTTCTTATTTTTATTAATAACCATGCCTGATGTAGCACTTATGTTTTTGGTTTTTTTCTCTCATTAATTAATTGCACCAGGGTTTGTTGTTTTGTTTGAGGGTTTTTTTCACTTTCCTGTAAATAGAAAAACAAGCACAGTCCTGTTACTGCAAGACAGCATCTCTCTGAAGGGAAAGAAATGGAAGCACAACCTGCACTGAATTAAACTTGCAGGGGAATTTCACCAGGAACAGGTGCTCTCTAGAATTAATAAAAGCTCACCCCCTATTTGTGGTATACAACAATCCTATTCAACAGCACCTTTTTGAATTATTATTCACTATTTTAAAGACTGAATCTAAGTCTATCTGACCCAAACTGAACATTTCCTCAGAAGTGAAAAGTTCCATTTCAACACTGAATTTCAGGCTCTCTTAATGCATTTTTTTTTCCCAATACTAATGTTTTTCATACTTTCAAAAGAGATACAGCAATTTCATCTACTGAAGCTGCTCCTGCAGAATTGCCTTTGACATGTCATCTTAAAGTACATATTGTAAATACAAGAATTGCTAAACAAAGCCACAGCACTTCTGTTTGAGACCATAAAATCTGCACCAAGCTACACATTTCATATAAGTCTTTACTATGGGAGTAGAAGATCCTCGACTAATTCAATTTGTGAGCATAATATTGAATATTAACATGAAGCTAAAACATTGTTCTGGTGCCTGCTAGAGGTTTATAGCTCAAAACAGTTTCAAAATATTCAAGTGTAACCAAATCAAACTGACATTTTAGAATGTATAGCTGAATAATATCCATAATGAAATGAACTGTATTAAATAAAAACCACCCTTATTTCTCTATTGGCAACATAGAAATTAACTTGAGGGAAGTCAGCTATAGTATTTATATGCAACTGCAGTAGTGATTTTATTTCACATTTGCATATTCAAGTGTAACCAAATCAAACTGACATTTTAGAATGTATAGCTGAATAATATCCATAATGAAATGAACTGTATTAAATAAAAACCAACCTTATTTCTCTATTGGCAACATAGAAATTAACTTGAGGGAAGTCAGCTATAGTATTTATATGCAACTGCAGTAGTGATTTTATTTCACATTTGCATATTAAAACCTGCATTCCAGCAAAGAAAATGACTTTGATAAATTGCCTTACACATAATTATTGAATATTTTTATGCATCTTAAAAGACTTCAGACACTTTCAAAATTAATCTGAAATTTCACACAAGGATAATTTTGATACCCTTTAGTTTTTTTAAGCATTTCTCTTTTCTCGGAGAGAATTGTTAATGAATCTTGTCATATACTTTTAAATTAAAAAGTTTATTAAATGAAAATTTGGGTTAACTTTTTTTCCAGTCTGTTGTTCCTTTTCAATATTGACTGATATGCCTTCAAAACTTGTTTAATTTTATACATTTTTAAGAATGGTAACTCTTGAAATGTTCTAATATAGCAGTATTTTACAGTCCTAGGCTTGTGGTACTTTTTCTTTCCTTGCATGTTGAAAGCTTATGGTCTATACAATTTTTCTGACTAGTACAGAGGTATGTCATGAGAGTATTTCTGGTATTATCACAGAAAATGTCTTCCATATTTTTTGTTATTTCTGAGAACATGAACAAAAGACAATCTCTATCCTCATGCTAGGCAAGAAAAAAATATCTTCACCATTCCTCTCATGGTTTTATAAATGAAGATGTCATTGGATTTATATGCCTTCATTGGATTTATATGGACTTTTTATCACATTTTATATCATTTTCTTTTTTTCCAGACAACAAGATCTTAGTCAAAGTAGTCAGCCCTCCTGGAGAAGCTGCTCCCTGTCTTTGACATTCCCTTTTGCCCTTTCTCTTTTAGTAGCTCTGAACGAGGAAATCTGAGCTATACAGACAGGTCAAAATGCAGTGTACCATTGATTTATATAGCGTACTAATTGTGTCCTAATTCGTTATTTATTCCTTTACATCCCAAAAACTTGTCACTTATTGTGCTTTCTTGGCCCTTACTGAGGGTGGGCATTTATCCCTTGGTTTACCTGGATGTTATTAAATCCACTACACAGCTCCTCCACCATCACCTTTGCTTGCCTCAATCCCATTTTGACAGTGGCCCACAGCAGAACAGATACCAGCCAGGTCTAGAACCCAAAAACTAGATGCTCTGCTACTGTTGCTGAATAATTACTTGCCTTTATGGGCAGAAATTTATACTAAAATGCACAGGTCCTTTGTGTAAGGATCAACCTTTGTAAAACTGGCTCTGCTGTGCCCAAACAAGGCACACTTCCTGTGCTTCCATGAAGCTCAGCCAAAATTTCCTCACCAAAAACCATTTGCTCTTTCATTTAGCCTCTCTACATGATGGAAAGGCACAGTGTTGGGAAAACTTGATGATAGTTGAAAATAGGACTTTTCTTATTTTTTATATTCTTTCTAAGGGAGTGACAGTGTCTCAAAACTGAGCCAATGTCCCAAATGTGGCATTAATCATCATTGTAAAAAAATGAAAGATTTATTCAGTGAGCAATTTAAGTCTGGTCTATGTCATAGTTAGGGAGACTTTACTGTCCTACATGTTTGTAATGAGAAAGAGGGAAAAAAAATAAAATTCCACTGAATGTTCGTGAGTGGTGATGGAGGTTTTGCACACACTGGCACTGCTTCTGATAAAAAGTCTTCAAGGTGAAATTCCTGCTGTATATCACTATAAATATATATATATTTTTTTTTAATCCCTTTTGGTTCTCTGCCTCAGTTGATACTTTTTTCTGTGGCCTAAGGATGTCAAGATTTGTTTGATGTGATTTTTTTTTTTTAATCATTACTATATACTCTGTGTCTTAAATGCACTGAGCATAAATGGATTCTATTGAGAGTCTAAACACAAGACAAATCTAAAAGGGAATATAAAGGAATACAAGAGAAAGACATTTAGAGAAGTCTTTTAAAATAACAAATGATGTTTTGAACTAAATGCCACATGCAATAGAATTACTTTGCTCTGAATGCAAACTAATCTCCAGAGAGTTTTTTTCTGTTGTTGCTGCTGTTTTGTTGTTCTTTTGAAAATTACCTTGTCAACTTGATATTTATTTAAGCTTTCATTCTTTTTAGGTTTTGACTATGTATTCAAAACTGCTGCCAGTAGCAATTTTACATCCTTCCTTAGAGATCTTCAAGAAATATCTAACATCTTCTCTCTTAACTGGATGCTAAAAGGTTATAGTCAGTATGGTAACAGATTGACATTTCAGATACCTGTTTAAAACAGTGACAAAAATATAAATTTTTATGTTGTTAAACCCATAATTTTCTGACTCCTTTTTCTACAGCAAACTGAAACTTTTAGGAATTTTAGGATGGTATCATTTTCCTCTGAAGGTCAGGTATATATTTATCTTCTAAAGGATGACTTTTAAGTCTTGACTGTTGCAAAGGATTTTTTTATTAAATTCTTTTGTAGGCTTTGTCTGGCTGAATCTAACAAATGTATCTAATATAAAAGTTAATACATTCTTACACAAACAAATGCTTAGGCCACAATTCTTCTTGAAACCAAAATCAAAAAAGAAAATTATTTTCCAATAATAATAATACTAATTATAGCATATAATTATTTCATTAATAGAGGCATCTGTAGAAGGCTATGTGCTTGAAGAATCATTTTTAAAGATAATAAAAGTGAACTAAATGGTTTCAGTTTGTCAACTTTGCTGATTTATTTCTTTTGTTTCTCCCAAAAACTTGGTTTTATTCTTCTTGTAAACTCTCCCAAGTCCAAGAATAAGTTATTGTGTATCACTCATTACACTTACCAACTTCCCCAACAGATAACTGGGAAAGTCCTCTCCCATTTTAGAAAATCCACCTACTGTCTAACAAAATCAGTCAATCCAACAGTGATTCTCTTCCCCTCTATCATCACAATATATATTAGTGTCTATAGTTAAATATCCCGTGAAGCAATTTAGTGAATGTAAGCAATATTAATTAAATTTGAATAGAACTTCATGCAGATTTCAAAACAGCAGAGAAGTTGGAATGAGATGGTTCTTTATGGCCTCTCCCAACCCAAACCATTCCAAGATTCTGTGGTCTTGTTCCTTCTACTGAACATTCCCATACCTGGGACACGTGGACATGCTCCTAGGACACAGCTGTTATAGGACATATTCTGAATATCTGCCCTCTGAGGAATACATCCTAATCTTTTAATAATGCAGGGGGGTTTTCCTATGCAAAGAATTTAATCCCTAATTTGTTGTAAGTGCTCTAGAAATTACAGGCTTTCATACATGTGCTAATGAAGGCATGTGTCCTGAGAATAAAAAGAAAACTGAGTCTTCTTATAAAAGCATGACAAAATTCACCATCACCTGCCATCCTCACCTCAGTCAAGCACTGCCCCCCTGAAGGATCTCCAATATCATCTTCTCATATTGGCTGTTTCACCACAGGGCAAGGTTTACATGGCTTTGCAATTCTGTAGAAAGACTTTTCTTAATCAAAATAAAAACGTATTTGGGCAACACCCACCAAACAACTCCATGATGCTGGAAGGGAAGGAGAGAGGCAGTTTGCTTTCAGTGCTTGTGGAGGAGGGGACAGAGATATCAACAAGCCCTGGTGCTTCTGGGGCAGGCATCAAATCCCAGGAGAGCAGACCACAGCACTGGAACAAACCATTGGTTCCTCTCCACAGATGAGGAAAAACAGTTGTCTCATAATAGGGAAGAAGTGATTAATTAGTAGATCCACACTATTCCCCAAAAAAAGGATATTTTTCCTGGTGTAATGACATTTCTCTCTCAGCACTTTGGGTGCCATTTTTCATGGTAACCTTCCTAAGCAGCACAAATCTACAAACTCAGGGTTTTCAGCAAATATTCTGGCAAACTTCCCCTTCAAGAGATATTAATATCTTGCTTTGAATATGCATAATTCTTGCTTGTCTCCATCAGGATGACTCCTTCATAGTCAATGCTATTATGCAACGTATATGTTTATGCAAATAAGAAGAAAGTGCTTTTTCACAGAAGAAAGTAGATTTAATGAAATGTAAATCAAACCCACAAAGGTAAGGCACAGTTCAAGTCTCACTGCAGAAATACTGATGGCAGAAGCACAAGGATCCCAGGCTTTGTTGCAGTTGTTTTCCTCTGGGAGCAACACCTTATTGTTGTAACATGAGGTAGGGCTACAGCAGGGCAAAGAAGCCAACATTCAGTGTTTGCATTTAGAGTACAACATTAAAAAGAGGGGAGAAATCAAGCAGTTTATTATCAGGATGAAGATTTGATGTGTTTTTGCTGCTCTGCTTTTGAACAAGAGGGATGATGATGTGACACCAGAGATGGGAGTGGGGGAGTGGGGAGGGAGAAGCTTATCCTTACAGGTTACATGTGACAATAAGATAATGACAGAATTATTCAGGTTGGAAAAGACATTTAGGGTCATTGAGTCCAACTGCAAACCCAGTGCTGCCAAGCCCACCACTAAACTGTGCCCCTCAAGTCCTCCAGGGATTTGGGTGGTGACTCCACCACTTCCTTGGCCATCCTTCCAATGCCTGAGCACCCTTTCAGTGAAGGACTTTTTCCTAATATCAAATCTAAACCTCCTGTGGTACAACTTGAGGCCATGTCCTTTTGTGCTGAGGTAAGTCCGGGGTTTTTGGGAGGTGGGAAACTTCCTTTAAATCCATTATGTAGTCTGACCCCATTTATGACGCATAAATTCTCATTAGACCACACTTTATGGAAACTGGGAAAAGAAAAACACAGCCTAAGGAGTTAAAAAAACAAAACCAAAACCAAAACCAAACCAAACCAAAACAACCAAAAACAAAACAAAAAACT
>WBND01000736.1:234443-248582 GCA_013398595.1 Tychaedon coryphoeus | reverse complement strand
TACAGCAAGCTTCCACTGACACTTGTGATTTACAGTCCTTAGGACATGAGCACCTTTTCCTGTGCACTCTCAAAGGGAAGGCATTAGATGGATTTTGCTGTGGTACAGTCAAAAGAGAAGAGCTCTGAAGGTGTGAGTCACACCAAACATGATGTAGAAGTCATTCCCAGACTAGAAAATTTCTCTTGTGGGCACAAATATTGATATACTTACATTGATATACTTATATACTTATATTGATATTGATATGTAAACACAAATATGGCATGCAGTATATTCAACCTTTTCAATTTTTCATTTTCAAGCTCTGGGAGAATCATTTCAGTTGGAAAAAACTTCTAAGACACTGAGTCCAAACTTTGAGCAATAAATACTTATCTAATTAGCTATATATATTATGCTCCATTAAAATAAAACTAATTTATAGGTATACAAAGAAATTTTTTTCCCCAAAACATGCATTTAAAAAAGGAACATTTCCAGTTTGGACATTGTAATCCTGAATGGATATGAAAGTTAAATTGTTTAATGAAAGAAGGCATTATCCTAAAACAGCAGAATAATTATTGTGTTAGGAAATCTGCCAGGCAAAAAGGCTACTACTAAAAGTGAAAATCAGAATTTAATGTAGATTCTATGGAACAGATGGCTGAAACCCAGGCTAAAATAGAAAATTAAGAAACAGGAAGATCTCAAGATTTTGGCAAATCAGTTCTTTTCCTCCTGTTGGATATGTACCAGTTCTGATACTTCGGGAAACTGATGACCATCTTCTACAATGAAGATGCTCAAAACCTCATTTTCTCTACTACTTCATGAGAGACTGAGTTCTGCCTGTCTGGAGCTGGCAGGTACATACTAATTAAGCCATCAAACCCAGTGTATGAGCTTGGCCACACTAAAATCAATCTGAATGTAGAGGTGAACTAAGGTTAATATTGATTAGAAAGGGAGAAAAGCAATAAAAAATTTAAAAAGGAAAAGATAATCCTATTTGGCTCCCATGTTACAGGTCCTATGTTGTTTTCTCTATGTATATTTTTTATTTTAAAAAGAAGAAGGAGGAAAGAACATAGGAAGATAACAAACTGCAAACTAAAAAAGGAAATACGCTGTAATATAGATGAAAGATATCTGTAAAAACAAAGTGATGGGATGCAAACCTTATTATTTCAGAGAACATTCACACATTTGGATCATGAATATCACCTAAGCTGTTTATTAGAATATATATCTCCTTTCTGCAGCTTGCTTTATCAAAATGTTTTATATACTGTATTCTGGAGCAATTTATGGTTAGATATGTTTTGACTTGTTATTACTACAAAAAAAAACGGAAAGAAGAAATAATTGATTGTCAGAGTATTCAGAAAGTAGTTTCTATTCTTATTGCAATGCTTACAGAATTCTCGAGTTAAAAATAAAAAGATGAAACATAGACAAATTTTAAACTCATAAATGATCTATGTGCTTTTTCAATTGTTTTTCTACCACACAGTGTTTTGACAAATTATGATGCTTTCAGACCAGTACAGTGCAGTTAATGGAAACTTGGTTATCAGAAAGTTGCAGGTACTCACTGTATCACTTAAAATGATAGTATTTCTTCAAACAACTTGTAATGGAAGTTCAATTGCTAGTTTTCATATGTTCTTACTAATGAGCATATAAGATGTATTCACATAATGTTTGCTCTGCTGTTGACATTTGTAATAACACCTACTATTCTTCAAGCACATTTTTAAAAGCACCACTTTGTATTTTGCAGCTTGTGGTGTTTGTTTCCCCAGCCTAGGACACAAGCTTTTAAGGTGAAACAAGGTTTTGGTTCAAATGTTGAGATACCCTTTTCACCACAAGTCTGATGAAGACAACTAACAAAGCACAGCCTTGACATTTTACAGCTAAAGCTAAAATGACCTAATGGCTAGCTGTCACTGAAAAAGTCCATTTTTGTCCTGGTATTTCTGCCATTTCCATTTTAGCAGAGCTGTCCCTGAATGATACAATGCAGAGAATTGGTGCAGAGTGCACTTCTCCTTTCTGTCATGTAAAATTGATTTTTGGCTTGTTTACCTTGTTGCCTCAGTTCATCAGGGAGTCAGAGGAGCACCATAGGTGGTTTGAAGTGTGGAGGGCTGTAATGTGAAACCCTGCTCTAAATGACACTTAGAGATTAAAAAAATACAAGTGAAAAATGAGATAAAGGATCAGTTTTAAACTTGGCCATGTAAAGCAGAAGGTTTTACCGATATCTCTTCATGAAAGATACTTGAAATCAGATTTTTTTTTAAGGCAAACGTTTGTTGCAATAACTATCAAAAAAGACAAAGAGGTTAGAAAAGTGTAACTTACATGGAAAAAAAAATACAGGAATGGTTTCTTCAGCAATGTGTCTTTGGATTGTTCCATAAAAGAGATTTTGGAGACTGAATTACAAATATACTTCTCTCTTTCCTTCTGCCCTTCATTTCCATCTTTATTGAGTCCCACTAAGCTATGTGCAGTTCTGTCTGGGTGAGAACTTCACAGTAACACAAGCAGAAACCAGCTACACAGAAACAGTATGTAGTTACTGACACACCCAGTGAATTTCTGTCAAGGAGGCTCAGAAAAAGGACATCAAGTTAGTTATGAAACCATCAGGAGCAAGCTAATATGTCACAGAAAACATGTTTTATAGGTAAGTTGGATATAAGTAAGGCCATTCTTAATTCTTCACAGTTAAGTTTTTTAAAATCAAGTTTCTGTATTGCCTCTGGCTGATGCAGTTTTAGCTGTGTAAAATCCTATCCCCAAAGCAACATCACATCTGACTTGCAAGAGCATGAAATAACAATCTAGCAACTAGTTTGGAGACTGAAACTCTTCACAGCCTAGTGCTCACTTCAGCAAGTATTTCTTAGTTATTTTCTCTCTGAAGCAGAAACTATATTCAAGCTGCCTTTCCACTTTTATCAGTACAAAACTAAAACAATTTATTTCTGAAGGTTTGTGTTTTGTATAATTCCATGAATTATATTCCATGAATCTCATAACTTTCCATGCTATATTACTTTGAAAACTTACATGAGAAAGCTCAGGTTATTGGCTACTGAAAATCCAAACCTCTTACCTACAAGTTAGAAAACCATTATCAGACATCTATCAGTGAAACATCACACATAGAAAATATGTGTCATAAAATTCATGGAAGGTTCGCAAACATCATCACTTGCTTTTTCTTTTCCTTTTCACAGCTCATAACATCTCTTCAACTCAACAAGAGGCACGACTACATGCTCAGGGCAATGACAGGAGTCTGTGCTGTGCCTCCTCACAGTGTGCATGACAAGGCCAAACACAGATTTCAGCTTGCATGGAAAGCAAAGGCATTTTTTTTTACTTCCCCAAATATGCACTAGCAGTATCATTACAGTCTGCAAGGGCAGTTATCGTGATTTCATGTGAGAAAAAAAAATCTTTGAATTTTTAGGCAGACTTTAAGGAAGGAAACGTATCTTAAAGAGATATTCTGTATCTCTGGGGAAGGAGTGGGAGGAGGGAAGTGAAGCAGAGCCTGTGAAGAAAAGAAGGGTGGGGGAAAGTGTTTTGTGGTTTGGTTTTATGTCTCGTTACTCTTCTCTGATTTAGTTGGTAATTAAACTATTGTCCCCAGACTGAGTCTTTTGTTGGTGACAGTAATTCCTGAGTGATCTCTGCCTGCCCTTGTCCTGACTCACCCACGAGTCTTTTGTTGAATTTTCTCCCTTCTGTCCAGCTGAGGAGGGGAGTGACAGAACAGCTTTGGTGGGTATCATACCCAGGCCAACCCAGCCCAAAATTGGCTGCTCTTGATAATCTCTTTTCTTCCCCAAGAAAAACAGAGACTTTTCTGAGGAGGGGAGAGTGAAGGATGCAAAAAGGAAGGTAAAAATACATTTATTTCTTTTTTGTGCACTCACGTGTTTAAAATCTATCACTTTTGGGTGTCAGAGGCATGCTGGTCAGTAATAATCACTTTTATTTTTCTTTCCCCTCAAATGCAAAATTCTTTGGCTGTTGAGTTTTATTCTCTCTTAAGTCATAGGCTGGAGCAGAGGTTTTTTTAGCTCTTTAACCATAGAACCCTGAAGCACTTCTGCTAATATCAGTAATCATTATTGACATTTTTCCTGAATTGATCAATAGAGAAATAGTCAACCGTGTTCAGATTGACAGATCTAATATCAAACTAACTGGTTGATATTGGCAAGGTATACTTGCAGGTTTTATTTCCAGTTTAAGATTTAGACTCAAATATCTGAACTCTATTTACATTCATTTCATAGTGAGAAAGAAGGCTCAAAAAAATAATAAGGAAAGAAATTAATGATTGCTTTGTTTTTGAAGGGAGAAATCTTAAATCTGGAAGGACAATTATACAGCTCATAGAGCTGAATGATCACACCACACAAAATGCATTATGTATTTTGCTCTGATGCCTTTTTTCAGAGCAAAAGCTAAATTTGTTTCTCTGATGCCTCGTGATTTAAGAGGGATGAAATCACAGAGTATGACAGTTTGCTACACACCAGGAGAAATCTTCTTGGACAATGCAAAAACTTACCAGTTTGAAAAGAACAAAGAGATTCTGCCTGTACAGGAGACACAACAAAATACTTTTATTTGTCTCAGTGCAGGATAGATTTTTTTCACCATGGTACAGTTTAAAATCCAAACAGTCTTTGGTTTGCTTACTGAGTAGGTGCAAAGAGAAGGATATTAACCATAGATTGCCAAGCTGCTGCCCCTTGTCTGTGCCATGTTTATTGCCTTGCACGTGCTCTTATGGTAAATGCAAATTCTATAATCACTACTCTGAGCTATAGTTTCACCTACTTACATTGTATTTCCAAAAGCAACAATATCACTGGCAAATATTTATTTTCTGATGTATTCTTAGCATAAGGTCTGGTAACAAATAATCAACTTAAACTTCCAAATTGCTGGGAGATGAGAACAAGGATGGTTTTCTTCCTTGTTTTTGGAAATACCTGGTAGGGTTACAAGTCACTGCTTGAGAGTATTATTCACACTAGCAACCTTTATGCATCATTGAGCAGACTTTATTTTAGCATCTGTTTCAAGCCCAGGAAAAATTGCAATAAGACAAGTGTTTTAAAATGCATGTTTTTATTACTATTGCAGATGATTTGTCACCATTTGGGGTGAAGTTCTTCTAAAATTGGGCAAGAAAAGTAATTGAAATAGGTCACTTATAGCTATACAGGAAAAAGCTATACAGGGCTTACTTTGATTTGCTTGGGTTAGCTGATGGCAAGGTTCCTTGGGAATGAAAAAAAATGAAAGAAAGAAAATGAGAGAACATCGGAAAAAAATCCTTGTTTTAAAAACAAGGTTAAAATATTGAGGTAATATTCAGTTTGTATATATGGATTATACCTTTAGTACACAGCCAGTTATCATGCCAACTCAAGTTTTAGAATATAAATTTTAAGCTGAGATATCCATTTAAGTAATCTTATATGAGATATCCATATAAGTAAGCATCAAACTGAACATATGACATAATGAGACTAATTACTTCTTCCTGTGGGCCTAATTTATCCTTTGTGTCTGGTCATGTCAGGCTGCATCACTTTGACTGCTGGGATGCACTGAAATGTGTGGAATTCATGTGCTGCTCACACCAAACAGGCTCCTATTGAAGTGTGTTTTCCTGGAAGGGAACCACAGGGTCATCTCCAAAAAAATCAGGCAAAACCATAAATATTGAGGTTGATGATGATGAGCAACCAAATCTCAAACCCAAAGTGAGATTAGAAGAGAATCACATCTGCTGATAAAAATGTACACCTTCTTTCAAGGATAGATAGCAGTTGAGGGATGATTTATGAATTTTCAGTCAACTCTGAACAGCAGATTTTGTACTTTCCCTTAATAATCAAGTGGATTAATATCAATACTTAAAGAAATCTTTTGTTTCCATTAATAAGGTACTGGTAATAATAAATACTGCAAAGCTCAGCCTCCATAGGTTTTTACCACTTCCATATGTCACTTTTGTATTAAAATTAAGATTTTAATGTCATAACCAATTGAAAATCTCTTGGATGTCTACAGTAAATATACAGTGTTTAAAAAAAAGGGCCAAGTAATAAGTCTGAGGACTGAACTCATGACTGTCCATCTTGTTTGCTTTTTAGCTCAATTTCTCACACAGTTTTGGACTCCTCTAACTAACTCTAAAACAAATTTCCTACAGACAAAACCTACCCATAAACTTTCTAGAGCAAAATACCCTATGCTAACTAGTTTCAAAACCAGTGACTGATACTTGGAGCCTCTTGTCCAAAAAAAAATGATGGAAAACAAACCAAGACAAAGACCACAAAACCCCAACTTTGCTCACGTATGTGTTTAGACAGATATTGTGCATTTATGTATATATACATACAAGCGTTTTCCTCTTTATATATGCATATTTTAATTTTAAAATAAAATAATAACTGCCAGATCTACCTCTCTTTTATTCAACAATGATCTGAGCTGCCAACTGAATAACACTGTAAAATTTCAATTGTTTTTAAAGCTTTTTTCTTCTTCTAGTTATATTGAGATTAAATAAAATTAAAATATGACACATCTTGGAAAACAAAAAGAAAAAGCCTAGGAATATTTTTTTTTCCCATCCTACTTATTTTTTTTCTTTTTATGGGCTTTTCCTTTTCTCCATTTCTTATTTGCAATAAATGCCAAGCACTCTTATACGTGTGCCACTACTCCTAAGCACTTCAGGAGGGAGACCTATTCTGCATGCTGTCACATCAGTTGATTCTGTTAATTTTCAGAGGGGCTAAATAGACTAATGGTTAAAGGGATAAATATGACATATATTTGCAGGACTGATGCCTCAATAAGCAAGCTTTAGAAAAACTGCAAAGCCATGCAATACACTAATAAGAGGCCACCTGCCTGACTCCTGTGGGCCAGCTGCATGCTCCAGTGATTTTCCAGGGTGGGTATGATGTTAACTACATGGCAGAGAGCTTGCTGGGGCCATCACACAGAGAGCAGCGATCCATGTAGCAGGAGCAAAAACAAAATAAGAAAAATGGCATTTCAGGTCTGTGAGTGCCCATTCTCACCCTTGACACAACGCTCGGTGCACTGCTCTAAATAGCATTTGAGAGCTAATGGAGTTCTCTGAATCCTATTTGCAAATTTACTTTAAGAAAGAAAAATTGCAGGAGCCTGGTCATAGCTGGATGAGTGAAACAAACCAATACAGCATTCAGATAGCATTTTAATGCTTGAATTTCATGTTTTTGAGGGTGTTAGACATCTGCTGCTGCATCAGTATTTTAAAATGCAAAAGAAGGGGAAATGGAATTTTTTATTCTGGCAAGTGGCTACTGATGTTGCTCACCTTACTAGCAATTTCTCTATTTGCATCAGTAGATAATTATTCAGGGAATCATTTTATAATTCCCTCCTTTGAAAGCAAAACCAAGGCATTCACTTTCCAAATGAAACACAAAATGTTGTGCCCTGTAGTTTGGCTGTAAAGTCTTACAGAGGAAGTAATTTGTATTAGAAGCAGGCTATTCAAGGCAGTTTTTATTGGAATAAACTTTTGAAAATAGCTGTACTATACTTCAGGGGATCTACTTCCAATTGATGGAACGAATGTGTTTTGATGTTTCTACTACCTGTGATGGAGGTAATGGAAATGTCCCAAAACCAGAGGTTTACATGAGAAGTGTCCCCAATGACATTTACTGGGAGAACCTCTGGAGGCCTGGAGGCTCTTCTCTCACCTCTGATCCTGGATAATTGTTATGATCCATCCTCACAATTTCTCCTTAACAGCAGAAGACAATAGGGAAGAATATTCCAGTATCTAGAGTAGTTGTATTGGATCAGCAAAAATTAGGTTATACAGATCTCTGAGCAACTCTTCCTTTTATGATAATGCTTACAGACCATCCTTAAACCCCTCTGGCAGGTGGGGCCTTTGTGCAGCTTGAAAATCTGTCCAGTACTTATTTATCTGCTAATCGGGATGATTATAAAAATGTGAAATGTCAGTAGGATTATGGAAGTACTAGGATAAATTCAGATATCTGTAAAAGGGGCAAACTGCCTGGAGAAGAAAACAACCCCCCACCTGGCTGCAGCCTCCTCTCAGGGAGTTTTAGAGAGCCATAAGGTTTCATTTGAAACTTTTTCTTCAAGCTGAAATACTCCAGCCTCTCACTGTCTTTCCTGGATTGAGCGCCCAGAACAGGACACAGCACTTAAGGTGTGGCCACCTAGAGCCCAGTATAGAGGGACAGACACTGTCCTGGTCCTGCTGGCCACACATTGCTGCTACAGGCCAGGTGCCATTGGCTTTCCTGGCCACCTGGGCACTTCTGGCTCAGGTTCAGCTGCTGTAAACAGCACCCAAGTCAGTCAGTAACATGCCCAAGAGGTCCAAGAGGTCATTCAACTATCCCCTCTCCTAAAAAAACCCAAACCAAACTAAAACCACCAAACCAAATAAGCTAACACACATAACAACCCTCTGCCACTTTTGCCCTGTCCTTTGGGTGCAGAACCAAGCATTTTTATGGGGTATGCCTAGAAGTCTTGGCCAAGTTTAGCACTCCTTCCTGATAGGGCTTTTCCCCATCCTTTTTATGTAAGGAGCAGTTTCCTCTTTGCAATTCATAGAAGTGAGATTGATAGATATGGGGCAGGGGGAGATGAAATGAAATCTCTACAGAGAGCAGAAACTTATGGAGATTTACTTCATGTTCTCTATGATATCTGTTTGGGAAATGGGCAAAGCTCTCCGAGTTTCAATCCAGTGTTTTTAACATGAGATGATAAATTCTTGTTTGTGTGTGATATATTTCAAACCTTAAATATTCCAAATTCCAGACCACTTCTTTCCAAGAACAAGAAGTACTGAGCAAACTGCAGAAGCCGATATTCCAAAGATTTAGGGAACTTCAAATGTGGTACATCTGCTTTTACAGTAGTTTTTACAGCAATTATCTTGACATTCATCTGGGTTTAAAATACAGTTATTCAATTCAGGGCACTCATCAATACAAAACTGAAAGCTAAAGTGTAAGTGATGTTCTCCAACATGATATAGTGGAACCTTGCCTATCAAATCATCTGAACAGAACAGATCTTTCTGCCTAGAGCTACAGTTTTGTCAAGGCCTTTAGCATAACACCATGATTCAGAACAAAAGGAACACATATAAAATTTGGCCTCAACAGTAATGTAACCACTTACCAAGTCTAAACTGTAAATGAGAAAAAAAAGTGGGGGGGAAAGAGATATATGCTGTAGGGAGCTGAAAGAATCTTGCAGAGTCCAGTCTGTTCATGAAGTTTAAAGGAAAATTGAGAAATGATTGAGAGCTTAGCTGCAAGTCACCATTTGATTGAGATGGTAATGTCAAGGAGAGAGTGTGCTGGAGAAGATGGTAAGACTTTTGAGAAAAGACTTAGGTCTTCCTAAAAGACTGAAATTCAAACGTTATGGTTATGACTTGTGAATCCTCTGGATCTATTTTTGTTTGACATTGTCTGCACAATCTTCAGTATTTAAGAGCTTTCTACCTGTACTGTATGATATTATTTTAAATCTCATGTTTCTGGTCTTCATTTAGTTGATTTTACTCTTTTCTTTTGGTTGATCAGAAATGTTTTTAGTTAAAACAAAAACCAACAACATACACAAAAAAAAAATATCAAGGCACTCACCGCTAAAACATGAGACTTTGGATATTAAATATTAAAATCAGTGCATTTAATTCACAAAGATCATGAGATTCAGACCCATCAGAGGTGAAGATTTTTGGGGAGCAGCTGAGGTCACTTGGTCTGTTCAGCCTGGAGCAGAGGAGACTGAGGGCACCTCATTGCTGTTACAAATTCCTCTGGAGAGGAAGAGGAGGGGCAGGCACTGATCTCTGCTCTGTGGTGCCCAGTGACAGGACCCAAGGGAATGGCCTGATGCTGTGTCAGGGCAGGTTTACAAATGTAACTGAAAAAGAATCAAACTCCAGGGCATCTTTAAACAGTTTAAACATTTCAGATTTCTGATTGACAGGCTTGCAACTGTCACTGCTATTTAAAACTCAAGTAATATAGTTCATCATATCTTTAAATTACACTGATTAATAAACCACATTTATAAAACTGATGAGATAAATTATCAATTAACAGATTATTATAATGCAAAACCTACAGATTTGAATGTCAAATGTACAACAGTAGAAGGCTGTCACAGGATTAATGAGGGGGAACTAATGGAAATATTTTGCAAGTCTTGGTTAACAGCTTTCCCTTCATATCTGTTTCAGGGCTAGGCATCGCTGACACACTGACTTCTCCTTTGCCCAGTCTCCACATCTCCCTGCATTGTGCAGTAAGTTTTAGAGATAACATTTAAAGATTCATTCACTAAGCTTTCTTCCTCGAAGGGACACAGACCATTTTTGCAAACTGCCAGGAGAGTTTAGTGATGATATTTTTTTAGTTCTGTGGTAAGG
Organism: Tychaedon coryphoeus; assembly: GCA_013398595.1. NCBI lineage: Eukaryota > Metazoa > Chordata > Aves > Passeriformes > Muscicapidae > Tychaedon > Tychaedon coryphoeus. The sequence goes on along the minus strand of WBND01000736.1, from coordinate 238,042 downwards.
TAGGGTTAAACTGTTTTCCTCACTGTGGCTTCCCAGAGTGTATCTGCTTAAAGTGCACAGTAATAGAAGAAGGGATGTATTACTCAGGCTAGGAAGTAGGACCACAGACATATCCATCATTCTCAAGCCAAAGGCTGAGAGACACAAGAATAAGTCTCTCATTTACCCAGGAGAAGCAGGGAAATAATGCTTAAGGTTTTTTTTGCTTCTAATTTTGCAACAAAATTTTCTCTGAAGCTTCATTCAGAGTCTGTTAAGTATGGACATGAAATTGAATGTCCCTTAATTTAAAATGGATGCAACTTATACCAGTAGATCTTAACTGTGGACAACAAGTGAAACATGCTGTACATACTGATATGTGGTGGGAGAAGAGAGAACAGGCAGTGAATATGGAAAGAATTTACACTGACAAACAGCCAGCAGCACATTCTGTTCACGGCTTGGTGAAACCATAGGAGGAGATGCACAGCACAGTTTACCTATGACACCATTTGCTTTCTTCTTTCCACAGAGACTAGAGCTTTTTCTTTTTTAAAGCAAAAAAAGCACATTTCAATAGGATCAAGAATAAAGGTGATTGCCATTTATTTGATTTGAAAAATGCAAAAGAATTTAGGCTGCAAAGAGTTATTCTTGACATCTTGCTGTTAACACTGTGTGATAAACAGTGTGTACAGTCCAGGCAAAGCACCAAACTTAAATGTCAACTTGTAGTAGTGATTTTCCCACTGGAAAAGGGTAAATCTATTGATTTGCCTTTCTAAGAGTTTTCATTCTCCTATGAAATTTAAGAAGGATGAACATACTTCCCATTTCATAGCTTTGGAAAAAAAGTATGAACACTGTACATTTCAGCACCATGTAGGGAGATAAGATCAGTGCAGTAAATTAATTTTTTCTTTTCATAACAAAAAGAGCATAAACCCTGCAGAGAATGCTTGAGAGCTGACGTGATGGATCACAGTGCAGCAGCTCTATTATGATTGAATTATGCAAATTTTTTATGCAGTCTTTTAAAATGTGCATGACAGAGCCATTTTTGATGATTCACTGTACATAAAGACAGATTCTTGACTTCATGCAATCCCAATGACTTCTGTAAAGATGTGTGGGTTTATTAAGTAAATAAGTACTTCTTACTACTTTTATTATAAAAAGCAAATTACCATTTGTAAAAATATTAGTAAAGGGCATCCAAGAAAACAACAGGAGGTATTCATGAACACTAATAGCAGAGTTTATATTACCATTGCTCATTCTTATGTTTGCATAAGTAAATACAAAATTAGGAGTAAATAATGCAGAAATGGGTTCAACCACATACAAATCTCCACAATTACCTTCAGATTGTGAAGACAACATAAACTCATGATCAGCAAAGCCATTTTGAAAAACTGATCAAGTAACTCAATCCAGAACTCATTTGTCTCTCCCAGATTTAAAAATCCACTGTTGGGAGGACAATAGTCAAACATGTTAACACATTCAAGGAAATCTTACTGGGAAATAAAGTTGTATCAGTCCTAATTTGTATTATTAACTTTTCATTTCCATCAGCTAAGTTTGAGCATACCCCATGTATTCTCAAAACTCAGAGCACCCTAAAAGTAGCAGACACACAAATCTGGAAGATAAACCCACATTCCCTTTGGAGACATTCAAGGAAGAGAATTTGACTACTGACCAAAGCTGATCAAAAGTTCTTCAAAATTTGAGGAAGTGTTGAAGATCAAAATGCTAATGTTGAATGAAATATGCTAAAGGAAATAAAGGGAAGAAAAACTACTAAAACTACTAACCACCCAAGTGCCTGTACAAGAAACTAGATGGGACCAAGTACTCAGAATTAATGCAGCAACCTGGAGAGTGCTCAGGGTGGTGCTGGGCAGTGGCTCTTACATGGATCAAGTAACAGATTTCTCACTTTGCTCCATGAACCCAAACTGTAACTTCAGCCCTTTTAGCTGTGAGGGGGAATATTATGAAGGTCCTGCACAAAGGTCAGGGCAATCTCAATCCCAAGCACAGGCCTGGTGAAGAACTGGTTAAGGAGAAGAACCTGGGGCTGTTGGTGGAAAGGAAGCTCCACATGAGCTGACAGTGTGTACTTGCAGCCTCTTAAATCAACTGTGTGCTGGCTGCAGCCAGAGCCCCGTGGGCAGCAGGGCAGGGAGGGGATTCTGCCCCTCTGCCCCTCTGCTGAGACCCCACCTGCAGGGCTGCACCCAGCTCTGGGCTCAGCACAGCAAGGACAGGGAGCTGCTGGAGCCAGCCCAGAGGAGGCACCAAGGGGAGCAGAGGGATGGAGCAGCTCTGCTGGGAGGGAAGGCTGGGAGAGCTGGGGCTGCTCATCCTGGTGAAAGGAAGGTTCTGGAGAGACCTTGGAGAAGCCTTTCAGTGCCTGTAGGGGGCCTACAGGAAAGTAAGAAAGGGACTTTTTATGAAAGCGACTTTTAATGAAAGGACTTTTAATGATAAGACAAGAGGGAATGGTTTTAAACTGAAACAGGGTAGGTTTAAAGTAGATATTAGGAAGAATTTTTTTTACTGTGAGGGTGATGAAGCTCTGGAACAAGTTAATCAGAGAAGCTGTGGATGCCCCACCCCAAGGCCAGGTTGGGTGGGCTCTGAGCAGCCTGGTCTAGAGAAATAAGTTTGGGCCATGGCAGGGGGTTTAGAATCTGATGATCTTTTAGATATCTTCAAACCCACACCACTTTATGATTCTATGATTACCTGTGCTTCTTTGGTCCAGCTCAGAACTGTTATTGCCCAGTTCCCAGACACTTAGGTGCTCCCTGAACTGAAAGGGTAGGAAAAATATCATCTCTAGTTGAATTATCTTTTAGGATTAGCCATTATTTGGCTACTTCAAAGTTAGCCACGTAATGGCTAATCGTAAAAGAACTGAATTTAGTGAAAACTTTTTGAACTTCTGAGTATGGGAAGAAAAATAGAGACCACCCTTTCCCCAAACATCTGCACTTATTCACAATACAGTTGGCATTGAATTTTCTGTCACTATCAAACTGAAATGATTTAAGTAGCTGAAAGGCACCATATTCCATTATCAAGTTTTCCAGCCCATTCTAAAAAGCAATCTGCCATGTACTAAATTGAAAATACTGTCTGATTTGCTGAGACATCAAAACTTCACAATTCTGGAAAGTTCTCAGTGTGACAGCTGTGATGAGCTGTTTGCTGCAGTGATATATTGCTGTAGAGAGAAGAGTAAGGAACAGGAAAAACAAGACAAAAAGAAGGTCACTAAGCCAGGAGCTAAAGGAATATTTAGAAAAACAAAGATTTCATTTGAAACTTCAATTTACTGACACCAACTGTGACAACAAATATTTGACAAGACATGCCCATAATGCAGCTGGCCAGTCCTTCTAGGCAGAGGCAGTGTGTGCATAGGAGCATGTTGCCCTATTACATGTAATTTCAGCTGAAAACTGTGATTGTCTGACCATTAGCTGAAGGAAACTAACATCTTTAAATTGCTGAGTCTGAGAGATGCATTCAAAAGTCTCAGCTTTTTTTTTCATAATCAGAGGTGGACATTTTAGGAAGTGAACATGTAAATAAATATAAAA
>WBND01000736.1:163650-234187 GCA_013398595.1 Tychaedon coryphoeus | reverse complement strand
TTCTGTTGGGTTTTTTCCCCTTCAGTCTAGAATAAGTAAAGTGTGGAATTAGTTTTAATATTTTAGGTGATGTTGTCAGAGAAACATAAAGAAAATAAACTGTGCAAAAGGAGTCAGAGAAAGCTATTTAAGACATAAGAGGAAAATATCTTCCTCAACATGTGGAAGGATTTGCTAGTGAACAAGCAAACTGAGCAAAGGGGATTCTCTATAAAGGGTAAGGGTAGTCAATAGTATGGACTTTTACTGGGATGTATAAAAGTAAGGAATGAGCTTCAGAGAGCTGGAGGAAGCATTTTGTACAGGTACTTGAAAATCCCTAGGGATGAGATTACATCTTCAGGCTGTGTATTGGTGTCTATGCCCTCGTTTCTTCCATTTTTCCTCTAAGATCAGGAAGAAACTAAGGTTCCTACCCTTCTTCAGAAGAATAAGGAGCCCTAAAAATGTAGCAGATTGTGTTTGTATTCAGTACACAGAAATACATGTCTGGCAGAGCAAGAGTAAGAATTGCTGCAATACTTAACTGGAAGGGACTTGCATTAAAGGACAACCTTTCTCCCCACTACCACTTTGATTTTAATAATGGACAGCTAAACTGAGCTTCAGTTTTGCTGGCTGCAAATTTTTGCAATGTTACTGATATTCAATATCATTGATACTAATTTTTGCTGTCCCAGCAAGGTGCTATGGCAGTAATTGTGGTCTTTGGAATCACCTGTCTCAGCCTGAGAGTGAGCTCAACAAAATATTATGCTGGATAAATAAGTACCTCCTACACTGTAAACAAGGCATAATTCTCCATTTTTCCTTCAGCTTCATAAAATCAAAAAATGGTCACACATTCTCATAAAAATGCCTCTGGAGGGAGACACAGCCCAAAAAGTAGCTTATGCCTGACATAAGAAGAATAGAGTTAAAGTGTTCGCAAAAATCTGAGGATATCTACTTTAAAACGTACATCAAAATAAACACAATAATCTAGTTTGGCTGGGTCTGAACTCTGCAGAATTTCTTTAACTCTTTATCTTACACTTCATGAAAAAATTACTGTATTTAGTTAGTTAAATGCTGCATTTAAAATAAAAATAATGATCAAAAGCATTAAGTTCCTTCCCTTCTAGCTTCATGGAAGTCTTTTGTAGTGTTCACATAATGGGTTTTGGACATGTAAAAGATCCTTGTTTTGCTTATTTCCTTAATTTCTTTGTACCCTGCCAGTGATCATATAGAATCTGATGTTCAGTCTGTGTCAGACCAGCCTCTTACTGATACAAAGTCACTGAAGATCAGGCTTTTTTGCTTTATGCTTTAAAATAGAGCAAGTCAGTACAGATTTTCGTAGGCACATGCAAATTACTGAATGTGCTTATAAACCTTATATTTTGAAACAGGAAAACACTGTGTTTTGTCCTATACCATGAATTTATACAATGGCAATGTCAAGATTTTTCCTATCTTTTTAGGTACATTGTGTCCTTTCTTTCTGCATCACTACAAAGCATACATTGGCTGAAAGAAGAACAAAGAGAGATAAACTATAGACAGGCAACATTTCCTCAGTGAAAGTAGCAAAAAAAGGAACAGTTCATAGAGTGACTCATTGGGTCTGGAAGAACTTATGTGTTAACATTTTCACATATGCAGTAATTATCTCAACTAGATTTCACACTGAAGCTCTCCTTTTCTCCTCATCCAACCAAGACCATATTCAAATAATTCCCATGTCATTTGGATGATTTGATACCGCTGAAGCACAGTAATAGAATAGCAAAAAACAATTTCATTATCATGCAACTAAGGTGCATAAAGGTATTCCCAAGACATCTATCTGATGGTGAGTTCACTTAATCTGGCTACCAAACCACCCAGTTTTTTCTTACTTCTTGTCCTCAAAGGACAGGGAGGAGAAAAATAAGATTAAAAAGCTTGTTTACAACAGGCTTGAAGGCTGTGGCCAGCCCATAGCAACTCCTATCTGCAGTTCCTCATCCTCATGCTTTTCCCCTACTCCAATGTGTAACAGATGAGCCATGGCCAGACCAAGGGCACCTACAATCAATGCCTCACATCCAGATTTTTCTAAGAACCTTAAAATCAGCCAAGAACAACTTCTTTTTTTTTTTTTTAAGTGGCTTTACTTTTTCAAACCAGGATGATGGAAAAGGTGGTACATTCCTAGCCTAGAGAGAAACATTTGCATTACAGGCAATAAAGACAGAACATTCCTGAGAAGTCAAGTCATTCACCCAGAAAGAAAAGGTGTTCTTGTCCTATGTACCCAAATTTGTGCTTTCTTAAAGAGGTGTCTTCCAGAGAGGATGAGAGCACCATGGGTGAGGAATCATGGTGTGCACAAGACTCTGAGGACAAATGCAGGATTCAGACTGGGATTCCCACTACTCTGCTCCTTTCTGTCAAAACAGTAAATTTTCCAACCTCTGCCTGTGGCTGAAGCACACCAGGCACAGTGGCAAGGCACATCTGAACATGTGTGAGCTGGAAACTCCTGGGAACTACAGTGATTTGGCCTTTTGGAAGAACCTTGGGAATGGGGACTGAGAGAACTGCCACAGTCCTCTGGAACAAACCGTTCCACAAAAACAAACATTCTCACTGTGGAGGTGATGCTGACATCCCATGGTATCCATACATCAAGATGAATTCCTCCTTCAGGTTTTCAGTTCCCAGTCAGTGTTCAGAGAGACCACAATCACAAAAGCAAGAAATAACTATATATATATATATATATATATTTAATACACAGCATTGGGCTTCTTTGGGAGGGATTCATAGTTTGACTTCCTAAATGCAGAAATTATGCAGAACTAGTCAGTCCTGAAAAATACAAACTGAATGGGCACTTTTAGACAGCTGTGAAATAGGCACTGCATGATTCCACACACTACAAGGCAAAGAGCTGCTGATTATTTATCACTATGCTTTGTAAAGCAAGTGTAAAATGTTAATCCTTTCTGTAATAGTTCATTACACTTCCTTTGCAAAAAAGGAAATGGCTTCATAGCACAAAAATGTCATCTCATTAAAATAAAGGAGGAAGATCTAAGATCAAAAGGATCAATTCCTTGCTATCTGTGTATAAATGTTTAATCTGTTTCTAGTAAAAATGGGAAAAAATAAATTCTAATTTAGGATGAATGCTTTACTGGTAGGCTGCACAAACTCAGAGTAAGAAAATTACAAGGCAACTCAGAGTAGGAAAATTACAAAGCAAAGGGCAGCAGAGCATCAAATGTGTTCAAGAAAACAAAACCAAATGAATCAAACAATAAACCCCCAGCCAAAACAGCAAAACCAAACAAAACCCAAGATACCTGCCCTCCAAAGCCCAAACACAGAGGGAAATTGAATTTTGACCTTTTTTGCAACTTTACACTAGTAAATTTCAATCAAATTACCTGGTATCATGCTGAACAATTAAAGACATTTACTCCAAATGCTTTGTCTAGGTTTGGAGGGTTTTTTTCAACTGCAGTTACTACACAACTCTCCACAGGAGCACAAGTTCATGTTTAATATGTGCCAGGAGGTTCAGAAATAAAACCTACCACAGAGAACAATGTCCTTTTTGTAATCCAAAGGTTTTCCAGTCAAGGATAACAGATTCAGTCTGTGACAAATTTTGCTTTTCAAGATGGTCGCATTCAGGAGAGGAAGGAGTAGGTAAATTCAAGCTACAGTCAATATCCCCAGATATCATAGGGAAATTCTCCTACTGCCACCAGCACACGGGCAGCAGAGCAGCAGCCCCCTGAGCCCTTGCCATGGGGAGCACAGGATCACAGGGTTTGGAACTGAGCCCAGTCCTGGGCTCAGCACTGCCAGGCCCAGCACCAAACCATATCCCCAGGTGCCACATCTGTGTCTTTTGGAGCACTTTCAGTGACAGTGGTTGCACCACTTCCCTGAGTAGCCCATTCTGTAAAGCCTGACCAGCTCTTCAGTGAAGAAATTAATATCACGTTTAAACTTCTCCTGGTGCTACCTGAGGCCATCCTTTTGTCCTTCCACTTGTTAGCTAGTAGGAGATATCAACCCCCCCTGGCCACAAACTCCTCTGAGACTCATTTTCTCCAGGCTAAATACCCCCAGTTCCCTCAGCCACTTCTCATCAGACTTGTGCTCCAGACCCTTCCCCAGCTCCATTGCCCTTCTCTGGCCAGGCTCCAGCCCCTCAACGTCCTTCTTGTGGTGAGAAATCCAGAACTGAGCACAGGATTGAGGTGTGCCCCCAGCAGTGCCCAGCACAGGGGACAGTCACTGCCCTGGTCCTGCTGCCACACCACTGCTGATACAGCCCAGGTGCCACTGGCCCTCTTGGCCACCTGGGCACTGCTGGCTCATGTTCAGCTGCTGTAACCAGCACCCCCAGGTCCTTTCCAGCTGGGCAGCTTTCAGCACTCTGCCCCAGCCTGTGGTGCTGCCTGGGGTTGCTGTGACCCAAGTGCAGGACCCAGCACCTGGCCTGGATAGACCTCGTGCTGGATAAAACACATCACACCTAGCAGATCTTCCTCAGAACCAGGCCACTAAGAACATGTTCTATTGACAAAAATCTCTGCAAGTTTTCTGTAAATGCAGTAAATGAGTCTCTCATAGCCTAATTTACATGGATTTCATATGATCTTCCTCTAATATGGATAAATGAGAAACAATTAACTGTGTGATGGAGCCAGAAGATTAAAATCAGCCAAGGAGGAAGGTTAGCACAGTGATACTTGTACTAACCAGCAGGGCTTCAGTTCGTTTAGCAGTGGGATATCTTTGTGCACATTTGCTCCAGATCAATTATAAGGTGCTTGGAGGAGGCCCAGTGTGCATTCATCAGCTGCTGAATAGTCACAGGAGGCTGTGCAGGTCTATCCTTGATCCTGGCAGAGAAGCATTTGCAGCAGAGTTTTGCTGTGATCTGTGACACACACACACACACCACTCCCCTCCCAGTCCCCCTGCCACCTTCACAGCAAAACACCTGCAGTGTTTTTGTCACATGGAATTATTAGTAATGAAGGTTAGAGGCCTTATTTAGAGAAGAATCCTGGTCTTCTGGAGATTATGTAGGCATATATTATATTAAACTCATATCCTAATCATAGCATAGTCAAAATATAAGGGGAGGATGGGAGGGAGCAAGGAAATGGGAAGATGGGGAAGGAACATGCAAGAGTCAGCAACAGTTCTATCAATATCTGTACAGAAAATGCTATTTCCTATCTAAACCTCTACTTTTTAGGCTGAGAGAATTTCACTGGTGAGACTACAGCTCTGACAAATTCACCAAATCTTTCAGAATTTGCATTAATTGTCTTATTCCTTTTATCATCTCTGGAAACACTTGGTACTGCAAATGACATGCTGAACTTTCTCACTCTAATATAATGCAGTATTTACTTTGCATGTATACACATTACCAAATGTGCCTGCAATAACTTCTGAAGTAATTTTGTTGTTCCTAAATCTTTGTTTGCATTTCTTATTCAGTATATGAAATCCACCTTTACTCTTCCTACTCTGACCTTATCTTATCCCCAAATATATCAACTGACAGATGAAGCTCTCATACAAATTCCCTGTGCAGGAGCAGAAGCCTGGCAGTTATTGTGAGAGGAATTCAATATCGACAGAGAGGAAGATTTCAAAAGGATGAATGAGAATTTATACCTCAAATTGCATTTTCTATTAAATACACCAGTCCCTAAAAATAGAATGGCCCTGAATACAAGACAACCTCGGATTTTTGCATGCATTTATTTTATTGCGTGAAGATAACTTCTTACTTTTTCTCACCACACCTTACCATTCTCCTCTCTCATCTACTCCCTACACATTGCATCCTTCAGCCAAGATTTCCATCTCAGATTTCTTGACCTTTCCTCCCTCCTATTGAATATCTCCATTCATCCCACTTTTAGATAAAATGTGTTCTGTCTCACACCTATCCCATGTCTTAAGCTGTGCAGTGTTGGATTACCCACACTAATTTTCTGACTGTGTGGTGGAGGAGGTGTTGGAATCATTGTCTATCACTGGCAAAAGCTTTGTCTGCTGGCTGAGCATGAGTCATCATCTCCCAAATCACCTCTTCCTGACTCTTTCAGCAAAGTGTGATTTTTTTTTTAAACCATGTTTTAAATATACAGGGCAGGAAAAAGGAGAACAGACTGAGCCGATAAGTAAAGCAAAGACTGAAATCCACTGCTTCGTTTATCATATGGCCATTTGATAAAATAATCTTCTTCTGCATCTCTCATTAATCATTTTGTAACATAATTTGACTGGGAGGAGTGAAGGAGTCCCATCTCAGACTGTTACTCTGTTGAATACTAGGAGGTGTGAAGTAAATTCTTGGAAGGACAGTATTTGATAAGTACAAATTAAACAGCAGCAGAGAACAACATCCTTCTTGGATCTCCATTTTTCAAGAACCTAGGTCTTGCTGTAGAAGTTTCAGTCCGTCTGAAAACAGTTTTCTAATTAATTTTACCTTCCTCTTCTGTTGGACAGTTTTACTGGAGTCCAGTGAGAAGTTATTCTTTTTTAATCACAGAAGTAATTTCCAGTTGACTGGGCAGAGAGGTTGGTTGTGGATCTACAACATCTCAGGCAGTTGTTTGTAAAATGTAGCACTTCCAGGCTTTAAGGTTTTTCTAGAAGCTGCATTTGTCTCTGCAGATCTATGTCTATTCAGATTGATAATAATGAGAATGCTTAGGGTTATTACAATCTCTAAATAATATATCTGCTGTGGCTAAATAGCTTCACTGTAGTCTAATAGCTATTAATTAACATAACTAAAATTAATTAGGAGGTGGCTTATTCATGCAATCAAAAAAATGAGTTAAGATGAGAAAGATAAATAGAATTTATGTTTTACCTATTTTGTTGAGAGATAAACAGATACATCATGACAATTAATGTGACTGTTGCTAATTAAAAAATCCTCTTCTCAATGTTAATTTCTGTTGTAATTTTACATTTGGGTGGCTCATATTAGACCAGGCAGGCTTTCAACTCTGTGAGCTAATTTTTGCTTACCTTGTTTTTCTCTCCTCCTCTTTTATGTTTATGATTCCTATCATCATCATTACCACGAGCTATTTGCCATGTAGCACCACTTTTTACTGCACAAAGACTTATTTTTAAAAAGCACTTTCCTGTATAATGCTCTATCCCACATTACTCTACAATGTAATTTCACTCAACAATACCAAAGCTACACAGCATGAAAGAAGGAAAACAGTGAATTACTGCATTTTCTGCATCTGACTGAAGAAGTAGAAGGATTAGGCTGGATGCCAGCAGGAAAAAGAAAAAAGGTAAAGCCACAGACTAAGGAGAAAAGATATACTTTCTGATCCATTGCTGCATAGCAGATCACAAATAAAATAAAATAAAATAAAGTAAAATAAAATAAAATAAAGAGTCGGTCTTTAACAATTTGCTGCACCTAAATTTGAGCAATTTACACTACCTCCAAAAAGCCTTCAGTTTGCTCATTCAAAGGTTGATCCGCAGGTCTGAGATAGCAAGAGACTAAACTGGGGATTAGCAATCCTAGCCAGTGTGGAGTGGTTTATAAAATAATATTAGTCTTACTAAGACTAAATATTTTCTGGGTAGATGATTTAAGAAGCAAAAGAGAATGAAAAGGATTAGGGCAAAATCTTATGGGTAAGGGGGAATGCTATTGAATTCTCAAAGAAACACCAAGGAGGGAAGAAAGCTGACAGTTCTAGGAAATTTTCCAGTCACAGATTTTTCTTCATAGAGATGGAGACAGATGGATTTTATCTAGATCTGACTGTGTGTAAGTTTACCCTATGCAAAACTTCATAACTTACACAGGACTGATGTAAAGCATGTGAATATGTTTATGGAAGTTTTTATTGACTTTAATTGGGCTTGGATCAACTTTTAAAAACTCAGTAGTATTTCACAGCTGACAAGAAAATGCTTCATTATCCTTTGCCAAACTCAGTGTGTCTCCCTGCTTAGCCTTTTCTCTTTTATTTCTATTTCATGGTAAAAGATATTTGGTGTTGACACTCAGACCACAAAGCTTCCAGTACACCAGAGTTGGGAGGAAGGAAACTCCTCTGCAGAGCTCTACCCTTCAGTCTCTTTAGTGACACTCATGACACCTTTGCTAACATCATAGTTGGATAGAAACTTCACCATGGAAAACTGTAAAGGGAATAATGCAATGCCTGAGATTGTATAAACCCAATTCTCAGATTTCCCAATTCTGTATTTCCTGGCAAATTGGCTGATTGTGGATAATAGTAACACTTAAAAGATGAATCTGGACCTAGTTCAACCTTTTCCTACTTGCAAACCTTTTCAGGAGATGAGGCTGCAGTGGGTGACATAACAGCACCTTAATGAGTCCATGATTCTGTATATATTTAATATATTGGTCAGTCAGGATGGGCAGTAATTCCCTTAATTTGCTTGAAATGCATGTTAAACTGGAGGAAATAAGTCCCTTCTCTTTTCCTGAAGACTGAATATGACTGTTTGTCATACATTCCAAGAATCATGGCATATTTCTTTCTTGGAATGGACCTCAAAGATCATCTTATTGAACCTCTTTTCATTAGATCACATTGGTCAAAGCCTCATCCAACCTGTCCTTGAACACTTCCAGGGATGGGGCAACCCCAATATCTCCAGGCAGCCCATTCCAGTGTCTCACCAACATTTTTCAACTCTTCTGTATTTGTATTTTACACAATAAATACTTCATCCAAGTCTGATAGCGGATTTGAGCAGGAAGCCTAAAGCTACAACTATGGCACTCTGGTAGTATAAGCCATTTTTTTAGTCTCCATTTTTAAAATTCAAAATAGTTTTCTCCAATAAAAAAGGAGGGGAGGACACCAAATCTCTCTGGAGAAATGGTGAGTTTGAGATTCAGAAGAACAGCAACCCTGGGACTGCAGGCTGTCAGAAAAAACCATGAATATATAATCTCCTGAGAAACAGAATAACCTCAGCCTGCCATGGTTCTGACCTCTTTTCTGGCCCCTAGGACCCTTTCATTTTTTGTTGAATGTTTTATATTTATTTAAATCTTCCATACTTCCCTTTCAAACATTTATTTTAATAAAAATTTCCAGTTCTCTGGGTTTTTCATATGCTCTCAACTTTGGCTTAATATTGTAATCGAAGCACTGGCTGAACACTGAACTCCAGCAGTCTGAAAGGTGACGAGGATAAATATGGAACTTAATGGTGGATAACTGACTTTGATGCAGTTTCATCAATCAGAAAGAAATAAACTACTTTCTCCTCTTGCAGTAACCCTTTTTAAGAAAAATGTATTGATTTTTTTTTTTTTTCATCAGGTAGACATATTAACCAGCAAGGCACACAATGCATTCTCCTGTCTTCAGGGGCATTTTGAGCAGAGATTGATTTTTTTAGCTCTGTGGGAAAACAGTCACTATAGAGTGATAAACTCCAAAAAAAAAAAAAAAAAAAGTGTCCTTCCTCTTGCACTGCTGCCAGAGGCACAGATTTAACATTCACAAAATTTAATTTATGAAAGACAAGAAAAAGAATACTTCTTCCCCTCATATCCCTCCCAGCATCAAAATAAAAAACTTTTGATTTTTGGGCACAGGAATTCATGGTAGGAGAGTAGATATGTTAGTAAAATTAAAGAGAAGCATATTTGATTGCTGTAATCTTCCATTAATGAGCCTATCTGCACAGTAATTGGGTGATCCAGCCCACTCAGGCCCCTTTGTGACTGATCATTAAAGATCCCATGGCACTCTTCACAAGGGTAGACTTATCCTCCCTGTCCTTGCCAACTTCAATCACAAGTGATAATTTTGTTCTGCCTATCTATATTTTCCCTGCAGTTTTATCTGGATAAAGACTTTGCTTTTCATTTCCTGTACAAAAACTGTTGTATAATGTTTCTGTGTGCTATTAGAGAGCTGCAGTTTTCCATTTTGAAGATTAAAATATCAGATGAAATTATTTCTCTTTTATGGATATGACAAAATGTTAAAATAGTCTTTTGGAAGTCCATGCTACTTACTTAGGTGAATAAGAATAGGTCTATTTAATTCTCAGCTGAAAAGTGAGATTACAATAGGACAACTGCTTTTCCCTGTTTTGATGGCTCCAATTTAGAAACTTTGCAGAAAAGAGCAGAATTTGACCTGTGGAATCAGCATAATTTGAGAATGTGCTTGAGCAGAGAGAAACAAAATTCAAAACCAAAACTAGTGTTTTCACAGGAATTGCAGTGCTGCCAAGCGATCTGAGCACCATGGATGCATCAATTTTTAATGTACCTGTCTGTACACTTAAAAAAATACATTCTTGTTCTGTTGACTTCTATAAGTTTAATGCATAATGTCAATTTTGTCTAGGAAAGTTAATTATGTTGCATAATAAAATTGTTGTTGGTGCAATGGTAGCTCCTAATGCGAGCCATGTGGTTTTCCTGAAGCAAAACTGGAAACTGGGCTCTATTCCTGACTCACAGTAAAGCCTTAGCTGTTGAGAAATCCTTGACTTCAGTACAACCTCAGAAACAATGGTAGCTGCTCTGGTAGCAAGGTTGTAACTAATTAATGTGCTGGGGATTTTTTGTTTTTTTTCTTATGACTACTCACCCACTGAAGGAAGGCAGAAATTTAAGTTCAGCTTTTAAACTAAAATAGCCTCTGATAATTTATGAAGTAGTATAAAACATCTTGTGGTATCATAGGTAACCCTTTTTGTTTCTCTTTGCAAGGATTTTGCTAAAAGCACATGATGAAAAATGAAAGTGTTTAGAATTTATTTTTTCCTTGTGTTTTCAGGCAAATTATCCCCTGACTTTCCATCATTTTCTTCATGAATATTCACTGCATACCATCCTATTAATTAAAATATCTCTAAAAATGTTGTTTTGAGCAGTCACCGTGGTGCTATAGTGATGTTTTAGATTTACCAAAACCTCATCCCAGTCAGGACACAACATCACTTGAATAGTTGTACAACACAGCTGTGAAGGCAGTGCAGAAACTAAAAGCTTGTATTTGCATTCCCACCAAAGAAATGCTGTCAAGTTTTGTGACAATTTAAGGACCAGATTAGGAGCAGCAGCCCTTGAAGCAGGGGAGATGTGGGGTGCCAAAGAGAAGGAACACAACAAAGCAGAGGAGCTGCTGTGGCTTCTCTCTTCTTTTGGATTGTTGGGAAAGGAGGAAGATCCAAAGGCCAGGCTCATATGACTGTGTCACCCAAGGGATGTGTGACAAGCTCCTCAGCATTATTAAAACTCATTTTGCACCTTTTTTATCCCCTACCTACTTGCATCCTAATTCCTCTTTTCCATGAGTGGCACAGGCTCCAGAAACAAGCTTTGCCAGACACATTGGAACCAAGGCACAGAGGATGGAGTGGCAGAAGGAAGGGAGGATTCTCAGAGACCCTTCAACCTGTTAGAAAAATATAGAGGACCATAGTTCCCTTCTTCATTAAATCTCCTTTTCCACATTTGTAGCACTGAGACACTTTCCAACCTAGATTTTGTAATAATTTAAGAGCTAAGTGCTGAAAGTGCATCATGGAGTATTTGAAAAATTGCACAGTATCTTGGTATTGCAGAGATCAACTTCAGAAGCATTTTTGAAATTTCTATATCACCTGTGAATAAACCCTAGATTAGAAAAAAAGTAAGTTTTGGAAACAGCATTTTCTCATAGTTTTTTTTTTCTTTCTTTCTTTTACAGGCAGAATAACATAAGGGAAGAAAGCCTTTTATAAGAACGAAATGTAGAGTTTTGATTAGAAAAGAAGTCATAAATTCAATTCTGCTCATACCTCAGTGGATTATTCAACTCTAATTAGGATATCATTTAAGTCATTAGCAAGAAAAATGTTCAGATTGAAATGCAAAATAGCTTATGTTTATACAATGAAGTTTTAATATTAAAGGTTCTTAGAAATAAAATGCCTAAATTTCCAATTGGGAATTTTTTTTTTGTTATTGGACTGTGATCAGTTTTCTAATTTCTCAAAGATCATGTAAGTTTAATCAACTCTTGACCTTATTAGAAAGACATGAGATCATGACATTTCAAATCTTAAACTAAAACTGTACATTTGTTTGCAAATTAAACAAAGAATTCCCTGTCTCAAATATTAATCTCCAAACATGGATTTAAATCAAATGATGCTTAATTCCTTTGGTATTCAGCCCATAACCAATTGCTAAAATTTTAATAAGTGAGATTTAATGTCTGGGAGATTTTTTCATAGCAAACTATATTAAAAAAATACAACAGTAGTCATACATTTAGACTTTGAAACAGACATTTTCTGAAGTAAATATCCAAAGGTCTTTTCCTATTGTATAATCTTCTAGTCAGGGAAGAGTTTAGGGTTTCTTTACAGTCATACCTCTCTCCCAAGACCATACTTTCTGTACTTCAGCATCTTCTTAACTGTAGTTCAAGCTATAGTTTTGTTTGAATGAAGCTCTAACAATTGTGCACAGTGTCTATATGTGGTTTTAAGTTCCATCTAATCTAAATATCTCAGCACAGACTATGGTGATAGCCTCAAACATTAAAACTTGAATTTTTTTGAAACTGGTGGAAGCAGACACACACAACGCGTGTACCAACCTAAAGAAACCATCTTTCTGGTGGGTATTACAAAATTATTTCCTTGTTCTTCAATAACAACATTACTTTCAGGAACTATGTTCCTTAAAAAAAAAAAAATCTACCAGGAATATTCACCTCCTCTCTTCCCTTACCTCTGATATTATTCATGCTTAGAGAAAAAAAGAAAATAAATAAACCCTGCCACCACAAACAAAACACTAGATTTCTTATTTTTTCAGTAACTATATTTATTAATTTCTTAAATCTTCCCAGGACCATAAGCCATAGGGATACAGCTATAATTCAGTGATACATTCCAGTTTATCAGTAACATACAATTCTGTTGACTACAAATTAAGCACTCCTGTCCTGTCCCTTCTATTTGATTCCGAAGGGAACAATCCAGATGACCTCCCACATAGAGAAGATATGATACAATATGATATGATATGATATGATATGATATGATATATAAGATATTATATGATATGACAAAATTAATGTCTGTTTTTTTTGTTATAGTAAAAGCTATATTTGATCAAAATAACATTGTGCATGGTTTTGGATGAAGATAAATAATCCATAGGTAATAGAAAAAATCTGAACAAAAATCAACTCATACTGAAAAGCTGTGAATGCAGTCTAATAGGTGCTCTTTACTTTAGGACTTTCAGAGTCTGTTACAGATTCTAGGAAGTTCAATCAGCACAACTGTCTCTGTAGAAATAAAAGGCCTAAGCTGCTGGGACAGAAATGTTGGAAAGGGTTTGTGGTTCCACAGTAACCATACCTTGCTCAGAGGAAGTTCCTCTCCACCACACACTACACTGGTGACCCTGGGGTGTAATACTGAAATAAATGCTTTCTTGAGCTGCCTCTCATAAACTGTTAAGGAGAATAACTTCTCACCTCTTTTCACTCTTGCTAATAAGGGTGATAAAGAAAGTTCAGGCTCTGAACTCTGTGCTTCCCTCAGAAGGTCTTGAGTAAGTAAATCTTTATGGATTGACTAGGTTGAAGAAGGCTAAGGTGTCTCATCAAAAACATGTATTTAAGTTAAAGTTATGCTTGGATATGTACTGTGGGATCTTATAGCTCGAGGTCAGTCCTTGATGGGATGTTTTTTTAGTGGATTTGTTTTTTTGATTGTGGTTTTCTTTGCCTTTTTAAACTGTACACAGGATGATACAACTTCTTTATTTGCTGTTTCTTTGGCCTCTGCAGTAGCTTGATAAGTCCCATAAACATGTGAAGGTAAACAAGACAAATTTATGCAAACAGATCTTCCTGCTTTTTCTACAGTGCTCTGATACACTGCATATATCAGCAGAAAGGCATTGCATAGTTCACTAATTGAGTTTTTTACTGTTCATATGGTATCAGCAATGGCAGGGAAAGCCTGCCTGTGGAATCCATCCTGCAGTCACTGTTCTGGCAGTATTGTGCCAGTTTGAATTTAAGTGGAGTCAAATACATGATGCCAAAAGAGTGTTTGCCCAGCTCCTTGCAAATGAGACCCACCTAGGGCTATTATTTCTACCTTTTGGGCTCAGAGGCTGGTGTTGTTTGAATTCCCTGAGACAGATGTGGTTAACTCTCCAAGCCACTTTTGAAGACAAATATTGGATGACCTTTAAACACTGTCCTTGCTTCCATGTCTGCATTAGGAGAGGATTAATGCTTAAAACTCACCTGCTGACCTACAGAGGAATACCTACCACAGCATCTGCAATGGTCTCTGTAACTGGCCAACATCATTGATACTTTGATATTCTAGCAGAATTTCCCCTGCTTCTAATTTATAAGCTACACTAAGTGTCTTTGGATGCTAATAAAAAGTAGAAACAACAGAGTAAGTTCCTAAAATGCCCCTGTAATTTAAAACTGCTTTTCAAAAATCACTGAGGTTTGTATATATGCACTTCAATAGGAAAATAAATAGTCTGAGATAACTTCCTTACTCTGGTGTGCAATTCTGACATTCTAGCCAGAAAAGACAAAATAAGTGAGATGTGAAAATCTTTTATTGTTATGTTACTCCGTAGGAGAAGAGAAGCATTGGATTCTTTTTTTTTCCCATTCTTGCTGAAATGCAATTCATCAGTCTAAAATCCAAACACTTGTCAGAAAGGATAGCTTTTACATGTTTGTGTCTGGGAAGCACTGAAGCTATTGATTTTTAAATTTAAGAGTCTTGTCTTTTTAAAGCACATTTGGAAGAATTTCAAGGCTGCTAGAACTTACTAGTCTCAGTTTAGGTAAAGAGTGGATTGTAGTAATATAAAAATTTTATTTAATTTTAGAAGATGACAATTTCAGAACCTGCTATGCACAAATCACATTTCATAATTACAAGAGAAAAAACAAGAACTCAACTTCCAATTCCCAAGGGTTTAATTCACCAGTTCCACTGACATTCTTCCTTAAATTATTAAAATGTTCAATAGAGATGAGTAGAGGAAAGGAATTCAAATATTTGATTGCTTTGCAGAATTTTTAGGAAGGGGTGAATGCCTCTGGGAGATTCTTAAGATGCTCAGGAAACCTTCCCTCACCCTGAAAGTCTATGCTGTGTCACAGGTGTTTTTTACTCCAGTAAGCCCTGATTTCCACAG
The DNA here is from genome assembly GCA_013398595.1 of Tychaedon coryphoeus. Classification (NCBI taxonomy): domain Eukaryota; kingdom Metazoa; phylum Chordata; class Aves; order Passeriformes; family Muscicapidae; genus Tychaedon; species Tychaedon coryphoeus. Next base: position 218,934 of record WBND01000736.1, on the reverse strand, counting down.
TCACAACTTTCCACTCCCAGCAGAGGGTTAACACCATGCAGCAATTGTGAAGCATTTCCAGGTAATTACTACATGCTTTTTGTTGTCCCACTTAAATGAGATCATCTTCAGAAGCTTTCCACACAAGATCAAGCTCCCTAAAGAGCATAACCTAAGATGAACATTTAGTCACAAATACAAGCCATTAAACTGGGGCTGAGAACATAAGATCAAATCTTGTGTTTGTAGTGGAAGTCACTGAGAGGTCAGATTTGCACTACATGTTGGCTGGCTTCCCCCCTCAATCTATCATGAGAAAATAAATCAAGTCCCATTGAAAAAGATTCAATTTACATTATATTGTGCTTATAAAACACTAAATTTGCAAACTACTTATTTGGTTGTAAGGGAAAAATGTTAAATAAACTACCAAGGCAGTTTTGCTACTCAGGTACACCACACCTAGATTTAATCACCAAAGCAAGCATTTACAACAGCAAAGGCAGCACTCCTGCACCTGTGCAAATCTGTGGCATAGATATCTGCAGAATCAATCAGGAATCTGAATTCTTTCCTTGAACAGAAACAACTTTGGAAAATGTTTTGAATGAGGAAGCATCACAGAATTGTGATTTTAAGCAAATAAGCTTAAAATGCTAGTGGTCTGTTGACCTTACAGATATGACTTTTAACAAAGCACCTGGATTTTGTATAGCTCAGGCCTGCAAAGAAAGCATTTAGAGGAATCAAACAGTGCACAGAAAACCTGGAACCAAGGAAAAAAAAAAAAAAAAAATATCTTTAGACTTATGTTTTTTTTCCCACAGGACACCTCCAGTACTGTTTAGTCCTTAGTTTGAGCAGCAGGGACAAAATTAAAACTCGTTCAAGCAGTTTGAACCCCAGGTGATATCAGGACTTAGGTTACTGCTGCAAAGAAGCCTTTTAGCTGAGCACTTCTTTGATGAGACAATTTCAGTAATATTCTGACCTGAATGTAGTCCAAGAGAGCTTTACCACTGATTTCAGCAGAGCCAGGATTTCATGCAGTGAGTTACTGTAATTTAGATTAGTCTTACAACTTGCTCAGAAGCAGATTCAAAATACAGTGAAGCCAAAGGGAGCTGTATTTAATCAAGTTTAATCCAATTAGTTAATTGAACTTAATAATATTTAAAAATGTTAATCAAAGCTAGATTTCTAGGGTTTTTCTAGGGGGCAAAACCTGTTCTATTTTGAATAATGTATCATGCAAAGTTTGATGATTTTATGAGATACCTTTTAGCATGTAAGTTTATGGCAAGAGGCTAGATATGGGTTTGTTAAAATGTGCTTTTATTTTTCCATGAATAAAAGTTGAAAAAAGCCCAACAACCCTAATTGTTAAGTCATAGAAACTTTGTTGGGTTAAATGGGTAGGACTTCCAAGACTTCTGTCTTTCTTTATTGATTAAAGCAGATGAACTAGAAACAGCTTGAAATAATCTTACAAGCTATTTGCCCTTTTTTAGAGTAGGATGTCCCTTTCAGGTCTTATATGGATTTTATTAAAGTTCAGCAGTAATTAACTAGGCAGACAATCTAGTTTTCAGTTATTGGACTTACATATTGTATTGCTCTAACTTCCCTATTGTATTCCTATGCAAAGCAAGCTTTTTTTATTTGTTTGTTGTTTTTTGGTTGTTTTTTTGTTTTTGTTTTTTATTTAGTTTTTTTGAGACACTGTAAATTAAACCATTTGGCTAATCATGTCAGAAAGCAGACTATTTTAAAGGTTTTCTGATGAATGTGCCTCCTACAATTATGTTAGAGAAATCGTGCTACAAAGTAAGGTTAAATGCATCTCAGTTTAAACCACCTGATACTAAAATATTGTCAGCTAAAAAAAAGAAAAGAATTTGAATCTGTATTCCACAGAGAAGGCTCTGACTGGACAATATGACTTAACTCTTCTTAAGAATTTAATGAGGGTATTTAAGAGAAAACAGCCAGTATCACCATGGGTGCAGAGGAAGAACAGAACACTCCCAAATCAGAAATACCCTCCTGCCTATTTGCCTCTTCCTGTGCAAGCCCAGAATCTGATTTTGCCATTATTACTTCAGGGCAGGGAGCATCAAAGCACAGAGCAAAAGAGTTTTGTCTTGGTGTACAGACTTCTGCTTTCCTTCTTCCCTGTGTGCATTAATGAGCTCAGCACCAGAGACATCAGTTGTTTCTGGAGGCTTTGAGGTTCTGTTGCACTGCAAGAATTAAGCAATAATGGAGATAATATCAGCTATTTACTCTTTGGATATAGACCATACCATTAATTCAGAAAGTAAATAAAGCCATGTAAATTAAATAAGCTTTTATGATTAATAAAACATGTGCATATGGCAATCTTATTAGAGTGGTGAAAGGCAGAATTTAAATTTCACAGCGAATGAAATCAGAGAGTTTTATTTTCAGATTGAAAGTAAACAAAGGGGTTTGATTTTTCTCTGCTCATCTAAATTGAAGTTGCTCTTCCTGAGCTGTTCAAAAATTAAGTTAACATCTGAGTCAGCAAACTTCCAAATCAATTCCAGAACTTGCTGGAATCTTTCAGGCCCTGTATATGTTATATCTGGAGTTCCTTGGGCATTTTTGCTTTTCTGAAGCATTCAAGATGTTAGTCACTGCTTCAAAAGTTTATTCATCCCTCCTCAGAGGCCTGCTGTGATCTTTGTCACTGCAGGATTTTACTTCCCATTTGAAAACCAACTGGCCTAGGAAGCTGTTTCAGAAGGAATAAAAGGATAAAAGGATAAAGGATAAAAGTTTTGTGCAGTCTCATTTAGGGAAAGCTGTGTCAGAAGAATGGGAAGAAACTGAGCAACTCTAGGCATTTTTCTTTTCAAATCTCAAAAATTAGCATCATTTAGTGGGACACAAAGTGTTCGCTTCATGTGCCACTACAGCGTAGCAAATAAATGTATTTCTATCATGAAACACTAATTTCCTTGTGCAAAAGCCCTGAAAAATCAAACAGTTTCCAAATAAAAAATGTTCCTGGATGCTTTAGAAGAGAAAAATCACTAAAGCTAGATGGTTGCTTTTTATAAAGCTTCATTTGCATGACATTGAAAAGGGCAGAAAAGAGTGCCAAATTTACCACTATTAAATAACAATTACGATTATGAATTAAATTTTGCTATTTTACTAGCATAGACCTAATATGTAATGGGCCTTTCTTCTGAGTTTAAAGATTATCATCCTTTTATATTTCACATATATCACATTTTATATTAATATGTTTAAGAAATAACGCCTATTTTAGCAAGTATGAAAGTCTTATTTAGTCTATAGAACAAATAATTCCTCTTGTAAAGATGTAAATTCAGGAAGGAATCTCTAACATTTTTGCATTTACATATCCACATTCATTCCAGGCATTCCCTCAACTTTTCTAAAATAAAACAGAAAGCAGTAGGGGAGAGAACTTCCCAAATCAAGATTTCCTTTTAAGCTTGTTATGATTTCATAATTGAGGTAAATGATTTTATTCTGTCCATGTAAATAGAATGAGATTTTAAATTAATATTTAAAATAAATAATTTTGAAATTGGTAAGGATATGTGGAAACAGTGCATGCAATATTATTATTAGTGTCTTAATTTGATAAAATGGATTTGAAAGAACACGATCAAACCTGGTTAAAAGTGTGGAAAATTAACCACAACCATGTGTCTAAGTGCTTTACTGAGTTGGTAGCTAATGTAACACATATTTTCTTGTGCTCATTGCATCCACCAATTAACTTTAAGTAATTTGATAATATTACTGAAAGATGGATAGGAACATCCCCATCAATAATAAAACAGAAAGTACAAAACTTTATGCTATTTGAAATTTTAATATTTTTCATTCATATCTTAAAAACTTATTTATAAATGTTTCCATGAAGTACAAGCTCTAAATGCATTTTCCCGTTATTATATTTCAGTAATGACGCAGACATGGAAATAGTAATGATATTATCCAAGAGAAGATGCAATGTTTCTTGAAAGATTTACTTCAGTAAGGCCAGCCACAGACTTCACATATGATCTTTACACTGTAATTAGATTCAAATCTCAGAAATTACTCAGGCAGCTGGCAGTTGGTAAAATCAATGTGAGACCATGTCCTAAAAAAGGAGCTGAAATTTTAAATACCATCATGTTTCTGACCCTTAATCTCTATGAGAATTTTCATCTAAAAACTGCACATTCAGTTTAATCTACTTACCAGGGCTCATTTTTTAGTTCAGAATAAAAAGGCAGATGAAGTGGCTCTCTCATTGGAATTTCTATCCATCGAACCCGCGAATAAAAAATAAAAAAACTAATTGGCCCATTCTTTGTGACTGCTTTTGGAGAAAAGGAAGATGAACCTCACCCTTGGTGATTTCTTTTTCTGTCCTTAACCTAGAAGAGTCAGACAGGGGTTCTGTGCCTGGCAGTCAGGTGTGGCAGAATCCTTGTCTGAGCAGCAGAGGGACCAAGGGGCGGGAGTCCTGTCCCTACCCCACAGCAGCATTCTTTACTGCAAACAGAGATGTGTTTGGGAAATTTGGGAGGTCCATGTACATTCCCACATGCTAAAAGCAGGACAGGTTTTATCCAGGATCTCCAAACTCTTGCATTAACGAAATATTCTAGGATAGCCTGCCTGTGGAGGATACAGATTAAAATATTCTTCTCCAGAATATTAGATGAGGAAGACACAGTTCTTCCCTCACATCCTCTCTGGTACCGAGCTCATGGATTAGAAAGTGTCAATGGAGCATGACCCCTATAAAAGCTGTGACTCCTCTCAATGCTGTCCTTATGGGAACCAGGTGCTGTGAAAATTTTTAGTGGATTCTGTGCCACTTATCATAAAATTGTAGCAGCTGTTTTCTGATAAGGAGCTCCTCCTCCCCATTTCATGACCAAAAAGTCCTTCATGACTCTTTTTCTTAAAAATGTTTTTCTTCTAGGCAGGTCACCCAGGATGGTTATGGGACCTCCATCCTGGGAAAAATTCAGTGCTTAACTGTATATGAGTGAGCAGCCTGATATGACTTGAGACTTGCTTCTAAATTCAAAGTTAGCTCTGCCCTGAGTGGGAGCTGGAACCAGGCGACCTCCAGAATTTTTTTCATTCATTGTTGTTTTAGAATTATATGTTTCTGTCTCTGTCAGTTGTTGCTCAGTTATCCAACTCAGCTCCCATTTTAATTTATCAATTAAAAAGTGATGAGAGCTGTTGGTGTTTGAAATCAAACAAGAATCAAATAGCATTTAGGCCATCACTGCTTGACTCTAGTACACATAAACCTTAACCCATACACAGCTGCCATGGCTGTTTCAGGAAGGAGCATATAATTCTTTCTTTCTTTCTCCCAGCCCCTGCCCATTTATGCATTCAGCTGATCCCTGTGGTGACTCATACTTGCATAGGGGTTCTGCCAGTGAGTTATTTCAGAATCTCTCGATCATATGGACAAATTATCTTATGTTCTTTATTTCAAATGTATCAAAACAATTGTTTTTTACTCTCTTACAAACCAAAGATTTCTCATTAATTTAAACTGCAGAATAAAGCCCATAATTTGAAATGAAAATGCTTTGTTGGAATTTTTGCTGAGTTTTATCTTAATTTTTTTTTAAAGATAATTTTTTTCCTGGCTAGCAGAACATATAAAGTGAATGAAAGCTTAAACAGACTTTAGTTATCACAAAGGCAGAGCAATTGACTTTCAGGGACTGCCAATCAATGACAATTTTAAATCTACTTAGGTCCTTCAGGTGTTTAGGGATTTTAAGTTTTCTGAGATTAGTGATTAGAAATATTAACAGGCTTTAAAGAACTTTTTATTTCATATTTAATTGCTAAATTGAAACAATGGGAAATCTCAAAGTAAAAAAAAAAATATAAAAAGATAAACAAACAATTTTCCATCTTGCAAATTCAGTACACAGTCAAAAAGAAACTGAATTTAATCCAGGAGAAGAGAAATCTCTTTTACTTTGGATACTGATTAGGCTTCCAATTAAAATATCAAGGAATTTATTCATGGTCATTAAATAATGACAAAGAAATGCTAACCTTCATGATTGTAATTTGGAGGTTACTAGTGCAAAGTGATGACTTCAGAGACAAAATCATTCGAAAGCAAGTTCTGATAGGGGTTTATCCTATCAGAAAGAAATATGTATTTTCCTTCTACAGAACTCTTGAGATGCTCCCGACTCTCACTAGTGTAGGATTGAAGAACTAAAAAAAATGAGAATGAAAATTAAGAGTTCTTTGAAAGGATCAAATTAGATATCCCTTAAGACACAATTCAAATAAGAATATGATAGCCAAGACTAAAATTCGATCTTCATTCCAAAGCAGAACTCATAAATAAAAAGTAACAGAAAAAAATGAAAAAAAAATGAAATGAAAGCAGTGGTTCCCAGCATTTTGTTTATATCAATTTTTGTCTATGAAGTATCTAAGCTAAGAAAATCAAAAGCACAGAAAATACACCACTGGCAGAGTGAGGAGGACTTAAGGATGTGAGTTTTTCTCACAATTGTATGTTGCATGAAACCATAACCAGATAGAAATAAATTCCTTTCAACATGGATAGAAGAATGATAGGAATTTAAATCATATGTATTTTCTGTACTCCCTATCACTGATAATGATTTTGTAATTTCCAATTAATTTTAAACCTCAGAGAATGTTAAATAATGTGTATTAGAGAAAAAAGTATGATTTTGTATTCACAATAAGCCAATATAAAAGATTTTATCTCCAAAGATGTAAATCTAAGGTACCTGTTTATCTCTTGGACATGTTAAGAGACATTTCTGAAAACTTGAACAATATCTTTAATGTTGTTCAAAAGAGAAAAAAATACTATTATCTTACCATAAAAGAAAAAATTGATATTTGAATAATCTGATTAAATCCAGACATGACCTTGAGAAGATTTTATATCTTGCCATTTCTGCCAAAGTTAACATGAAGGATTATACTATCTTCTGTCCCTCCACTTCTTCTCACTTAATATGCCCTTTCTATTTAACCCCTTTTCCTTTCATATAATTGTGAGATCCCTGTGAAATGTATCACATATATAGAGGAAGTTTAGAAATATTTCTGATTCTGTGGAAGCCAGCATGGCAAAAAAGCATAATCTCAATGTCACTTGATGCTCCATTTAGCAGCACCAAATGGATTAAAATAACATTTAGGGCCATGTAAAAGGTTTATGAATTGACTGACAGATCATGCAAAAAGCTTTTAAAATGAAAAAATCAAAAAAATATCCATTCCCACTCCACATTTTTAGCTGAGCTTTGTGGATCTGATATCTTTTTCTTCCTTTGGTGATCTGGACGAACAAGATTAATAACCAGTAAAAGCTGTCTGTAACAAAGGTAAATTGGAAATAATTGAGAGGATATGACAGGTATATAAAATGTAGCTTCAAACAGAGATAGATGCTGTCCTGGGAAGCAATTACTCTGGGAAGGATTTAAGGGCTGTGAGGGGAGGCAGTAACTAACACCAGTCCCCAGTGGAATAAGGCTGCACAAAGGGCCAGAGATGGATGGATATCCAAACCAAGTAATGAGAGGGATGGAGGAAGAATTTTACCTCAGTCTGTGGCATCAGTAAGACAGATGATGTAACACTACACACCACTCTTTGATCCCCATAAATAGTGACTATTGAGTAATAACCATTAGAGCAACTCAGGGCCTGGGGAAAAAAAGGCTGTTTAGTGAGAGACTGAAAGACTTCAGTCTGTATAATTTCTAATTTAAAAAATGTACCATTATTGTATAAGTGTCTACACAAATACACACATAGAGATAAAACTGATGGAAATTAATGAACTTTTTGACCTACATAACAAATATAATTTATTAATTATGTATTAAAATAAATGACAGTGCTGTAACTAACAAGTGAAAGGTCTGGAGCCTTCATCCTTCAATAGTTTCAGAATCAGACAGGACCTCCCTGATTTAATAAAACATATTTTATTGGATTTCAGATAAAGAAGATTTTCAATGGCCTAAGCACACAAGAATAAGAGAAAAATGGTCCAGGTCACTCCTTGTTCTTTTCTGTTCTTAACCACTATGAAGCTGAATATCTTTACACATTTAGAATATTTTAACACTTGCCACAGACTGTTAGAAAATGCCTGCCTTAAAAGAAATAAAAAGGAAAACATGGGCCACAGTTAACTGAATAGTGTGAGGGAGTGTGAGACTCATAATGACAGACCTGGCAGGTATTTTCTGGGGGAAAAGTAGGCATCACTGGAAAATACTTATTAATAAATGAAAAAATCTTCATCATCGAGGCATGTGATCCCCTGAGGAGGCAATTTCCTCCTTAGAGCTCCCTCAGGCCACTGGGGGTTGGGATTGCATGGGCTCCATGCCACCTCCAGCCAACATCAGGGAAGGAGGATCCTTAGGATTTGCCCTTCTCCCAGGCCGCCTACCTGGCACCAGCACTCACAGCAAAGAAGGAAAACAAGTCTCCAAGAATTTAATGTGATGTTTGTTTTGATTTCATACATATTGGAAGTCAAGTTCAAGGAACCTGAAAACACCCAATATCATCCATGCTGGAACTTAAAGGTCTCTTTGAATCATTATTTAGAAAAAAGTCTCCATTTTCCCCTGTAATTCTTTTGGCTCTTTTCACAAAGCTCAAAACCCTCTCTGTTCTTACATGCTGAGACACAACCTGTTATTTCCCCAATACAGAGGCCTGACACAATGACTCATAGCTGAGCCAAGAGATGAACCTGACTTGTGAACAACACTGATTTAAGAATAATTACTACTTTTCTCCTGTCTTTATACTTTTTTTTCAATTTTTGGTTTTTGTGGTTTGCTTAGTTTTGTTTTTTTTTTAACCTGCACATTTAAGTGATTCCTTTAATTCAGATAATTTCCATGGTCTTGTTCTTACTACTGAAGAGTTGCAGAGGCCTCCCTAGGTCAGTCACTCTGCTGAAAATACCTTGGAAGGAATGATTGCCTCGCAAGCAGAAAAAAAAGCAAATTAACTGATACCTGCTGTAAAGCTTATTTAAAAGGTCACAGCCTAGTGATTCTATTCTTTTCCCAACAAAATCAACTGGAAGAAATGTAGGTAAGGTGTTCACTGTGGAAACACTGTGGAGTTCCAGTCCTTGAAATATGGAACAATTCATGAAAGGAGGCATAGTGTTAATAACTAAGGCCAAGAATCAAAGCATGTTCAAAGCATGCAGAAGAAAGGGAAACATAATTATGCTTTTTTTTAAAAAAAAAGTATTTTTCTATTCTTTATCTCAGTGTCTTTTTCAGCAGTGATTTAGAATTTAGGATTTGCATCCATAATCCACCTTTCCTTGAATTGCATTAGTGTTGTGCTTTATAATTAGCACGATCTGTATCTCCTTTTCTCTGATTGTGCATCTATTTCCTTCTGTTTCTTGAAACTATTTTTCTAGTTTAAAAAAAAAACAACTCAACAACTTGTACCTAACCTCTTCTCAGTGATGTCCTGTTCTTGAGCTCTTTGGGAAGTGCACCAGAGGTTGCTACCAGAATTCCTCTCCTCTATTAAATATTCAGCACTCATACGAGTGTTTATATCTTTTATTGATCTATGGGAATTTATTTAGATTCAGGACAGAGGCAGACCAGAATAGAACAGAAAATGGTCTGCTAAATTCTATGTGATGCTTTTCCCTTCTTCCTACTTATCCAGGGCCCTAGAATGTAACAACACATTTTTGTCCCTGAAACATCAGCGTTGCTATCCCTATACAGAAAGAGTAAGATTCCTTTTTCAAGGAACAGCAAAATTGGGGTGAGTTAGGCAGTGCAGTTGGATTATGCAGTGTCCCTGCTCCAGCTGCACTGTAACCAGTCTCTTCACTACAGCAGCCAAGATGAAATACTGCAGAGCAGCAGCACATCTTCTGCCTTGTTCCAGCTCTGACACTCATAAGTCTTTCCTCACTGACTCACTAACCAAGCAAAAATCTATCTAGTTATGTCACCAAGTAGATTTTCCAATGGGCTATGTAAATTAGCTGGTGGAGAGGTTCCATGGGCATAAGAACCAGTACAAAGTAGTCATCACCTGCCTGTAGTAGGGATGAATGGTATCCCAATCAGGACCCTTCCTTCCTGAGGAAAATTGTCACTCTGTGTCTCAGTGATTTATATCCCAAACAAGATTGAATTAAACACAATTCTTGTTTCCTTTATTTCTCTTTCTGTAATCTTAAGTGGTATTTTTTATACAGATCACTTAATTGATCTGAAATGATCACTGACTCATAGCAGGAGTCATGCAAGCAGATCCCATTCCCTGGTGCTCTTCCCTGTTCCCTTGCCATCAATTAAATGCTAACATCCTGTTCCCTCCTCAATTAAACAAATAAAACTTCTTTTTCAGCCACAAAATAAGAATCAGGCTTGAATTAAAAAAAAAAAATAGTCTCTCATAAATTAAGAAAATTATTACCTCTTAGTCATTCTTTTCTTTGGTAGGGAAGAGAAGTGTCAGTGATAACGGATTTTTAATAGAATGAGAACAAGGGTGGTTAAATTCATTTGTATCATTGCAGCCTTTTTAATATTGATTGCCCTTAAACTTGATTCTTACTGGACTGATCCCAGGGGTTTCAGAAACACTGGGGGAGGGGGTGGGGTGTAGGGAGGGTGGGAAAAAGAGGTAGAGGTGTCCAAAGCTCATGAATTTTAACAATGAGAAGACTAGAGCTTAAAGTAAAGTTTTTAATCCTGGTGTAATATACAATAAAAGCTACCTTAAAGTTAGTTCTCTTCTGAAGTCATGGATACAGGAAAGAAATATACCCAAATGATATTTCTTACAATTAACACAACATTCGCATCATATTTGGTTGTTAATTAATAAACTACATAAATAAAAAGTCTTGGTTGACTTCTGACAACCAGAGATTAATGACTAAATTAGGTTTCAGTATATCAGTCCATGATAAAAAGTCTTAGAAATACAAACACTGTTTTAATTAATTCAGAGAGTATTTTTCCAGTTTCTGGTTGTAACTGGAGGATGTATGAATGCATGTGGATGTGGATATCTGTGTGTATGAGAAGGGAAAAGGAAATAGCCACTTTGCACTATCCTGTGAACTGTGAAAAGTTTCCTGCTGAGGTTCAATGCCTACAGCAGGCCTCCAAGAGCTCAGTATGCCAAAATGGCCCTACCTAAAAAAGCACAGGTCTTATCAGCCACCCATCACCCATTCATTTCTCAACTCCTAATTCCCACCTTCAATTGATTAAAAAAAAAAAAAAAAGCTACAGTTTTATCTTACTGATAATTCTGTTAATTTACCTTGCTTATAGCAAGCAGGGACTAAAAAACCTGATGGTCACATCAGTAACCCCATGGTTCACCTGATTGTCAAAGAAGAAAAACAAAATGCACTTGTTTCATCTGAACAGTCAAAATAATGAAAGCCGGTTGTGAAGACTGACAGATAAAAACAATAAATTGTGGAAGTAATAAAATTGTCACAAGGGAAAGACAAGGAGCAAGATTTAATGAGACAGAATGGACAAGTAAGTAAATTATTCATTTGAAATCTCCATTCAGACATGGCATGTTTCACTATCTTTCATTAACTCATGCATAGGTCTGACCTGCTGCACTGGATGTAGTCACTGTTCTGTCTTCTTTCCTAAATGCATGACATTTATTGCAGACTAATCATGAGCAGTTGTTTCACTAATAATTTATTGTCTTCATAGTGTTGGCCAATGCTGATAGACTCAGCCTACACTCAACAGAAAATTACCTAATGGAAAACCACTCTATAAAAATGATAAAGGGATTTTTTTTTTCCTGCATAGACACCTGAGGTCTTCAAACAGCATGGTTCAGCTGGTGGGCATACAGTCAGAAGATATTATACTAGATTTCAACTATTTTCACTGAAATCATTTTTTTTTGGGTAAAAATATATCTACCTGGATTTGATCAGTTAAATGCATGCCAGCAGCTCCACGAGCGTAGGGAAGCATATAAATGGTTTATATTTGTGCTACTGAGAAGTCATGGAATATGTGTGGTCTTGCCTTTTGGATGACAAGATGCATAGAGGTTGATACTTCAGGTGTAATTAAAGCAGTGGTCTTCAGGTTCTGTTTCCATTTCATTTGGTTCCGATAGATAACAGGCAACCTTTCATTAGCAAAAGGCTGGAGTGATGATCTAGGCTTCAATATGTTCTTTCAGCTGAAGAATTCATTCCCCATTTTAGATTCCCAAGTCCTACAATGTTTTTTCCATCTAGCCTACTGGGGTGTGAGAGAGAAAATGTGGCAAATAATTTTACAGTCAGGGGATAATTTAAATGAGCTATAACCTATTGCATGGTGAGTGTTCCAGTCACCAGAATTAAGGGGACAAGCCAGAGAGAAATTTGCTGCTTTGTTTGATGATTGCCTGGCTTTTGGGGGCATGAAATATACTGAGTAGAATGAAGCCTCATTTTAAGCATCTCATGGAAAACTAGTGACCATTTTACTTCTGCAGTGCTCCTTCTCACAATGACTGCTTGGAATGCCTTTATGAATTAAAGCAGTTCTAAGCAATTTCCTTAACCTGGAAGCAAGCACAGTGAGCTGCCAAAACAGACTACAGGACAAATTTTACATAGCACACTGTTGGTCTTTAGTGAACCAGCTCCCAAATCAATTATGTCTGCTGGCAAGGAAGTCTTTACACTCTAAATAACATTAAAGTGCAAACTGTGTGGCATGCAATTCCTTTCATCAGCAGCAAGATTGATTTCACCTTGTGGTATCTCTGCCCTACAGAAATGGCCTTTTTTAGTTAAGTTTTCAAAGTTATCACAATAAAGCAGTAAAGTCTGCAACATGCAACACAAGTTACATCTGTTCTTCTCAGATCGGATAGGCAGTCATTAGTCAAAGTAAAAAATGACTGGAAAGGCAGAATTGAGCATTCTTTTCCATTCCCTGTTATAGTCTTGCAAGAGGAGTTTGCACAAAACACCTTATTTTAAGCTTTGATAAAGTTTAGCACTTATTCAGGATGACATTCAGAAGCAAAGGCAGATAATTTCAGAGTACTTGTAGAGTTTTGCCCCAGTACATTCATTCCATGTAATTTTATTAATATGCTTCCCAAAATAACCCAAGCCAAGTTGGTGTGCCAATCAGATCTGTGTTGATCCGGTATATGGGTGTGCCCTTCTTCAGCTTAAGGGAGGACTGTGAGCTTGATATCTGAACCCAGCATCCTCAGGATGGTTTTGCTTTCCATGGTTGTGAAAAATCCTCCATTCTCTTTCCCAGATCCATATAATAGAAAAGACCTTAAACTAAGAATGTCTTTGCCAGTGTTGTTTCCACATGGCTTCACTTTTCCTAATATCCAAGTGTTAGGAAACACCACAGATACTATTTATTTATTTAGAATATTCTTTTAGATTAAACTCAATTTCTTTGGCTACTTTGACAAAATACTGCACTAGAAGGAAATCTTCCTACAACAGTCTAAACAGAATTGAGGAAAAAAAAATCCCATTCTTCTTTAACACAAATGAAAAATTTCTGCTTCTTATTAAGCCTATAAAAATTGAACTACTTTTGCAGTAATAGAATATTCAATTGGTTTCAGCAAATAAAGTACAAATTTAAAAAAATGAAAAAGAGAAGAAAAAATAGATTAGTTTACCTACTTAGCTTTAGGATTACAGCCAAGGGTACTCTAATAAAGTACACATTTCTCTGGTTATGGAATAGCCTTTGAAAGCTGAAGGTTGAATATGTTTTACAAACATGATCTGTGAGTTCAGAAAGAAAGAGGTTTTGTACAATTGAATCTGTATGGCTTCCTATTCCATTACTGATATTGTGTATGCATAGACTTTTGTTTTGGTTTTATTTAAATGAGGGTTTTTTTGCAAACCTTGCAGATGTAAAAAGAAGTCATTGGACAAAGTCAGACAGGAATTTTAGCAGAGAACCTTATCTGTGATATGTAGAGTAGTCTTAATTTCTAAACCAGCTGGCCTGCAGAATATCATAATTATGATCAAATCTGAGTTATCACATTGTAGATGACCAATAAATGATTCAATCATTTCTCCATTGACTTTAGTCTTTGAATTAGGACTTTTTTCAGTAACTTAGAGTTGTTAAAAGGAGTCAAACCTGGATGTTTCACAAAACACCCCCAAACCAAAAAGGTTATTCAGTCATTATTCCAGGCACTCTATGAATACATAGGAATTACTCAAAACTCAAAGTTCAAGTACAAACCAATGTTTCCATTAAACCATGTATACCAAAGCTATGCTGCAAGATTTCCAGCTCTACTCACTGTGTCAGCTGAACTGTGCTGTCTGAAGATCCATGACCTCTATTTATTCACCAGAACTCTACAAGCATTCCCTTTATAATTCTGTGTAAAGGGGCAAGACAAATCACAGTTAAACAGTAGAAAATATGACACTGTACCTCTCACAGTTTTAACCTTTGAACAGACAGACCACTTAGGTCAATGCTTTGCTCTGCTGCCACAGCAAACCAGAGAGCAAGTTAGAATGTAGCTTCATATTCAAACCTGATTTTAGTCATATGTGATGTTGGGATTGCAGAAGGAAGACATGTTCAGATTTGCCAAGATCCTCATAAAATTATTGTTACTGTCTTCTGATTTTCTGACAAAAAGGAGACAGCAAAACCATACAATGATCTGACACATTCAGGAGATTATAAACCTTTTGAATTACATTTTGGATTTTACTTAAATATATAGTTACCAATTAAAAATTAATGTCTTATTCCAAGTACTCAATTGCTCTAAGGCAAAAGACATTATTTTTATCCAGTTCTATAAAGATACAGTAATTTTAAGAGATTCAATTTGATAATTTGGGTGCAAATTTTGCTCTTCTTACTGTGTATATAATTTTGTTGTGAAGAAACTGATTTAGCTATATAGAATTTTTTAAAAGGCTATTAAATTATTCAAGTGGTAAGAGTAGCTTATAGTTGATAATTTTTTATTTTCCTTTTTTAGAATAAAAAATTTACCAGAAATCCTGTAGTGGACAACAACTGAAGGGGAAAATTTAGTCCTGTGTTTTGATTATTCACTATCTTCTTAGGCAGTTGAAATTACTGTCTTTCAATCATTTCTAGCATAAAAATTTTCCATATTCATGCAAATTTCTCTTTGTGAGAACCTCCTTACACTTCTGTAATAAACTTCCACAGCAGTAAATTTGACAGGCCAATTAAATGTTTTGCACAATGGATCTTTTCTACAATTTGAATTGTTTTCTGTTTCAGTTTCATCGACCATTCTGACAATGTGTATAAAGCAGCATTTGATTTATCTTCTTTATCTCACCCTCCTTTAAATTTATTTTCATACAAAGCCTGACCTACCCACCATTTGCAGTAATTAGAAGGAACTGCATGTTAAAAATCCTATAGACTAAATTTGTTTGCACGATGGATTTAGAAAGTCTTAAATGAAAATTGTCTTTCATTTTGTTTCATACTCATGAGCAAATTCCTGGAGGTTTTAGCTCCTGTGACACTGTCACAGTCCAAAGGAAGAAGATAGTGTATTGTGTCACCAGCACCTACAAACAGTTTCTCAAAATGCCAGTTTTCAGTCAAATCCTTCTGCTTGTTTGTTTTCAGTGTAAACAGTATTGTAAACAGCATACTCCTATAATCATAGCACACGACTCATTCAGTAAATACTGCTCTCTTCATTCACTCTTCTGCTAATGAAAAAAATAATCTATACTTCTTTTAAAATTTATTACTTAAGTACATGATATGGATATTACTGAGAGCCTTTCTCACACTTAGCAATGCAGGACAAATGTCAGGTGCAGCAGTCAACAGGAAAAACAAAATGCTTATTTGAAGAGGTAAGACCAAATCAAAATAAACTCTCATGTCAATTATTAATCAATGTCTTTGGTGCTTTGCTGCTTTTACACTTATAGCCTATGTTTTTCTCCCTGGGGATTCACATGAGGTTGTCAGAAGAAGGCTCTAAATGCAAAGCAACCAAATACCTATGGTCTGACCTCAGACATATTAGTGAAATTAGGTTTCATAGGAATAAGTTCCCCTTTAAATGGGAACTGTCTATATCTTTTGAGTCAATAAACTCCCTCAGGCTAACACCACTTCTGCTCTCAACCTTCAATTTTTCTCTTGAACTTCAGAGACCAGGGATGTGAATTACTGCACCGATGAATGATGATTATTCACCACAACCCTCTTTCCTAAAAAAAAAAAAATCAAGTTGTCTCACTGGACAGGACATAAATATTAATAAAAGCCATCATTTCAGGAATCAGTGGCAAGATCAGAGAAGTGAGAAGTATCCACAACCTCTGTAGTAGAGCTTGCCTAAGGGGAAATTCTACTGCCTGGTCCTTGATGAATCTGTGTATCTACAATAAATGTAGAAAGAGAATCTCAGAATTCAAAGAGGAATAATTTACAAAGGTTATATAGTTTACATATATGGGGCAACCATTTACTACCTCCTCCATTTTAAAAGTAAAAATGGAATTTTAAACAAGCAGAAAAATCAACAATCCTTTTGTTCAGTTTGTTGGAGTGGGAGGCAACTTCCACTTCAGAGGCCAGGGTGAGTTTAAAATTAGCACAACAAGACACACCTTGCAGTGTGCCCAGATTGCAACAGAAGGAGCATTAGAATTAAGGAATATCTGGATCCTGGGGAATATTTGAGAAATATTCCCAAACTGAGATACAAGTGAGAAATTCCCTCAACTGCACCAAATATCTCCTCCCCACACCTCCTCATCAAAATGTTTAAGAATATGCTGGATACCCTTAGAGGTTTCCCCACAGGAAAAAAAAACAAACAAAAAAACAAAAAGCAAACTCCTCAGAAGGAGCTGTTATTGAATACTTAAAATCTGATTGATAAAATATTCTTCAGGGAAGTGAAAGAGCCAAGCTCAAATCTTCTCTGTCTGTGTTGATCCAGGCATTTAATCCCAAACTTTGTAACCTGAATCAGTTCTGGGACTGAAACTTCCCTTGTCTACAGCTGGAGCTGTGTGTTATAGTGTGTAACTGAACCAACTCTGGATAATGTTTGAAAAATAAATTAAATACCAGCTACCAAAAAAAAAAAAGAATTTGCACCTGGAATCACAGAGATAGGATCATGTCATATATTGAGGCTGTTCTGTAACTCCTTTAGCCCCACAAACTAATAATTTATTGGGAAAAATTTGCACAAGTGTCTGTCAACAGAAAACCATAGTAAAAAAATTTGGGTTTTTTGTTTGTTTGATTGTTGGGTTTTTTTATTCGTGTTTTTTTTTGTTTGTTTGTTTTTTTGGTTTTTGTTTGTTTGTTTGTTTGTTTTTTGCGATGCATTTTCTTCCACTCACTTTTAAAAGTTTTCTCTAAACAGAATTAAAAGTTTTAGATTTTGGACCCACAGTTTGCCAACATTTAATTTATGAGGATTCTCTCTGATTGCTTTTTAGAGACCAAAGCAGCAAAACCAAGTTAGAAGAAAAATGGAAGAATGAGAGTAGCACCTAGTATTGAGAAGACAGGTTGGAACAGATGAATTACTAAAGTTAATCTCAGATACACTCCTAAAGCTAAGAGAAATTTTAGAGACAGTGGGGGAAAAAAAGGGCTTGAGAAGAAATTTTATTAAAAATCTATTGCTTTTTGGAAGGGTTTTGAAAGAGTTTAAAGGAAGGAAAATGGGATCAAACCAGTATCAAGACACGAAATAATAGAATTTTCTGAGGTGCTTTAATATTACCTATCGTTTTTCTCATTTCAATTGTCTTCCTGATTTCCTGTGAAATGTGTGATGCTGTGTAGACAATTAACCTTTTTGATGGATCTCTAATTTTGAAGTTAAATTTAGTTCTACATTTCCACATTCATAATTGCTAATATCACATTTTTTATTCTCATTTTTATTATATTTTATATGAAGCTTTTGTCAACTTAGTGTACCAAAGCCCTTTCATTTCCATAATATTTTTGCAGATGCTAATGCCACATATAATGGAAATCAAAATATAGATTCAATATGTGTGAATGGATCTACTATCTACTCTTCATTTACTTATATATCTACTCTTTATTTACTTAAATATGCATTTGCTGTGAGGATAAAAGAGAGATTAATGCAATTTTTTTTTTTGTGTTGAATTTTCCATACATGCACACAAACATCCCCATTGATTTACCTGGGTTTATTTCTTGGTAATCCATTGTTACAATTTCTTAATCCATTTACTATTTAAAATGAAGAGACATTATTAGGAGTTCTTGTCTCCTAGCAACAGAATTTCTTCTTAAATTGACCCCTGTATTTTCTTTAGATTGTGTAAAGCTCATATAGGCTTTTTACAGAATTCAGATATATCTTAGCACTAACTCAATTTATGTGTTTGAACTTTTATCAAAAAAATAATTTAGTTCCTGAGTTGGCTAAGTGACTACAGCATTAAGTTTAACAAAAACTTAGCTCTTTACTATATTAACATTTCAATAATCTATTTTAATCAAGAAATGAGAAAAAAAAAAGGTATTCCTTTGAAACATTACTAAAATATCATTTTGATAATGTGTTTTTAAGCATACTTCCCAGTACCTATTTACAGGATGAAAATTATTTTTTCCCTCCAATTTCCCATAAGATCAGGTCAGATTAATTTAAGACCCTGATTGTTGGTCTAGAATAACATCTTGCTAATAAATCAACATATGTACAATAATGCTTACAAATGGTGCAAGGAACACATTGTTTCCAGATGAAAGAGCCTTGGCAGACCCTTCTGGTAGTCATTGTGCAGGAAATTCACAGGAATCTTCATCTGGAACAATCCCACAGGTGCCCTGTGCAGGCTAGGTGGAGCTCTCCTTCCTTGCTGCATAAAATCTTACATTTATAATGAAACAAAATTACAGAATATGAAGATTGCCAGCCTCTGGCATTAATGTATGTTTTTGATACACGGAAATTTGCGGTCTATGGTGCAGTGAATTCCAACAGGTATTCATTGACAGCAAGAGGTTAAAGAGGTAAACACGTGGTGTTAGTGAGCTCAGGTTAAATGTTGTACTAGACCATGTCTCCCCTTCACCTTACATGAAAAACACTGAGACATGAAACACAAATTTTCTTTTTTAACTGATACTTGTGCGAAAAAAATAGGTGACACTTGAGCTAAATGCATAATAGCTTTTGATACATGGATAGTTATAAACAACAAGCTGCCAAATGCCTCCAACCTGAGGAGGAGGCTGACTGGAGGTTCCTGTTTTGACATACAACTATGTTTGCAAACAGACTCACAAGTGTAGGAATAAAAGAGAAAATTCAAGAGGTGTTTCAGGTCTCTTGTTGCTTATGAGACCAGTTCTTTCATCAATATATTCTAAGCATCTGTCTTATTCTGTGTGTCCTTGAAAGGAAAAGAATTTTGACAGAAAAAGTGAAATGAATGGGATAAAAGAAAGTAAAGCAGATTTCTTTAAATATAATTTAGGTGTTGACCAATGCCGTCTGCTCTCATTTTTCTTCTACCTTCAGTACTAATAAACACACACATATGCAATGTAATATAGATATTTTTCCATGTTACAGCTGGATGGGTTTGCATCAGTGTGATCCTCCAAATTGTGGTGAAAACAACTGGACAACATTAATTCGAGTCTATTTCAAATCACAGGACATATTGCCATCATAGACAAGCAACAAAATTTCTACATAAGCTGTCAGCCTGAAATATAGTATGGTGACTACACTTCATAGAATATACGTGTGTTACATGTCACATGTCACAATTTGTTTGATTTTGCCCATTTTCCTTGCTAATAGGCAATACAGACAATTTACCCTCAGGTGTAGCATAACCCATGGAGTCACAGGGCAAGGAAAATAAAGCAGCAAACATTCTTTCTTTGGCCCTGGCTGCATATAACTGGTAATAGGGTCAATACTGGAAAGTAAGTGCTTTAAAACTTTAAGTTGACAGCATGATCACTATTATTACTTCTCTTATATTCACCTTATATTCACTTAGTCATACCTTCCATATTTTCAGGATGGGTCAGTATTTCATATTTTCGGTTCACAGTAGTCTTTACTCTAAATTTGCTCTTAAATTAGGGACTGAAGGGCATTTCTTTAGGTCACATGTTCTCTAATAAACATAGATGGCATTATTCTATTCTTAGTAGATGAGAAAAATGACAGTAGGTGAGAAAAAAGACAGGAATTCTCATGAATAATCCTATGATTAAAAACTTGAATAAACAAGTCTGTTTGCTTGAAATTTATTCATAACCCACTTGCATACTAAGCTTTCTGCAGCATATGCTTTTCTGAACTACTGTGCACAGAATGCACCAAAGATTCAGTTCAATTGATTTCTGGAGTTTGAAAAATTCCAGACAAATTATTTCCTTTGTAAAACTCCTTTTGAATCTCAAATAGAATGGAGCTGGATAGCACTGTTCTGGGGGACCAGACAAGGGTGGCCTACTTAAAAATTCCATAGAAATTAGCAGCCTTGGATCTTTACTGAAAAACTCTTTTCTTTCAGATCATAAACAAAGGAGGCTGGGCTGGGGTTTTCCTTGTTTTGTTTTGTTATGTTGTTTGGGTTTTGCTTTGCTTTGTTTTGTTTTAAAATTTACTATAAAGTGCTCTATTCTATAAGTACTGCTGCTTCTGGAAAGGTTTCAGGTTGGTTATTGATGAACAACCTGGCCAGTGGGACAGAAAGAACATAGAATTGTAGAATAGTTTGTGTAGGAAGGGACCTTTAAAGGTCATCAAGTTCAACTCTGTTAAAGTGAGCAGGGGTATTTTCAACTTGAACATGTTCATCTTCAAGCTGAGCAAACTGGGAAGGGTCCAGATAACAGCCACACCATGGCACCATTTCCAGACAATGCTGGAAGTGTTGGCTTTGTTTAATGTGAGGAAGGAAAAGCCAACAGAGTGTCTATGCAGATTCTCACCACCCAAAATGTGGCTGTGAGGGAGAAGATAGAGCCAGACTCTTCTCAGGGGTGCACAGCAGAGGCAATGGGACTAACTCAGTATGACACTCTATAAAAAGTCAATTCTCCTTATGGGCTCCAGCAGAGCAGCAGAACAGGGAGACAGAGACTCTGTGTGCTCTCCATCCTTGGAGTTTCCACAGCTCAACTGGACAAGGCTTGGACTACTCTCTCTAACTTCAGTCTTGGATCTAAGATTGAAATTGGCCATATTCTGTGACAAAATGACCCTCAGTGGCCACCTAAAAACTCAATTATGCAATGATTCTGTTGAGACTGCTTAAATTTAGAGTCTTTTGGTGTATGATAATTTCGACAGATCAGGGATTTGAATTTCATTTTACATATGCCAGATAACAACCTTGTACCATTGAGAACAGAGTTGCTCAAGGTAATTATATGTAAATGAATTTTTAAGCAGCCTGAATTACCTGCTTTAACTGCTCAGCCTGGAAAAAGCCAACAAGTGAGATTAATCTATTTTTAAACAATTTTTCTTCTCCCACAGCAAATTGAGACAAGTTTATATTTTTATAAGAAGACTAAAGTACTCACAAATCTCATCTCTTTTGAATCTGAGAGGAGCTCCAAAGTCCAGCTGTATTAGGCCTTGACCTTTTAGACCTTTCCATTTGTGAGAAAAGCTGTATTTGTATGGTGATGCAACCATACACAGCTGATAGTTTTTTTAGTGGAGACATAACCTGAATGATTAGTGAACAAGGAGCTGTCATTGGAGTTTAATGATCATTAGATCAAATACATAAACACCTCAGGTCATGATTAGACTTTCTGAAATGAGAGTAGCCTCATAATATTCCTGACTTAGAGGTTTGAGTAAATGCCCATGCACTGGACTTCTGGGGACAACCTTTACCAGTTACTCACTGCCCCTTTGCCAACCAAAGTTCTTCATTCATAAAAACTGTGATGTAAAAAAAGGAGGTAGGAAAGTGAACTTACAAAGTTTCACACTCCAAAAGATAAAAACATTTAGTTTATATATTCACACTATTATAAATTATTTATAAATATTTGTCATACTGATAGATATTATTTAAATAAAATACATTATTAGACGACTTTATAAAAGCATATCTATTAATACCATTTAACACTGTTGAATTAATTGTGGTGACTCTCTTTTTGCAACACTTGCACTTCCAGCAAAGATAATAAAGGAAAGATAGGAAGTGCACTTGCAAATGTTATTTGCCATGCACAGTTTACTGGAGGTTTCTGTATTCTCCTTGTTAACTGTGACTAAAAATAGGGATGCTGCTGCCTTTCCACTGCGTGGGTTTCAAAAGAGGTTTGAATTTTTCTTTTATTGTCTTTATATGAAAGGAACATGTAAGAGATAACAGAGACTAGGATCAAAAGGAGAGATGTGGGTTTTTTCCTCAGCAATAAAAATCACAACTGCAAAGCAGATGACTGCTTTATAATTCTTTCACCTGTTAAAAACTTGATTATGGCAGCAGGGCTCTGTTTCTAAGCCTCATTTTCGCTAGCTCATTTCACCATAGCACATTTCAGGAAAAACAGGGAAAATGAAAACCATTGAGTTAGGAGACACTACTATTTTTTTTGTTGAAAATTGCATTTGTAGCTCAGCTTGCTGTTATTCTGAGAAATTACAGGCAAACAAAACCCATGCATACTGAAATAATCATGAAATGACTGGGGTTGGAAAGGTCCTCACCACCCACACAGAAAAGAATTTCTTCTTAATATCTAATCTAAATAAATCTCTTTTAGTTTAAAGCCATTCTCCCTTGTCCTAATACTACATTCCCATGTAAAAAGTCACTCTCCTTTTTTTATTATCCCTGTTTTCAGGTACTGGAAAGCTGCTACAAGATCCTGAGACAGAGCCTTGGGGTTCTACCAGGACAGAAAGCCACTGACCACAACTCAGTGGCTCTGTCCCTCCAGCCAATTCCTTATCCAATGAAGAGCCCACCCCTCAAATCTGTGACTCTGAATTGGAGATAAGTGTCTATTATATACTGTTAATGTTTGATTAAAGAGTATCTAATGTTTCTTCACTACTTCTCTTCATCCTTAATTATTAGTTGGGCTGACAAACTGCCAGCTGAGCTCAAAGCATCAGCAATATAGGAAGAGATGGAGAGGCACACCTGGCTAGATTTTGTTAAGAATATGATATTTAGTGTGAATTTATAGCAAGCTACGCTGCTTCCAAGAGACTCTCAATTTAACATTGTCTTTTCATGATGTTGAATTTTCTGAGTATATTTCATTAGGACCCTATGTGTTTGTTTTCTAGTCCTGCAGTGATTTGGTAATTCTCTTGTAAAAGGCCATTCTAATCTTTGGTAGATTGTCCACAAAATAAAATTATTTGGTTCTATTTTCCTTGTGGAATGTCTATTTTCTAAATAAATGTGTTACTTGTTAATAAGTAAGCAAAAAAAATTCTTTTGGTCTTTATTTTCCTTGGTTTCCACTCTGTGGTTTACTCAGCCTACCTTGAGATTATCAGCCTACTCAATTTTCTTCATTTCCTCCCTTCCCTTCCTCCCTTTCTATGGACTTTTAAACATTGCCACTCCTGGAATATGCTGAGTTTATCTGTTACATATCTTTAAGAACAGCTTCAGCCACCCTTAGTTGCAACTAGAAGCATTCACTTACAGGAGAACTTGGGGGAATATATGGTGTGAACCATATATAAACTGTGAACCCTTTAGCCCTTCTGGTAAGAAATCTAGCCCCTAATCTGTTTGCTAATTCCCTTAGTTATCATTACAGATTCCTTGGTTTTATAGACATCTCAGAGTGCTGCAATCTCATGTTCCACAGATAAAGAAATACTGTTTTGTAATCGCTGAGATATGAATTTAATAGTTCCTTCATATTTTGCCTTCCCCACTAGATGTAAGAGGCTGATAATTCTTGCAAAGTTTAAATCTATTTCAGAGGCAATTTATTTCAGTAGACTTTATTTCTTTTTTTTTATTAGTCCACAGCAGTTTAATTTAGGATTTAGAAGCTGAAGGGGCACTTTTTGTAAAAAATAGAAGATAGAAATCTACTATATATCACAACACAGGCATTAATAAAACAAATATGTGTATTCACACATAGAAATCCCCCTCTAAATTTTATTTATTTTATATTCACAAATAATACATGTGCACAGAGCTGTTATACTGCTATGTTAGACTGTCACAAAAACGTAGTCTGTATCAATGTGGTATATTCAAGCAGATAATTATTATTTACTGAATTTAAGTTTGCCTGCTTAAAATCAAATCATGCACCTTCTTTGGCTTAATTTTATGTTATTCTTACCGTTGAAAATTATAGAAATATTCACTCACACAATAATCCTTTTTAAGGAAAGATTTCAAAAAACAGGGAGTATATAAATTAACCATAAAAACCATTTCTGTCTCCTATAACATCAGAGTCTGCATAAGTGCTTTGAATAGCTGGGGGAAAGCTGCCCCAAGGCTAAAGTATAAACCAAAAATATAGGATTTCTATACTAGCAAGCTGATGACACTTCACACAGTCTTTCAGTGAATTATAAAGACAGGCTTTATCTGCTGCAAAAAACAACAATCTTTTTTGTTCGATTTGAGTGGGTTGGGTAAACATCATTCAATTGTACTTCCATAAAGTAGAGTTTCTCTCTTCAAATGTGGTAATTTTCATCTGCAAGCATTTCCTTTGTTCCATGATTTGAAAACTGTGTTATTGCTATTATTTTTAAGCAATATTTTTTCTTATAATTTTCAAAGCTAAAGTTCAAATACTTAGACAGTATGTCTGAAGAGAAAGACACATTGAACCCCCTAAACACCTAAACCATACTCACATTTTGAACATCCCATTTGAAGCTTGCTACTTATGCAAATTTCAATAACCAGCTGTGTGTTGGTACAAATGCATTCCCTAAATACAGACCTACAACACTGGTCACCATTATCTAAACCAGAAATATGTATTCAGAATGAAAGGATGTATACATTTGTTTTCTTTAAATAACAGATATGGAAATTACAGGTAATCAGCATGCTTCTCTAATTCATGTATTATGACACTTTTATAACTTCAAGCCTGTTCCAGTTAGCAGCTATCAGCTGAGATACCAGACTGTTCCAGCTGTCACTAGAGGAATCACTCTAGGGCATCTTCAAACCAAATAAACTGCAATGTGTTGGTAGGGAAAAACTCAGGATAATAGAGAGCATGCACTGAATCCACAGAAATCCCTGTTCCAGCATTGAGCTTTTTTCTAGAGTGATTCCGGGGCAGTGTGAGGAACATCTTTTGAAGGTTGTATATCAGTATTATATAATTTATGAAATTATTTAATTGGTCATAGATTTCTGTTTTCAAATATTTGTGTTTCTTTTGAAGTCCCTGTAAAACTTCTTCATGCCTGTATTTCTTTTCAAGAGGTCTAAATCTGCCCACTCTCCTAGTGATGCCATGTGGATTTTCATCAGAGCAAAGAAACTGACACAAACCTTCACATGTGATTATTCAATCTGGACACCCTAGTTTTCCAAATTCTGCATGAAAACCCATAATGGGACCTGATTTCTTTCAGAGGATTCTAGTTGTCTGTCTTCCAACAGCCAATTTCTTTTAATATACACCAGAGATCCCAAAATTGAGGCAAATAAACCCCTTATTTATTTATGAGCTTCACAGTCTAGAGACTTCTTGTGTCTCTAAACTTCATATTTGCAATATTTGTGTATCCAAATACACAGCCAAATTTCAAACTGCATATGGTTTTCTACTTCAATACCTTAGCTGAATAAGTCCTGTATAGCATTGGTTCAAGCGAAGTTATATACTACTTTTCTCTGCTTTGCAAAATTTTTCTGCAATTTAAAGTTTAAAAGGATTTGGAACCAGTGAGTTCAAAGGTGACATAGAAGAACAAAGAGTATTACCAAACTGCAGGTATTTAAATCTGCTGAAAAAGAGTGAGGAAAGATTTTACATTTCTCTTCAAAAATGCTTGTGTAGGAGAATATATCTGAAGGGCTTGGGGATACAATCCCAACAGGCCAAAGTAGAATTTTTGTTGTGTCTAAGGAAGGAGTTCAGTTTCCAATGGGAAAATATCTTTCTAAATGTAGCTTGCAAAAACTATAAAGCCTATAGAAAAATAAATCATTCTTTTCATTGATTTCTTTAACTGCAAATCATGTGAGAAAGGGAAGAACAAGTGTCCAGTGTACACTGAATCTGAAAAATTTGGCTTAAATTTTTCAAGTTATGTTAAAATAGAAAATTCTTTTTATCCACAAGCTTACCTTTCATCTAGTTTATTTGTATAATACCACTTCTGGTCTCCATCTACTATAATTGAGAAAATCAAGAATAGAATATCTTGATGTTCATCACATCAAGTATTGCCTTTTTCTTCGCTAAAGCAATACAAGAGTTTTAGTTTAGTCGGGATTTTTTTTTCAACTGGGCTTTTTTTTTTTTAATCCAAATTATGCAGCATGAATATGTATAGAACTAAAAGAAACAGATTCCTACATCATCTGCAAGGTTGTTCAGTTCAGTTATTTTCTCCCATTTTGACTGAGAAAATGAAAAAAAATTGAGTGCTTCTTTACAGAGATGATGAAAAATATGATGATACACACTTGTTTTTTCTTTACAGAAAGAGTTGTATATATCTCAGGTCTTCTAAATGCGTTTGTATGTAGCCCAAACTAGATTTATTAAAAGAAAAAATGAAACCATATACATTATTTTTTGTGCCTAACCATGACACAAAGGCCAAATATATTATATATTTCAGCAATTTAATATTAAGAAATTACTGACCTCATAGCCTTATGCTTCAGGTACCATTTTGGTAGAAGAGGCCACCAGAAAAAGTTATGAAAGACTTCCTCTATTATCAAATAATTTACTCTAAAAATACCAGTAAGTTTAAAAGGAGGCAGCAACTTTTCAACCAGATGGACTGGAATATTAGAGATGGAAATCTGGACCATTTTGTTGGCCTCAGAATGAACATTTCCTGAAGGACCATGATATGTAATTTCTGATAGAAGGTTGCAATAGCAGACTAAAGTTTGCTTGCACTTATGCTGCCACCTTTACCTCTAAAAAGCCAGAATCAAAGAGATTCATTCTTTAAATGTGATTAGATTTATAAATGGTCTTACCTGTTTTTTCTTCCCAGTAACTTACACTGCAAATATGAAGCTGCAAATGTCTCATTCTTAAAGTACTTCAGGGGCTGTGAAGTAATAAAATTGCTGCATTACTCTGGATTCACAATGAAGATTTTTAAAAAAATTACTTATCAACAAACTCCTATTTAAGAAGTGTGAAGGAAATTTTAATCAGAAAATATTTTTTAAAAACGTTTTAAAACTTATAGTAATAACAGTGGTAGTTTTCATAGAAACCTTAAGAGCATATATTGCACTCTTATTTTTCTTCACAAAATAACACTTTACATAGTTCTTTACATTCAATAATTTCAAAATAGCACAAATAATCTTTTTTATCAATCCAACAAATTACAGGTCAAATTATTACATCAACGCTTAACAAAATATATTATTTTTAAAATAGATAATCTATACTCCCATAATTCTTATTAATGTACTCTTAGTAGTAAGTAACATATTATGAAACTCAAACATGACTGATTGCTTACATATCTCTGAAGACAACACACGTGTTTAGCTGTGGTAAATTATTCCTGCAAGTCCTGATAACCTTCCACCGACTTTCATGGGTAATGCATCAGCCCTTAAGAGACTGAAAAGAGAAAAATTTATGGCTCCCACACCAATAACTGCAAGGTTAGGTGAGATTATTTCTCCTGAAGATGCTTATAATGAACAATGGTTCTTTAATCCATTCCCTCTCTTCAAAAAAAGGAAAACAAGCAGATTATTTTTTTACTTTAACAACTTGTTTTAAAGTATTGTTTAAACCAGTGTTTGATTGTCGAATTGTTATCATGATCACAAAAAAAAACAAAAAAGAAAAGGTTAAGTATTGTGGCTTTAGGCCACTTATGGGATCTACAATACAGAATAATCCTTATGGATGGACATGTCCATACAGAACAAGTAAGAGATATAGATCTTTGAGTAAAAATGTTTGCTTGTAAAAATAAAATTCTTTGGTTTTCTCTTTACATAATAATTTATTTTGTCTCAGAAATGTATGTATTCTTTTCACAGAGTGAAGCTTTATATAGATATGCTGTCTGGTACTTCTTCGACCCTGGGGAATAGTTTCCTTTGGTCTTTTTGGTGTACTGTTTAATAAGAGAAATAACACTTTAGTTAGTTCATTTGGGAGTTAAAATATATCTGCAAAACTCCCTTCTAGTTTTATAGCCATTATTTGCACCATGGAGGTGTTGAATCCAAATTCTCTATTTCTGGGAGGTTTCCCCTTCTAATGAGATATTTTCACTGTCTCCTATGTCCTTACAAACTTAAAGTTTGGTCATCTACTAAAAATGAAAAATTTGATAGGCAATGATCCATATTATTTGCTTTAATTAAAATTCCTGACAATTTTTATTGGAGAAATAGATTGTTAAGTCAAAGAAAAAAAATCAGTGGTGGAACAGTGATGAAGCAGTGGTGGAACAGCTTGATAAATCACAGGCTCTCCTGATACTGTAGGAGGGTAAATACATATGTGGCAGTGATTTGCCAGTGTTTGTGTTTCTGCTGGGAAATTAAGCAAATGTTACTGAATTTCTTCTTTCTTAAGTGTTCTGTTTAGTGGTACAAGAACAGCAGTTTAATATGATTTTTTTCTGTACCCCCTACCCAGCATTCCTCAAATGTGGGGGTTCATTTCAATGTAAGCAACAGAGAATTTTGAAGTCACATTGGAAACACAAATACAAAGAAGAGTAGTGTACAAATACAATGGCAGTAGGCCATTGAGATACTCATTCTGAGGGGGTACAGGACCATCCACATAAGGAATTTGGGTGATTTCCAGAAATTCACAGCTGAAGTCATTGTCCTTAATGGTAGCCAAATCTTGCCATCTTCTTACTTAACACTACCAACCACTCCCAAGCTCCTACTCAGTTACTTGTACTGATGCTTCCAAAATAATTTCCATCAAGATTACTGAAGTTAAGTTAAATGGATTATATTTGCATCCCTAATACCTTTTGCTTGGCCTTTGCCTGAAAAAGGTCTCAGTGAGATTATTAGCTGATGAAAATACAACCTCTTAACAGGAGGAGATACTAAGACGTGGTAGACAGGGTGCAGACTGTCTTCACTCAGCATAGAAAGATTTCGAAGAAAAAAGAAAAATTTGGGTTAGCAATAATGTAAGACTCAATGTCAGAGAGAGAAAAGTGCTATTTAGTAAGAGAGCTACATCACACAAACACTGAAAGATACTGTCTGCTAGGAGGCAGGAATCTGATTCAAGCTTAGCTTTTTTTTTCCCCCCTAATTTTGACCAGCAAAACTACCCTTAATCTTGATTTTCACTTTTTCTTATGGAAATTGTCTTTCAGAAACAAAGGAGGAAAAAAAAAAATTATTTTTTGTTGTTTTATAGCTCACAACCACAGAACAAGCATGGAGAGAACACCCAATAAATAATGGAACTCACACAAAGGAATGCAGAGGATTTCCTGCCTTTGGCTCTCTACTAATACTGTAAAATATAATAACCCTCAGAATCTGTCTTATTTATGAAAGATCTTGAAAAGCAATAAAAGTTTAATCAAAAAGTACCTTTATATCAAAGATTTACTTTGTGTTCTGCAAGCTTTAAATCAGATAGATATCAATCCTAACATATTTAAGTGTCTTCATGGAAAATTTCTCAAGCAATTTTCATTATCTTCCAGTAAATATATAATGAAAAGTATTTAATACCATTCATTCAGGAATCATTTACATGAAATTTACAAAGCATGCAGTTATGAACGAACTTTTTTAATCAAAGGATCAAATGATGTCATGCTTAGCAGAATCTGAGATTGAGGGATGGATGCAAAGGAAAAAATGTCCTGTGTAAGTAGGATGTACTGTTATTTTTCTCTATCACTGTTTTGTATTTTGTCCCTTTTGCTGATGAGCTGCAAGATCCCCTGAGTAGCATGAAGTACACAGATCTTTTACCAGGATGTTCAAGACCTAGAGAGGACAGAGTGGCAGGACCTGAGAAACAAAACATGCCAGGAAGGGTTTTGCAACAGAAAACCTTAAGGAACAAAAATTGAAGACATACATAGAAAATAATAATAAGTTTATTTACATATATTTGTGTCTTTGGGTTTAAACAAGGGAAATTGTTTCAACAACAGTGCCTTGAAAGTTGCCTTTCAGGAAATACATTCTTGAAAATAGCTATACAGAAAAATCCCTGAGCACCTCAAACTGCATCACTACAGGAGTCCCAAGAAAAGAACCCTCAGAATTTACAGATATGGAGACCTGAGACTAAGACCACAGGAGAGTATGCATTTAGCCTAAAAGGTCCTAGAAGGGCACTTTCAGACACCCTCAAAAAAAGTTCATTTTCTTTCAGGTTTACCTGATGAGTTGAGTGTTATATACAGGGCATTGCTCAAACACCAGTGTCAGGGTAAATAAAGTGTGTTCTCACTGACTCTCTCTTCTGCTCAAGTCTGTAGGAATTGCAGGTAGCCAAGTCTTTCCCAGTGACAAATAAAACCCAGCATCAGTCACTAAATATAACCAGAAAACATGTAGCTATTGCAAGTCCATCTCACTAAAATTATTTTCCTGAGAAGCAGTTTTAAAGCAGCCAAGAAGTGAATGCAGGACTAACTGGTTGTGATGATAACTACCAGCAAAGTGGATTTGTTTGTAAATACATGTTCCAGAGGGGCCAGTCTGCTGCTCAAGCATGGAAAATATACACGTGTTAATTACCCTTTATGCTAAATCTTGCACATATTATGACTGATCTTCAATTTAATGGTATTTGTGAAATGGTAGATGCAGCACAGAGTAGCAATAACATAATAAAATGCCTCTGCAATATTCATTTGTTGTCTGCAAGAGGGGATCTGTGCAGTGATTCATCTCTCCATGAGTAACAAAGATAACTTTTAATTCCCAAAGCAAAGTAAATACATCAGAGAGGAAAGTAGCTGCTTGCAAAACAAGTCTGCCCTAACAGTTCTTTATAATGATGTGAAATTTCAGCTCTTAACATCATTAAGTGAGCAATTTCCCATCATGACCCTTATGGGTTTTTTATGTTGCTGTGACTGAGGAAACCAGGTGTAAAGTGAGATAGCTATCTTTCATAGCTCTGAACAAATATGAATCCATAGAAGAATAATTTATAAGATACAGCAGAAGATATGTCATCTAGATAGACTGTTTAATGGGAAGTAGGAAGGGAACTTACAAAATCAAATCTCTGGCATATCTTAATATTAAAAACCATGATTTCCTTAAAAAAAAACCCACAAAAACAAACAAACAAACAAACAAACAAACAAAAAAAGCCTCCCAAAGCCCCAAAACAGACAAACAAACAACAAAAAAGAACCCATTTGCAAGCACACAAAACAATCAATTCAGATTTTTTCAACAAACTACCATTCTCACAGTTTCACGTGACTTTTAATCCTTCCAAGCAGACAGGTTGATGGGCAGATGGTTTTTACTAATATCCAAGATCAGTATTTTTCAGCAGATTTCCTTGCACATAGGTTGACTGGAGAGGTCCTAAATTTTTATCAGGATTGCAGAATGACATCACCCTGATTTATGACACCCTTGTGCAAACTGAGTTTCTTTTGTTAAATCTGGAAAATATTCCTTAAGCAGAATGATGAACTGTACCACATTCAAATAAAATGCTCTGCTTGTTGTATTTCACAAGGGTTTTGAAAAGCTTTTTAAAGGAATTCTAGGAAATCATATAATCCATTTTCTGATCACTTCCTACATTTGACAGAGATGTGTGGGAGAAAGGTGGGGTGGTGGAATCTACTCAGATGTTGCTTTTAGTTTAAATATTATTTGAATGGTAATTACTGGTGCTTGAGGTGGAATATTAATGGCATTCAGACATTAGGATAATGTATAACATTATGTGTTATACATCAATACCACCCAGGCTTGGCAAGACCATTAGGACTTGCTGTATTAAGGGCAAACCCACTCACTCAAGGGTTTGTTGGTGACCAATTTATTCCTTTTGCCTTTGACTATGGTCTGCTGGAGACTGAAAACCTTTAAAGTGAAGCAGTAGAGAAAAACTGTGTCTGTAAAAAGACGTGTACTCAAAAGCTAAATAACACACAATGTCATTTGAAAGATTCTCTTAATCTAAATCCCTCTGTTTCCATACATCAAAAGCAGATTACAATTTTAAGTTTCATGCTACAATTACTCACAGGGCTTATCTGTAAATGAAATTCAAGAACATGACATGAACATAATGTGCTGGCAGAAGACACTGAGATGCAGCTAATCTGCCTCATATCACATTTTTTGTCACTGTCCCCATTCATAAGAGGGACTGCAGTTGCTGGAAGATATGTTGTGAGCACAGTCATGCTTTCTTTGCAATCCTTGACAAGATCTCTCCCACCTCCATGTAAAGCTGTACATTAACCATTATCTTCTCTGTTAGAAATAAAATAACCCAAACAAAAACCTGTCTGGAAAATATTTTTTCTTTGCAGCTTTTATCAGAAAGGCATCGACATGTAAATGCACAAGAAAATAAAAATAAATAAATAAATAAAAAGAGAACCTCATGCCTTGCATGTCCTCAAGTCATTTGTTATCCACAAAAACATTGTGAAAACATTAGTTCAAATGGCACTGGGTTTACTCCTCTCTTTTATAAACAAACACTACAAACAGCATTATAAAGAAAGTTTTCCAGATGCAATTTCAGAATTTCCAGATGCGATCTTCAGAAATGTGAAGATGAGAGCACAGACTGTGATAGCATACCTACACTTGCACACTAAATAGGACATCATAAAGATTGGCAGGAACCTGACTTTTACTATGCTTAAGAATCTAAAGTACTTTCAATTTTTTTTAGATTTTGTTTTGTTCACTCTCTTGTTTACCAGTGCCTCCTGGAATACTTAACTCCGTGTTCTTTAAATGATGTAATCAGAAACTTCTGGAACAAAATGGAGAAAAAGAGTGTGCCAATGAACTCCTTTCCAGAAATCCTAGTTTAAGGGGATTCCAGCCACCATGAGTATTCTGCTGGTGTCAGGAAAATATTCTGCTCATACAAAATCCAGGAAACATTATTTAGGATATTAAAGAAATCTACCACTACCAGAAGCTCCATTTAGAAGAAAAAAGAAGCCAAACTTCCCTTGTGCAATGTATTTGCAACAAGCCAGCTGACAAATTTTATTTCTATTTCTGGTATGTGTCAGGGGTGCAAGGGTTTAATAGCAGCAAAATGACAGCAGAAATAGCAAGTGATAGAGATCAACCAACTTTTTAAAATTCCATGATGCACATTTATGCAATAAACAACAATCAAGCTAAATAAATCAAGGTATGTTGAATCTTGAATTATGCACGATTCATGAAATAAAGATATTTTGTTTAAAACACCCTAAACTACATATTTCTGGTTTTCATAATGCATATTTCACCACCAGTATCATAGCTTAGAACCCCTCCATCTCCATTGCTGTCACGTGATATTAAAGTCAGAAAATTGTGTTCTTGGTATCTGGACAAGTAAAGAAATGGTCACTGGTTTTTTTTTGTTTTATTTTGTTTTGTTTTTTTTTTCTCCAAGGAAAATTGTGGTACTGAAGAGTACTGAATTTAAGTCTTGAAATGGTACTTATTACATTAATCTTGCTCATTTAGTGGTGGCTTGTTATTCTCAGGTGCTGTAAAAAAGTTCAGGAAATTTGAGGTTGGTTTAATTCATATTTCATTTGCACCATGTTTCAGAAAATGAAATTATTAAAAAATAGATTAACCACATAAATACACAAATTCCACAAGTTTATTGTATAAAACTGTATCTATTTTTTGTTTGTTTGTTTACTTCTTGGTCTTCAATCTGGGTTTGAGTGCTATGTGTATTGTGGTACTACAAGTAGGTTATAGCAGAAAATTTTGCATAAGTTGAAAAATTGCACTTCTTCCCTACAAGAAAATTCAAGTAAAATTCACAGCACTTCTTGTAGCATGAAAAGGGTTAATTAATTTTTTTAAAACAGGGAAAACTGTAAGATAAGCATCCTTTGCCTTTGCCTTTCCTCTTTCAAATACAAGCATAACAACTAGCCCTCCACAAAAATTGAATTTTACCCTGCCTTCTTCAAATCAACATCATCAACTTCATTCTTTTTGTTCTTGGATTTTGCAACAGGACATTAAAAGGGAATTATTGCCTTCAGGGTTGAGACCTCCTCAGTTTAAGTGCCAGATCAGAGTATTTAAGTAGATAATAGAAGAAATGCAGTGTTAGTTTAACCATTAGGGTTACTGGTTAGATGGGACACACAGCAGGCACAGATTGCATCAAAATACACAGTCTACAGTCTTCCCAAGCGAGAATTGCTCTTGAGAGATTGGAGATATGCTAGTGATTATGGCAGGAGGTTTTCTGATTTCCATTGTCTCTTCTGAGAAAAAATGTCCCGTTTTTTGACTAAGAACTACAGGCTCAAACTGCTGACACAATGGTCCCCTCTATACAGACAACAGCATTTTAATTGCCAGGGCATAGAGGCAGTTTGGTTTAGTACAGATGTGCATAATTCTTCTTGGCCAGTTCCTCAGTTATTCCCCTAAATTGCCTCTAATTTCCTGGAGTTAATTATGCAGAGTAGAATGTAAATTTGGTTGTTTTTGTCGTAGCTCACCATGGCTGGAAAGGCTCCAGTTGCTGACAAGCAGGTTTAATGAAGCACCTGACCTTTCCCTAAGTCATCTCCAGGCTTGTTAGTGCTCATGTTAATGACAGAGTAGGAAGAGAGACTTTGTGATGGGCTCGGGGGCACATGTACACACCGTGCTGCACGAGAAAAAAACATCCCCCAGATAACCTTATAAAACAGTCCTTAGCTTGGAACTTGCAGGTTTCAAGGCAAACTTATTTATTGTGCAGCTAGGCAAAGAGGAGAATTACAGATTAATTGCTGTATTATTCTCCATTTTTACCTGCAGGAGCCAAAGGCATTTACATTTTAAAAAAGTATTTTTATTGCAATTACCGCATAGGACTCAACTTTTTTTTTTTTTTAAATTGTCATGGATTGAGATAAAACCAGTTCAACATGCAAGCCAAGTAGAATAAGGAATTCATTCACTGCTTGCCATGGCCAGGAAGGTGTTCAGCCTTGCCAATCACACATAATGATGACTTTTTCAATACATTTTTCAGACCACATGCTGACAAAAAGTTCAGCCATTTGCCATGTCCACATCAGAGTTTTCAGGATGAGGGTTGCTCTTTTTTCTATCAAAATGGAAAGCAGGAAAAAATTTGCATTCAAGTATTCACGGAATTCATTGGCACACCTGTAGGTTGACCACTAAAGAGTTGGAATTCTGTTGGAAAAAAACAAATATCTACAACTCATCGAATTTTAAAAACTGTGGTTGGTACATTTGTAGAAAGACTCAGGTGAGTTAATTGGAAATATGAAATATTTCCTTGCTCCAGTTGCTCCCTAACCCACCTGGGTTCTTCTATCTGGCTCTGTAGAAGGTAATTGTGCCTTGCTCTTAGAAAGCCTTGAGCTCTTTTGGCTGAGGTAATCTTGGAAAACTTCAGCCTGAGGCAGAGATCAGCTCAGGAAATTTAAAGAAGGAACGAAGGGCTCTTATTTTACAAACTGTTAGTGAGGCAGCATTACATAATTAGAAGTCTGGAGGGGTTTTTTTGCCCTTCTGTGTTTGATTGTTTCTCTTTTCTGTTCTGTAACATAGAGCAGCCATTATCAACAAACAGGGGATGGGATCTTTAAAACTACATTGTCTGCTTGAAAGGTCTATTAATTTCTTTTTACAAAAGCTATCAGGTTTTGGCTATTTTGTGTTGATTTTCACAGTTTTATTTCAATGCCCCTATGTCAGCCACATTAGTTGTAAAGCTAACCTTCATAGGAAGAAGTGAAAAAAGGTAATGAAAGTCAATTAATCCAGGTAGTTTAAAACCTATGCCATTAAAAGGCTTTTATCTGCAATATTTCTACAATTTCAACTATTAAAATGTTTTTCCAGATTTGGTTTTTTCCCTGAAAGCTTAAACAAACGGGAATTTACATCATAGAAAAAAATGCTAGCCTTACTCAATTGTATACTGTGTTCTTTCTAAATAAAAAATTAATTGCACAGAAATTTTAAATAGACCCTACATTTAAATAGACTTTCAATAGACATTTTAAATGCACGTTATGCCAAGCAAAATAATACACCACAGATAAAATATCACTACTTATTTCTTGTGAATTTTCTTGTGTACTCACTGAGACAAGAAAAAATCCTTATTAAATAAGACCAAAGCTAATTTGGTTCAGACATTTTCAAAATCAGGAGAACCAAATATGTGTGACCATCCTGAACTTGCATTGGGAAACCAAATGGTCTTTAATGGACTGAGAGGAAAAAAAAAATCTTTATAGAACAAAAACAAGAAAATCTACTAAATTAAAAAACCAAAGCAAACTAGCCGAGGACTAGAATGACAGTTTTCAAAACTATCACCCTGGTCAATATTAGTTTCAAAATTGCTCCTAAAATATCTCATTGTTAGACAACCATCTATTTTTTTTATATTTTTAATTTCTTCATTTACGTTTGGCTTTAGGTGTCATGATCATAATGAAATTGTCAGAGTAAGAAAATATCTAACATGAATCATGGAGTTCTTAACTTTTTTTTCACAATTTCACTTTCCAGGGTGTCAGACAAAAGAAAAGTGAAATTCATAAATCTATCATTTGATGCTTACATTTTGAAACAGACAAAATGAATGGTGTAATCCTGATGAATGAGAAAAACCTACACCAATATTTCACAATTTGTCAGGCCATTATTGTCATTGACAAATGAAAGCTTTAGTATATATATTGTTGTTCTAAACTAAATTCTACATAACAGATGATATTCTTCCTGATATGACAAGTACTAAAATGTCTAGTGAGCATAATGGTATTTTTAGGTCCTCCTAAATGAAATGTCAAAAATAACATGGACAGAAGGCCCAAAAATAGAAACAATACAAACAGCCACATCTGAGCAGGATCCAGATCTCAAGCTCACACTTGGCTAAGACACAGCTTGCTCCTGGAATTTGGGCAAATCATCCTCAGCCTTTCTTTTTTCACAACGCAATTGATCTTTTCTACTTATACTGTAAAAGTTCTGTGGCCTAGACTGTCTCTTACAGCATTTCTGCACTACTGAAATCAGAACACATCAATATCAGTACTGCAGTCCAATACAGAAACGCATCTGACATCTCAGGAAATATATAACTCATTTATACAGTTTGCTGAATCACTAAATCTGAATGTAAATCACAAACCCACAAACTCACCACAATTTTTTTCCCAGTTTCCTGCCATCATCCTCAAAGAATGTATACGATGCATTCCCATAGTGGCTCTCTAAAACAGGTTTTTATTTCAGTAGTTCTTAATGATTTCTTAAACTTGATTTATTACAAAAGCATATAATATGCCATTTACAGAAGCAATATATTCCCCTCTAAATTTGGTTAAACTCCTTTTGAGTATAATAGAAAGTGAAGGAACATGGCACCTTGTAATTATACAGCCCTTTTCTACCCTGAAACCTGGAATAACCTTAGCAAGCCTCTCTGAATATGTCTGTTCTGCTGGAAGGGAACTAAGATTGTGAAATGAATGTTTTTGAAGTCTGTCTTATTTTTTATGATGTTGCTTGAACCAGGCATAAAATATATAAGTATATAACAGTAATCAGATTTAAAAACAGTAAAATATTGTGTGTGTGTATATATATATACCCCATGGGGTTAAAAACTCACATAAGCTATACATTTACACAGACACATAAATATAAATAAAACATACAAGTAGTAAGCAGACGATTAATTTACATTTTCCTCTCTTAACCATAGGGCTGCACATCTCACAAATCATATTTCTGTGGGAAATGAAAGGTGCACTGCTGCCAGCATTTTGTAAGAAATAATGACACACTTTACTACCTGTAAGTGCTGACTGAGTGCTTCTGCTGTTCCTTCCCAAGGTGACTGTAACGCAGATTGATGAAAGATTTGGTAGGACTGCAAAGGTTAAAGATGCAGACCTGGAGCTAGAAGGCAGCCCTGACACTGATGGAATACAGTACAATGAGAGTAGCCACATTATTGTCCCATCCTCTGATAACCAGTGTAATATGAAAACTGACTGGAGGAGAAGGGAACAAATTAAATCCATTAATCAAGCGTATCTGTGCTAAACAGTTGCTCTGAAGAGATGAACAAATGAAAAATTTACTGCTTGTTTCTATGCTTGCTACCACCAGAGAAAAAATTAATTATAAGGCTGTTGCTCAGCTATTAGTTAATTTTTTTTTTCTTGAGAAAACTATTTATTGCTTTGTCAAAGAACAAATGAATCTCATTAGTGAGATTAGTTTCAGCTGATCATTTTGCATTAGGACAGTCTAACAATATACTCTTTAAAGATACATTGAAGGAAATAACTTCAAAGAAACAGAGTCTATTCTGTTGTATTAGACCTTAATCAGAAATATATTACTTGTCACTAGGTTCTTCATTTTGCCCTGGTCAAGTGGTGTCTCTGTCTGCTAGGTATTCACAAGGGGGTCTGTCTAGTCAAGTGGTCTCACAATTCACTCACAAAACTGTGCTCTTTTTTCTGATAACTCATTATCTGAAATCTGTCTAGTTCTTGAAACAACTCAAAACCCCTAAAAAGGGATTGGTGCAGGGCAGATGGGGTTGGTATGTGTGTGTTTTTTTAATAAAGATGAACCTCAACAAAATTCTTCCAAAAATTTCTATTTATAAACCAAAGGAAGATATATGGAAGATCTCCAATCTAAACAGATCAGAGAGTACAGGCTGTTTTCATGTATTACTTCATCATCGTGCTGGAATCTTATGCAAGCAGTCCCTCCCCTTTGGATAGAAGAGAATCCAGCTCTCTATGAACTGGAAGCCTTCAAGGCAAATTATTACCTGGAGAAGGTCAGAGAAGTTGTGCATCTACTAGCAGAAGTGGATGAGAATTTGAAGTGCAGCATTTCTGACAAAGATTTTAATCTTTTTCAAAAAGGAAGTTCTTCATGGTGAAAGCCTCTGGTTTGCAATGGGCTCTCCTGCAATGCTGGGTTCCTCACGATGTGAATTACTCCACTGGGGAATTGAACTGAAATCATGAAGATAAAACAGCCAGATATCACACAATAATTAGCTTGTCACTACTCAATTGGCCTGATTCCCACTGGAAGCCTAGAGGCAAAGAAGCAATTGTCAGGCATCACAGCTGAGGAAGGCTGCTTCCATTGTTTTTAGGTCTCATGAGTACCAGCCTTGATGGCCAAACCTATAGGAAGTGCTTACAAAGCTCTTGGTACATTTGAGAAATGCTTTCTTCCCAAGAGAAGTCATCTCATACTGCAATAACCACCTGCTATTGTTTTTCACATTTCAACACTGTGATACTGTGCATTTTCCTTTCCAGAAATTTATTTTCAAAAACTTTGAATACCAATATATTTTGCCCATGTCCTCTTCTGGAACTGAACAAAAGATTAAAATGTTACTGTGGAGATGGAGGAGGAGGAGTTCTAACAGTGCATGGAAACGCAGATATGCCAAACTATATGAGCCTGATTTTCTTGGACCAACTAAGAGTTGCTCTATCCCATTATTAATCCTCCACAGAGCAGCACAAGATGGATTCTCACCTGCTGAAAAGACAATATTCAAAGACTAATTTTTTTCCAGCTGTGAATGGATTCATTTATGGTTCAACACCATACTCCACCCAAAACCAAGGGCCCCTCCAAAAAAAATCCTGTTAGCAGATTAAAGAACTTAATTTTAAATATAGTTTGTTTAACTATTAAAAACCATCTGGAACAGAACACAAAGTCTGACTCAGTGTCTCCATCACCTTCTGTTGAAGTGGTTTAGCTGGCTTTCTCTTTCCAGAGCATGGTGTGAAATGCAGTAGACATCAACCCAACCAAAACAGTTGCAAAGAGATCCCTGATAATTACATTTGAAAGTTACTGACAATTGCAAAACTGGTTTTCATACAATAGGGACTGATGATTCCTGAGGGTAATGTTCAAAACTATCAAGATTTTACTGAAGACCTCACACTTGTACTGAAAGTCCAGGTATTATTGCAGTTTAAACAAGACAACCTTGTCTGCATATTGTTTCAACCACTATTTCACTGCATTTTGGTAACAAATCCATCCAACCTTAAGCTATTTTAGCAGGAAAGGATATATTCAATAGAACTCTCACACGATGTTTCAGAGCTCACCTTTCATAATCACCTTTGTGGTAAGTGTCCAGAGGTTATCTTTGACCATATTTCTCCTTTGGGTGCATGGCAGGATGAAATGGTTGACATTGTGTCCTTAGCAGGAGATGACTGCATTAGCCTGCACTCCCCATGGTGCCATTTGACAGATTGAAGTGTGAATGGTGATATCTGCAAGGTAACGTGTCATGGCATAAAGGCCCATGATTCAAAACCTCCCTTCTTGTTTTTCCCACTGCTGGAGCACTTAGACAATCTTAGTAAGAATTCAAGTAGTCTTTTGTGGAAACAGCACTTTAAAGGTTATCCTGAAGAGCTTTCTCTTTTACTGCAGTAAATCTGTGAATAACAGGCAAGTGACTACCATAAAAAGACAATATTTTCTGCTGTCTGTATAGTTTCTGATGACTCTGGCCTGTAGCTGCATTCATGATTTTGAATGATAAAAGAATCTTCCTGCATGAGGACTGTCCTGGATAGGTGACGGAAATGGAGATGGCACGTAATAAAACTATTTGAAATATCTATTACTGTGGGAAAAGTTTGCAAGTCAAGTGAGGTGACTACTGAAATGTAATAATGGCAACAGTAAGTGTTTGTGAAACAATAATTTGGATTACAGATGCTTAGCCACAAATGGTAAAAGGCATGTTTGGGTTTCCTTCTGAATGATATGGAGTGTGTGTTTGTGTCTAAGTAAATGAACTAGAAAATGGATAGTGGATGCTATTATATCTGCAGCATTTCAAAGAGCTGAAAAGCAGCAAATCATGGATTCACGGAATATTAATAAAATGGAAATAACATGTTATTGACTCAGATGACTTATTGGAAGTAAGAGATTAATGAAAGGTGGAAAATCAGCAAGCCTAGGATATTTGAATTTTGAAGAATCACAATAGATTATCAAAACAACTTAAGGTTGATTTAAAATGAGCTGGAAAAAGACAAATTTCAAATTAGCCTTCCATTGACAGCACTGTTGTCTGTGATGTGAAAAGTTGGAATTGGTAGACTGAAATAGGCAAATCTTGAAACTCAGTGTATCATTTTAGAAAATAATTGTATCTCTTTTTGTGTGTGTGGGATGAAGTATTTTCTTCTGTTATTTTTTGCATGAAATGCTTTTAAAAGTCTTTATTTTTCAAGACAGAATAAGCAAATTTGGAGGGGGGTATACAATCAAAAATATTTATTGACAACATCTTTAGGCTGGATCTAGAGAGTCAGAGAATACTAGATTAGCCTTTGGACTCAATGGAACGTTTGAATTTTTGTCATCTGTTTTATCAAAATAATCTACTGTAGTCTCTTCTCAGAAAATTATGTTGATACAAAGTCTATTTACAGATTTACTGACTGAAAACTCATGTGTTTATTTTAGATTTTTCCAAGAGGCAATTTGTTCTGGTACAACGGCAGCTTGAAGGTTTTCTCCATAGCTTTCAAGATAATTTTGTATTTCTCAACAGGTTAACCCAATATGTAATGGGTTTGACTGCCTGCTAGATATGGAGCCTTCAAAAAAATCATTTATGACTAAATTTTTGAGACTCTCAAGAGACACCTAGAAGCATAATCCACCTGAATTCAGAGATGCACCTTGTGGTAGCTCCACCACTCACTCCCCAAATATGCAAACCTAACCAGGTTTGAATCTTGAAAGATTTTAGTTCACTTTACTCAGTTAGAGGAGAAAAAGTTAAAACACTTCAGGTGGGTCTCTGGAGACTTCATCTTCCCTGGAGAAGGAGGAGATTTCATTGCACAGGGCAGAGCAGTGTCTCTGGACACACTCCTGGCACTGCTGCAGGCATCCCAGCAGACACAGCCACAGGATTCCTCCTCTTTCTGCTCTCAGGGCAGTCAAGAAACTGTGAGTCACCAGCTGTGGTCTCATCAGCTGAATTAATGACTTTAAACTGCAAACACACTGCCACCCCTTACAAACTCTCACTCCTGCCGAGATCAAGTTCAAGCTTGTTGCCCAGTCTAGAAATTTGACCACTAAACTGTTCTTTCTTCATTACAAACAAATTAAGTTTTCTGCCTTCAGGACTCATCAACTTTTCTTTCTTTAGATTCCTAATGGTGCTGACCTACAATATTTCTTACCTTATTAAATCCATTTATCTCAGTGAGGGCTGAAAGCTGAATTCCTTTCAGGAATCAATCTTTTATTAATAATTATCTCTTTCTCATAAATAGTTTACTTTATTATTTTATTTAATTTTAGGTTTGACTAGTGAAGGCCTTTTGCCTTGCAGTGTTAAACTTAGAGAAAAATGTTAAAATAAAAAAAAAAAAAAAAATTAGTTTCTTGGGTATCATAAATTATACTATTCTAGTTTATTCAACAATTTGAGACAGTTTTTATCTAAGTTATCACTTTAATAATATAAGGAACTATTTCTCATATATTAAAAGTTAATATCTAAGGAAGAGTGTTGATATATGCTAATGTTAATGTATGCTAACCTCTAATATTACAAACTAAAAAATGCAACTAATATTATCAAATTTATGATAATTTCAAAGACTGTCTGAAGATCCAAATTCTTCAGCTATTAAGCCAAAATCAAAATCAAGATGTACATCAAAAATGTTTTTGTTAAATACATTAATTACATCTGAAGTAGATAACAGATAAAAAACCAAAACAAAACTGGATTTTTTTCCCCATAGAATTACATGTTGGACAGTAGAATTTCATATTAGATGAGAAAGGGACAGAATTCAGAAAGAAAAGTCAAATAAAATTCTTCTTAATATCTATCTACTATTATTTGTTGCACTTTAAAGACTTTCTCATAGAAACAGAAGCTTTGTTCTCTGGTTAAGCTGAACTGTAAGGAACAAGAATTTGATTGCAGCTGCTCTCACATGGAGTAATTCCACAGATTTTAGTGAGATAGAATAACAAAGTCTAGAGTTTCACAGTTTAAGTCAACACCTCATGAGGATTTACTCTGAAGAAACTTAAATCAGGATGCAGATGCTGATGATTAAAAAAAAACTCAAAATCTAAAAATCAAAACCACAAACTCAACCAACCAAACAAATAAGCCCACAAAATTAATAAAAGGAAATATTTTTTCTTTAAAGTTACTTTTGTTCAATTTGTATTCTCTTGAAGAAGCTTCAAAATAAATCTGATTTTACCTAATCACAAGGGCCACTTCTGCAATCTTTACTTACCTGTTGATAACTGATCTTTCATTTAAAAGCAGTATTAAAAATTAGGTATAAACAAAAGAGACATGGTTGGGGGCTAAATTATATATTCCAGAGAGATCTGCTATATTTGCTTCTCCTATGAATCACCTATTCATTTTTCAAAGTTGCATTGTTCTGTACTGAAATTGAGTGAATTTACAACAAAATAAAAATAATTTTATCTGTGTCTCCAAGGTGGATGGAATCTAGCAAAATTCAATATTTGCAAAACTTGTTTAGGTGCCTAATTACAAGTATGAACTTTCTTTTAAAAAACCTTAATAACAGGATGTATTTCCCTGCTGTAATATGTAATAAAAAAAAAAAAAAAAAAAAAGATATTATGAAAACCAGAAACTATTTAATTTTCACTTGTTTAATTTTCCAGACAGGTAAGATCAAGATAAATGTGCCCCAAGTCAGGCTTCTCATTTTGACATTCTTATTACAAATAGTATAAATTATAACAAGCCCTCCTTCAGATCTGAGGGAAAGACTTC
Source organism: Tychaedon coryphoeus (assembly GCA_013398595.1). NCBI lineage: Eukaryota > Metazoa > Chordata > Aves > Passeriformes > Muscicapidae > Tychaedon > Tychaedon coryphoeus. The sequence continues at coordinate 174,574 of WBND01000736.1, read as the reverse complement.
TCACATAAGGATTTACAAATTTATGACAATCAGTATCGCAACTCTTTTTTTTTTGTATTTGCAAGGAAAATATTTCAAAGAATTTTTCTTTTCCTGGAGATAAAGGTCCTCTATTTCCCCATGGAAATTCAAATTCCTTTCCAAAGCTCACCATCCAGCACACCCCTATCAAGTGGATATTGTTCCATATGCAACTCTCAGCCTCATACTGGTGCAAATTAAGTTATTCCTAATTTTGACAGCTTTTCTCCATTTTTTTGGTTATCTGCCATACTACAAATACTACATTATGTTGTGTGCTATACATGTTGCTATAGTTGGTTTAGGTACAGTGTGGACAGTTCACATGTTGTTTATGTGCCCATCTCCTTATTCAAGGGACTCAACATCTTCATTCAGAGCATTGCATTCTTAAGCGCAGGAGAGGCCACTGAAAACTGATTATTCCTGCAAAAAGGGATCTACAGGGTTTGAGGGGGCCTGCAGGGAAATTAAGCAAGAAAAATTACAGTATGTTGTTCCTTGCACAGATGAATATTGCAAACCCCTGCAGGAACTGTAGAAAAAGTGAAGTGCTGAGAAGTAATAGATCATAAAAAAATGGTGTTTTGACATGGGACCTAAGATTTGCTTCCCTCCTCCACTATTTTTTTTATTTCTTATGGAAAAACATTTATCAAATTAAATTTTTGTTTGAAAAAATGAAATGTTAAAATAAAGGTGTGAAATAGAAACTCTAAGGTAAGTGATTAAAAGTTCTTTCAGAACACATTATTCCAACAGTCCATAGTGAGTAGACAGAAAAAGACAGAGCTGTTCATCCTTTCATTTAATGTATTATTAATGATCTAGGTTGACAAAACTGTAAAATTATGCAATTCAAATTTCAGGTATTGAATAAAATAATAATTCAAAATTATGCTGCACAATCCTATAAATAAAATGCTTACAAAGGAGTACCCCATATTTGGAAGTATCCATTTATCATTTCACATCATGTTCAGCTTTGCCCTTTTACCAGCAGGAACCCTTGGAGGAAACAAACCAAACCACAAAGAAACTTCAATCCTTTAGCTGTGTTAATGGTAAAGAATTTACCCTGAATATGTAAATGCCTTTCTGGATCATTCTGAGAATAGAGAATTAATACACGTGAGTATTCATACAGACCTTGGGACCTGATTAGAATTCTGTAAGACTGTTCCACTAAGGCTTAGGCTGGCCAAGGAGATGCTCCCTTGAGTGCAAAGGAAGAATGGGATGCCAGGCTGAGACCAAAAAGTCTGGATGGGATCCAGTAATGAACTTGTCACAGCAGCAAGGAAAGAGGTGAGATTGTAGTCTGAAGAAAATAAACAAATACAAACAAAGAACTTCGGCATCTACTTCCAAGTTTGTCCCATTTAGTTAGACACAAGTAAAGGAGAAATATTACATACATAAATACCTTGTTATTCTAAGAAAATGTTTTCATGTAGAGCAAACAATGAAGGAATATCACACAGTTCTGCTGGGCACAACAAAAACAGCAATAAAGCAAGGTTGTGTGCATGGCTTCATCTGCTCTGAGGAATGCTAAGCAACACAGAAAAGTGTTGAAAAAGTTCTCGTCAGGGAAAACTTGAATCCTGAAGGATAACTAGGAACAGCAGGAACTTTTGCTCAAATTGCTTATTCTTTGAAATAGCAAGGAGCTATCAATCCACAAAACCTGACTGTATCCAACAAAACCTGACTATTTAACAGGATCCACTGAGTGGTTTTTAGACTGGGTCCACAGTGGAAATGGTTGGCTGGGCCAGCCCCTTACTGCAGCCTCAGGTGACAGAATTATCATCCTGACACCACCTAGCATTGTATGTGTAAGTTGGTTGTCAGTAAAGGAGAATTTTATTTTTATTTCTGGTGTTTGATCTGATACCCTGCCCTCAAAGCTTGATATTCACTGAATCATCTGTGGCCAGCAATACAAAATAGATTATTTTTTCTACCTCATACCAGCAAAAGTTGGGAGTCTTTAACTCCAGTTTTTGATTCATAAAGACAAAAGATACTGTGAATTTAATAAGGCAGATGATGAAAATAAAACAACACCACTTCACCAGTGTTGATTTTCACTGGATGTTTTACTGCAATCTCTACCTCTTACACTTCTAACTTTTCAAACAAATTAAATCTGTTCTTTACTTTGGATACCAGTTGGATTTTGACAAGTAAAAGTTGTCATGACATCCATATAGTGTGAATAACTCGAAAACCTTCTTGCTCAAAGTATTATTTCTGTAACTGCAGTTGTTTGAAGAACCTAATTTTCATCAGAAATAAGCAAATGTTTGTGTAAGAGCATCCTAGATTAATACTCATTAATGCTGGAAGGCAGCTGTGACTGCCTCATCTCTGATTCACATTGAGTCACTGCACCTTCTCCTGGTTTCAAAGTCAAAACCTCCCAGTCTAGATGTGAGATATATTTAATCTTCAAACAAGCCTCAGAACAGCCCATCTCTCCTCTGTCTTTATCAGCATGAGCTCGGTGACACCAGGCTCCTCATCAACATTAACAGTGCCTCCTGAGTGAAACTCTAGGAAGCAAAATGAAGGGAACTGAAAATAAAATAAAATATGCCTACCTGGGTAGGTGGCAAGAACACAGACTTTAGCATGCTGCTTTGTTGGTGTCATCTCTTTTGGCTTAGACAAAAGAGAGCAAGGGGAAGTAATTTTTCTGAAGAACATTATGCAGAATCAGGACAAGGCTAAAAGACCTTTATTCTGGGTCTTGACACAGAACAACTTTAGTCTACTGCACATTTCTCACCATTTTATCCCTAAGTAAAAAATTACCTGCAAGGAATTTCATTGTATCTCCTGCTAAAATGATTTTACAGAAGATATGTTTTAACATAAAGGAGCATTTTCCTCCTAACCACTTTGAATGAAATTCATTTCAGATGCTTCTGAACATTTCTTCTAATCCTGACTGATGCCTTTGGTGATATTTTTTTCCTCTGGAAAATGGGAAGAATATCTAAATAGTTGAAAGTCAATATATATTCCTATTGTTAACTCAGAAAATTCTTAAGGCTATATTTTCTACTGTTTTCTAAAGTCAGTTCTACTTTTCAAGCAAATGAATTAAGAAATATTTAAAGAGAGAAAATTATTTGAGTTGAGGGAGAAAAACATATTTTACACAATAACAGTTTCAGGAGTGAAGTTCCTTCAATTCTTTGTTTTTGCCAGGAAAACCACTTCCCATGCCACACAGAAATGTGTGAGGATGTTCCCCAGGTCCCATCCTCAGCCTCTGCATCCTCTTTCTTACTTTTACCTCAAAAACAACTCAGGTTTTGCACCACTGCCCCAGTCTCATTTGAAACAGCTTTACTAATCTGAGATTCACAACAGATTGTCTCCTAGAACCTGCAAAAAAGCAGGGATTACCCAAAGAGGCAAAAGATAAAAGTAGCTCCTAAGCACTAATATATTATATATTATTTATATGTGTTTGAAAAATAGCATACATTGGTACTGGAGAAAAATTAGGTTTTGTATAAATAGTGCCTTCCTTTTATACTATGGAAATATGGAAATTTGTCAAGAAAGTCCAAGTAAGGATGTGAAATCTTAATTTTGTCAGACTGAACTGTTTAACTGTTTTAAATCACAAACTTTTGCAATCAGCGTAAGAAGGAAATAAAATGACAATTTATTTTTGCATAGTTATTTTATAAATTTGAGATTAAAAACTGGAAGAAATGTAGGACTCTGTTAGGAGAGATGCAGCAAAGCCTTCAAACTTTTGGGTTTAAAATCTTTATGAAAAGTTAGATAGTCATTCCTTGCTTAAGCCTCAAAGAAAAATTTTTTTGTATTCAAGAAATAAAAGATGAAGCTAATCAGGGGTGAAAACCCACATATATCTTTTCTGCTGTCTTTCATTTTCTTCTGCTTTTTATTCTCATACATATACATACTTAGGTTTACATAAAATCTTGGAGATCTGCAATGCTGAGGTAAAAATCATGGATAGAAGTGAAATATCCTCCCTTCTCACCTACCTAACAAACCAACTTGCTAAGCTTCAGCTTTGGAATGCATAAGGAGAAAGAATACACTTGCTGTCACTGTGGCTTAAAAAACATATTTTTAACTCAAACTTGTTTGGAGCTCAGGTAGGGGTTGCCATTCAAAATGACAGTGTGTAACTATTTACTATGAACTTCTTTTCTACAACATAAAGACTAGAATTTTAATACTTTCAGACATAATATTGATTGTGTAAAGAGGATATAGGCGCTTTATATTACCTAAAATTCTGTCCTTTGCCAAACTTTTTTTTTTTTTCTTAAGTATAAACTAGAATTTGGCCATCCTATTTGGCCATCCGAAAAATCAGTAATAATCCAACGAGCAAAATCCAGCATTAGAAATGTAAAATCCTTTACACAAAAAAAGTACATAGAAGTATTACAAAATTTCTGAACAAACATGCATTTCATAGTCCCAGAATATTGCAAATGGGAATGAAGCAAAACCAATTGAAGCAAAACTATTAAGTTAAACTTACCAGGTAATGAGGTTGCTTTATCCAAAACTCTCTCACTCAGCTTTGTCCTGTTCTATTAAACCTCAGATTAAAATATTAGCTGGCAATATTTAAGGTTTAAAATCTTCCTAGAAAAAATCCTGTTTCAGTCAAAGAAATATTTTTTATGGGCTGAATGATATTTTAGTGATGGGGCTTGACAACATCTCAAACTACATCTGAGAGTGATATATGCAGCACTTCATTTCAGGTGCTTGTCTTGGTCCTCTTGATAAAAAACTTCCCAGAGGCAGGAAACACACCTGGAGGAAGGAAGGTTGGGTTCTTCTTAAATTGTTATTCTCTTTTCAAAATGTTAAGAGCTTGGTATGAGAGCATCTAATGTCACAAAGCAGAAACTTCTTCAATACTGTGCCTTCACCCAAGATCCTTTTCAACAAAACAAACAATGTAAAAACAAGCACTGCTTAGTAGATTAGTAATAGAAGATATATGTTAAAAGTCATGATGGAATGCAAAATTTGACGGCAGAGTTTACCACTGTTGTCCTGAAATATTCTATGTTCTTCAACATAAACACTACAGTTTGTCATATTAGAAGTATTTTGTGTACATGTTCACATTTTGTTTTGTACCCTGTGTTGAGCAGTTGTCATATTTTTGAAAGGGATGAATGGTAAGGAAAGGGACAAGAAGGGAAACAACATGGCTGATGTTAAAAAGCTACACAACCCCAAGGGAAAGAGAAGAAGTTCACGAAAAGTGGAAGACCACAATGAATTATTAATTATATACTTACTTAGAGCCATCCCTGGGTCAGACAGTCCCTGAGCAGCAAAATGGTGGAGACTGGGAGACCGTTCTGGGACATATCACTGTGTCCCTGCTCTTTTTTTTTACTCTGGTCCCTAGGCAGCCTACATTGGCCATTCTCCAAGATAGGATGCAGGACTATTTGGATTCATACAACAGATATCAATATTGCAGCTCAAAAGCACTCTTATTTATGGCCAGTTTTATTTCATATATATAGTTAGGCTATTACAGAATCCCGTTTGTTTTAGCACTGCTGATAAGGTACATCTTGTTCATCTTATGTGCAGCTTTATTCCTTAAAACCTGCTCAAGTAAAGAAGAAGTAGACAAAATCTGCCAGATTGCAAGCTTTAAGTAATTTAAAGAACAAAGCCTTGCTTATCATTCCAACAAAGTTCTCAGACAGAAGTAAAACAAAAACAAAAAATAATGCCACAAAGCAAAGTTTTCTCCCTTAAGCTATATTTGGAAGGAGCAATATAAGATTACTTCCTGCAGAGCTGCTGGTATAATTCCATAGATATTTTTCTTTAAAATGATGAAAATGAAATAATTTTTAGACAACAGAAATTTGATTAATAATCTGCCCAAATGATGTTCATGTACCCATGAAACATCACTGCTAAGCCTGGAATGATAGTTGCAGTAACAAAATGGTCATGTGTTTCATAGGTCACATAGAGAAAAAATAAGAGCTGTCCTGGAATCATAGAATTTCCCAAGTTGGAAGGCACCCACAAGTATCACTGAGTCCAACTCCTGGCCCTGGATGAGACAGTCCAAGGGTCACATCATGTGTCTGAGAGCATTCTCTAAACACTTCTTGAGCTCTGGTTCTGTGACCACTGCCCTGGGGAGCCACTTCCAGTGCCCAGCCACCCTCTGGGTGAAGAATCTTTCCCTGATATCCGACCTAAAACTCCCCTGTCACAGCTTTAGGCCATTCCCTCAGGTCCTGTCACTGATAACTGAGTGAAGAGATCTGTGCTGCCCCTCCTCTTCCTCTTGTGAGGAATTTGTAACATCAGTGAGGTCTCCCCCCTCACTCCTCTTCCTCAGACTGAGCAAAGTGACCTCAGCTGCTCCCTCCTGATCCCTTCACTATCCTCATGGCCCTCCTTTGTACACTCTGTAACAGTTTTATATCCTTATTATTTATATCCTTATCATTTATATGCTTCACATCTTTCAGAGTAACATTATCGACATAACTATTGCTGTATGTTCATTCCACACTTAATTTTAAACATTTAGATACAAACATTTGATTTTCTCACTCTAATACCTTGTTTAATGTGTCAGCGGCACTCTACACAATCATTCCTAGGAAAAGTGTTCCAAAGTTATGTCTAACTCAGTATCCCATCTTTTGAGCTGCTTAAATTAGTTGTATTCAATAACTCTTGCTTGCTTTTTATTTCATCGATGTTTGCTGTCATTTTAGAACCAGCCTAATGCCACAATGGCAATGTGATTCACTCTTTATCTATCCATTATATGAATAAGGATCTACTTTGTTCCAGTTGACAATCACTCCTTCCTTTTTTGTGAGAGAAATTCCTCATTTCCTTCGTTGCAGTCTTGATTTTACAGTCTTATGTCCTATTCCCCCTGCAGTGCTCTCTCTCTCATTCTGAAGAGTCCTTGTCTATAAAATTATTCTTCATACAGAAACCATTCCATAACTCCTTTGATTTCCCTTCTATCTTTTCTGGTTCTACTACTCCATTTTTAGATAAATGATCTTGACAGCAGAAGATAAGAGTATGGATAAAGCATTAGAGTGTGGTCCTGGAAAAAGGAATTATATTTTTTTGTGTCACTGATCTTATGCATTATTCAGTCTTCTTGTCTGCTTAATTTTGAGTAACCATTCACTGCTATGAAATTATTCCTCAGCAACACAGAACATTTCTGCTTCCAGCATGTAGAATATAACCACTCCAGGACATTTCAATATGAAATTATTACTTAAATGACACTATGACATCAGTTTACTCTGGGTATTTTTTTAAACTAATTGAGAACCTCACATATTTGGAACAGACCCCTAAAGAATCTCAGAGACAGTACCTTTAGAAGGAGCTCTAGATCTTTGACTCTGTCTCTCTCCTGTTTTGAATAGTAGCTTTTCAGAAGTTGTTTCCAAAGTATAAATAACTCCTAAATTTGAGTAAAATTGTGATAAAAGTCCAGTACTCTGGATGGTTATGTAAGTTAACACACAACCAGCTCCCGTTTAGGACATATACACTTGGATATTAAAAAGGTGTAAAACCCAGATGAGCAAACAAACAGTTCTCATTTTCCACACTGCAGGTGAATTGCTTTCGTAAGTGAGAACTCACCGATTCTCCTAATAGAAAAGCATTATTCCTTTTGTGCCCTAAAAATGGGTAATGCAGAGAAATCTGGGGAGAACTTTGGATTTTTCTTTTGTAAATTTGTGGCAATTTCTCCCATGCTATCCAATGATATCTGAATTCTATCATCCAAGTGGCATCAATTGCATCACCTTTCATGGCAAACTTGCATTCATAAACAATATGAAGCTTTCTAGATTTATTTTTACCAGGAGAGAGAAGCTTCAGCAGAATCTGTGGCATGATGCCAGAAAGGCAAACAAGGAGAATGCCAAACTAAATTAAAGAGCAGTTGAACTCCAAGCATCAAATTAAAACATTACTTTCTAATCAGTGAATAATATCTCAGAATCTCTGTGCCTGGACACAGAGCCTTAGGCATCTCAGCTGGAGCCCAACAAGCCCTAAGGCTTTGCCCACACTCACAGCTACAAACTTAATTTATGTACAAAAAAGGGACTGAGAAAAATCCTCTCTAGGAGTCAAAAACTTTTTATGGGGGATTTGACATATTTTCCAATCCACAGTGCTTGGTGTAGTTAGTAAAGACAGGGAAACACTGCAAAGTTTATTTCTCTCTCTTCTTTAGGCATTTATTCATGTGGACTTTCAAATATGCTGTGGCATAGTATCAGAACATGTCCTAGGCACTTAAAAGCTAATTATTTAATTGGGAAATGTCTCCAAATCACTAAAAAATAATTATTTAAAAATTCTATTATATAGATAAAATGGGATTATATTCAGTTTGTTTCTCTCTGTGAATATACAAATTAATTGTTTTGGTTTATTTCACTAAATGCACAGAAATTGTTTTCAGGACTCCATGTGCAAAGCAGTGCCCTGAGCCAGAGGTCCCAGTGTCAGGTTTGGTCCATCATTTACAGAGGACAAGACAACAAAACAGGAATTCCTTTAGCATTAAGTGCTCTCCTGGGTCACTTGCAGAAGACAGGACTGCCTTTCCTAGCAGGTTTCAATGAAATACTTCAGGTATTCCTTTTTTGGAGGAGGAAAGGCACAACCAGGCTTTTCCCCCAGTATGAACAACAAGTTAACTCTATCCATGGCAGCAACTGTTAAAGCATCAGAGCTGTCAGTATTTTGGGCATCAGATTGCATAGACAAGAAAGGAAAACTGGACAGTAACATCTCCCAAGGATGACCACTCTCCTCACTAACTCACTCCAATCTCACAGTGGAGTGCCATAGTTTAACCATTCTATTTCCCTGTCTTGCATTTAATTTGATTTTCCACTTAGGGAATGACTGCACTTAATTGATCCATGTAAGCCCATCTCAGTGGAAGAAGTGAAGTCTACAAAATTCATCAGGGAAAAGCTAATGAAATTATTAGACACAAGCATCTCCCAGACATGGCACAGTACATTTTTATTTCATTTCAAAATGAAAGATACTGAAGCAAGGACTATTTGAGGGAAGGCATAAATAAATAAATAAAATACTGTTGATGATTTGCTAAAGAGCTATCAAAAATAGAATAAAAAAATGCTTGGGCATAGTCTTAAATGAGGTAAAAGCTTGTAATGTAACATGCATTACAAATGGTCTGCTCTAAGAGAAGGATATTGGTATGCCTTCATTTTGTGTAATGGAAAAAAAGATACCCTGTAAATTAACAATTACTGCCATAAATCCAATATTTTACATTACTTACTCTAAGATTATCCAGGCAGTGAATCTTACAAGATAACTTATTTTTTGAGGGAGCAAACACTATTTACTATTTTCAGGTATATTATTAACAGCCCCAAAAGTATCAGTAACAGTCATATTTGTCCTTAGACACAATTTTTTCAGTCTTTTGCTTTTAAACAAAAACAAAAAAAAATGTGTTAAGGCATAAAAGAGGTACTTTTTAGAAGGTATTTTCCTAAAAGTATTTATGGTCTATATATATGAGAAATAATGTTTGAGCAATTCCATCATATTCTGAAATTTTGCTTTAAAATAATCCTATTTAAATTAAGCTTCATTTTTTCTCCACACTATTGTTCCACATGTCCAGATATCAGGAATGTTGGATTTTTTACCTTCTTGCAAAAGAAAAGTTTGTGTGTATCTTTCTTTGATTATGGCTGCACAAACACAGAGGTTTTCAGTCACCTGAAGATTTGTCCTGCAAGATTTTGCACAAAGAACTGTGTATCACACCTTCCAAAACAAAACTTAACTAAAATTTCTTTGTTTCACCATGGTTGCATTTTTACTGAACAGTACCAGTGGAGCTGCTTGGACTTCTTCCAGACCAAATTCACAGATGTCAAGAACCCTCTTGAAAGTCCTTCAAGAATGCAAAGTTCATGATGAAAGTCTAAACTGGAAAAATCTCTTGCCCTTACTTGTGTTGCACAGGATTTCTTTCTTCACTATTTGCCAAACTCAGATAACCAGACGAGCTCATCTGCCTCTCCTCAAATCTTTGAGTCATAATGAATTACTTTGCAGCAAATACGAGACTCTGGGATTAGCTGCTGTCAGAATCCACTTTAGGGGATATCTTCAAATAAACTGAGCTACCATCTCAACTCTTTTACACATTAAACAATTTCTAGCTCTTTTTTTCCATGAAACCCTAGAGTTGGCTCATAGAACAAAATTCAAATTCCAGTGTCCATCTGGAAGCCACAGCTGGGAATTGCCTTCCCTTCCTGAAGCTAGATCTCAGCATTGTCTGTCAGGTCCCAGTATCTGGGATTTCTAAAGCCACTTCCCAGATCACCTGCTGTTCTCACTTGCTACTAATCATCCATTATTATTCATTTTCCATATTAACAGCAATATTATTTTTTAGATCAATAATAAGACAATAATTCTAAAGATGCAACATCTCTATAGATCACTTTGATTTAGTGCTTACCAGATGAAAGTCAGGCTTCCTCCTTTCCCCTTCCCTGTGTAAAGATGTTAAAATAAATATATATACATTTTGACTTTCACAATACCAACAGACAAGGATACTGTAATGAATGTGTCTTGTCTCTGCAATTTCCAGGTAAATTATTTATTTATTCAAACTGTTGGATATGCTTTTTTATACATTTAAATATTAGTTTGACAACTCTTATTTTACCTTCTCAGTTTGCAGCTCTTCACAACGTGCAAGGCCTTTGTGCCTTTAATTGGCTCAGCCTCTGATTCAATATTTGCATGTGGCCAGCTCTGTGGAAACAAG
>WBND01000736.1:147611-162085 GCA_013398595.1 Tychaedon coryphoeus | reverse complement strand
GAAGCAGGGCTGCAGCTGGCAAGCTTGAAAAGAATTTATTAGTAAGATTAACATACGTATCATTCACTTCCCTCTATAACAAAATTCCTTATTAGACTAGATATTACCATAACATAAAATACACTAGATGTCTTCATTTAGGAAAGGTCATATAGCTTTATTTTTCCTGTTCTTCTCATGGACGAAAGCCCCAAAAATTGAATTTGGCTTTTGTGTTACACAAACATGCACAGCAAGCTGCAAGCTGTGTTTCAGCAACTTCAGCTGTGTAACAAAAGGTCATCCAAATTTCACTGATGAACTGGTAACAGATAAATTGAGATAAATTGAGATAAATTCTGATTTCTATCCCAAAATCCAGTTTATAAACCATCCCAAAAGGAAAATTTGCTGTTTGAAATATTTAAGGGTCAAATTGAATGAGTGGTCTCCTAATTTTTAAAATATTTCCAGAAAACTAGATTAAAGCACAGTAGAAAACCTTGCAGGAACTAGTGAAAATATGATAATCAATAGCGGAAATATTAAAAAATCCAATCAAATACTCTTCTAAAAATATTCCTTTTATGTCATTAACCTTGTCAATCATTCCTTTAAATAAATCCCTCTTTAAAAACAATAAAAAGAAGGAAATGTACAAGTATGTACTTCTGGAGCAACTTCATAAATTGATTAATTTTTGAAATATTTTACTCTGATTAATGAGAACAAGACAGCGGAACTATGTGAAATATGTAAACTGAAGATACAAACACACTCTACTTTTTTGTAATGCCATTTTTCAAACAGTATTTCCTGAGCATTATTTTAATTTAAATACCCAATATCATTGCATGGAATCTAGCAACTCAAGGATTGTTTCTCAAAATCATCATGGCAAGTCCGTTTATTACTGCTGTTATGAAAATAAACTAATAGGTGAATTTATAGTTGGGATGTGCATTACCTCACGAATATGTGTAGTTCTTGAACCTACAGGGGTGGATTCCTCCATCTGTACTCCAGGAGAGTTAAAATCTATTCAAAGATTACAGAGAAGCGTTAGAAGAACAAAAAATTCCTTCATTTCCAGCTCATTACAGCACTAGGGTGTTAGTATATTAGTTAGTTATTAATTAGTTATTAGTTAGTTATTAGTAAGTTATTAGTATAACTCCACATTTCTAGAATATGATCAGTGTGTGAGAGAATGACAGATTCCAAGAACCACATCAAAAGATGCAACAAGAAGCCAGCATTTGCAGTCAAAAAGGTAGAGGTGACTCATTTTCCAGGGGTTTGCTTTAAATGTCTAAACACTATTCTGATGCTGGAAGATATTTCATATTTAAATTTTTTTTAAAAAATCCCAAACCCTTGAGATTTTTTTTTTCTTTTCTTGATGTTGTTCTGAAAGTGATATATCAGGACTATGTCTGCAATTTGTACTCCATAAAACCTACAAATAAATTATTCTCACTGGTGACACAGATGGCAAAAATAAGTCTATATTTAAGTTAATGGGAGATTTGTGTATGTGAAAGTTACAAGATATAGGTGCTAATAATTAACTTCTTTAAATCTAACTTCCTTTTCCATGTCTTTGTAAGGAATTCAAAGTCATCTGAAAGGTATTGGGTATGTAAATTCCAAGGGCTGTACAAATCCAGTAGCTGAAGCTGAAACTTGAGATAAAAAAAGAAATAAAAGATTTTTCTGAGAGAAAAGTAGTTTGTGCTTCGGCCTGAAATGATCCTGATATCTGATACAAAGGAAGAGCTGAAGAGATTAGCCATTTGAAAAACGACCATTTCGGAACTTTCATTGATTTCTTAAAGGTCTATTCACTAAAAATACATTTAAAGCATAAATGGCCAAGATCCTCCTAGTAGGTCATTAGTCAGATTCTAACTGTTTGTAGTCTGCTGCTTCAAAACAGTAAAAAACTGTTGCTGCCCTAGTAGTCAGTTAGTATTTGCTATAATTGTGGGATGTCACATGCAACAGGATTCAGTATAGCTGTTTGTATAAACCTGAAATTGTCTTACACTCTACAATTACTTTAATATCACTAAGGATGCCTGTGGATAGAAGGATAGATCTTCATTCTAAAAAAACATAATGCCCTTTGGAAGGAAAGATGCACCCAAAGGTCCAGCAGTTAGGGCCACACGGTCACAGCTGATACTGGATTCAATGGTGTGGGAAAGCAAATGTAGTAAAGAAGAGAAGATAATAATTTATTTGCAGCAAACTACTGACTTCTGATATATTTGGATTGCTGCCTTATTCTATCAGTATCAAGTTATTATCTGCTGGTTAGCTGCTATTCAGAATACCTGCTATTTTGAAGACAGATGAGGTCCTAAAACACAAGAAATAAAAAGTATGGTGACATGCTTTTAGAACTAAAAAAAAAAAATCTGAGATGAATAAACAAACAAAATATGCAACGCATGAAAGGTTACAAGTAAACAAGCGGCAGCTGTCAAGAGAAATTAGTGATAAAAATTTCTTCTGAATTTTTTTTTTAAACAAGTTAAAGGGTTTAGGGATAAAATGGGAAAAAACCCACCATGAAACCAAACAGAGGGGATAAGATTCAGTTGCTTAAAAAATTATTAATTACCATGCAGGTAAACAAAGAGCCTTACAGGGCTGCCAGATATGACTTGCAATCCAAGTGAGACCTGCTGTCCTCTAGCTGGGAGCTGGAGGCCAGGCAGGACATTTTATGTGGCTGAAGAAGGATAAAGCAGAATGAATTTCCCAAAGTTTGGTGCTGCTTGCAAACCTGCCAGGTCGTGCCTCTGTTCAGCGTGGTGAGGTCACAGCTCCATGGCTGGGCTCACCAGCACAAGGGAGAGATGGACAAACTGGAGAGAGTCCTGGGGGACACCACAAAGAAAGACAAGGCATTGAAGCATCTTTCCTACGAGGAAAAGCTGGGTGTGGGACAGCTCAGCCTGGAGAAATCTCAGGGAGAATCTCATTTGTTGCACTACTTGTACTGACCAAATGCCATCTTGCAAAGGCTTTTTGTTGTAAGTGATGAATGTAATGCATTATCACTGAAATTACTGCACAGCCTGTGAGAACGATTAATTTTTCTGTGAGATTACAAGGTAGTTAATTAATCTGAGTTAAAGTTAATTAAAATTTCACTCCCATAAGAAAAGTGTTGGTCCATTTAGCATATGTTGATTTTTTTCAGCTAATGACCTCAAAAAAGGTAATACGATGCGTTCTTGAAGTTTGTTTTTGATAGCTGTGGAATTCCTGTGTATAATCCTCTGCTCAAGAAGAAGTTACATTTAGTATCTCATTATACAGTTAATTTTACTTGACAACAACAAGACTAAATACTGGTAGGTAATTGTGACATCGGAGCTAATGAGTCAATCAAATTTGTATGCAGAATTTCTGGCATTTTTTAATACATCCAGAGTCTGAGGGAGACTGAGTAAAGGCGTTAGAGATGGGATGTGGGGAGTACTCACCTCTGTTTTAATGGAATTCAAAAATCTTGGCCACATACTGTCTATGCACAGTTCCTGAAAAGCTCCCTTTCACACATTCCCTCTGCTAGGGGAGCAGCACCATAAAGAAAAAAATGTAATAATGCACATCCATAGAGCTTATAGGAATTGTGACTTGCAGATTGAGCTCTCCTTTTGCCCTCATATAACTGATGTCAGTAATATTTCAAAATTAGGATCTTATCATCAATGTGCTTTGGCTATTTAGAGGCAAAACAACCATAAAACCCCGCTCAGCTGACTGGCATGCTCTACTTTCTTTAGTCTGTTTGTGAATCTGCTCTTAAAGTGGAAATAAATTATGATTTAAAATACTACATAAAAATGAAGACTCCACTGTGATCTAATTTTAATGAATTCAAAAGCAATGTAATTTTTTTTTAGACTAAACATTACACAGAAGCTAATTACTATTGTTGATAATGATGTCTTATGCACTGCAGCTGAGTGTTGGTAATCCAAACTGAATTCCAAGGCTATAGGAGGAAGCATGAACTAGTTAGGAAGGTTTAGTGTAAGCATCAGTTCAAGGTCTAAAGTGTTTACTACTCGAAACAAGTTTAGCTAATTGCTAATCAATGGGCTGCATTCTGAGAGACAAGTTTTTAACTAGTATGTAGAGAACAGAAAACCTGAGGGTGAAAAAAAGAAGTTAAAATATATGGCCTAAAATGATAAGCCAGGTCCAATAAGCATAAACAGAAAAAGAAGTTTCTCTTCAACAGAGGGAAATATTTTCCTGAACACATCATCACAAAACGAATCTTTACCCTTCCATGATAACAGAGCAGAAAAAAAAAATTAAAAATTTTGATCGAAATTAAGCTATGCAAACTCAGCCTTAAAAAAGTATCTTCTTTACTGCTTGCTCTATTTAGTAATATGCTTGCAAATACATAACAATAACTTAATAATTGCACTCAAACTTCTTGAATGAGATGCTTTGAAACAGCTCACAAAATGTATACGAAGCTACAACAGTATGACTAATGATTTATATAGCAAAATTTGATCTTTTGATGGATGAAGTAGATATAGTTAAAGCAAAGAGTCAGAAGATAGGTATTTGAAATTAAACAGGCAAGGTGAATTTGCATATCAACTTGAGAATACAGATGGAAATTAAGGTGTATTTAATCAGCCACTTTATATTAACATTATTGATTACCTAAAGGCTTCTGGCTGTCACAGGAAATGTCAGATGCTCTAATTAGGTTATTGCACAACTTGTGTATGAACTAATTGCACAGGAGACTTCACATAAAACAAATGCAATCTTCATTTTACACACATCTTTTTTTCTTTTTCCTCCCCTCAACAGATCTTTTACATCTGCTGGACAATGACAGCATGAAATGCAGTTTCTGAATGCAGATTTGTTTTGGGATGTCCAACAACTTTAAGTATGCAGACAGTGTGATTCCTATCTCTGGTTTACCAATGGGTCTATAAAGCCTTGCAGAAAGATTAATTACAGCTCACATCAATTTTGGCCTCTAGATGTCATGTAAAGTACATAACACCAAAGAGAAAGCATAAGAATTTCGATTAAATCTATCAGAGAAAAAAAAAAAAGAGAGAATTACAGGAATGTAGTGGAATTTTAAAAAGGGTTGGTCTACTGTTTGCATTTTTTCAGATAACTAAAGTTCTTAAAATTACGTGAGAAGTAGGAAGAAATAGGTTCAAAGGAAAACATGTTACTGATTGAAGAACTACTTCTGTAAATCAGCAAGATTTGAGAAAATAATAATCAACATCAAGAACTCACAGATGCCATAACACTGTTATTCAAGGTTAAAATTGGTACAGAAAATAAAATATCTGTCAAAGATGAAATAGAAATAGACTTATATGACTGACCTTTTGCATCAAACTCTACCTGCAGTTCCAAGATTTTCTCAAATACTTCTGATAACACTCATAAAACAACTCCACTCAAAAAAAAATTTCCAAAATATTTTAGTTGCAGTTTTAAAATGCACAGTGCAAAGACCGTAAAACCACTTAGCTCCATGACAGCATTTATCCAAGGATCTTAAAATGCATTAGTCATGCAAGTACGATATAAAGTAAATAATTAGAATTATATTCATTTTTGCAGGTCAGTGAGCAGGAAAAAGCTATTGAAATGCAGGTCCAAACTCTAATTCCAAATTGATAGCAAGGCCAGGAAAGGAAACTCAAAATCTTTTTCCCACTGACTTAAACATTCATTATCAAACATAAAATATGTGACAGGAAATCAATTCTGATTCTATAAGGGTTCCTGTATGTAGGGTTTCTAAGAGATAATATTTTTCTATATAGCCCCAGTTGTCAACACCAGGCACCTTCTCATCCTTATGGGGATCCCAACAGCACCCAAAACCCACTTTAACCTGAGTTCCAAACAAAGTGTCCTCATCCTAAAGGGTGAGTCCTGCACAGAACACACAGGACAAGCCAGTAGGGCAAAGCTGACCTTATCCTCAAGGCCAAAATCCTGATCTTTGGGAGCTGTACAAGGCTCTCCATTTCCTCTCCTCTCTTTGGCTGTATCAGCCCTTTCTGTCCTGCATGCCCAGCAGCTTGTGCCTTTTCCTGTCTTACATGCTTCTCCTAAGGTTATCACCGGGATTATCAACCTGCCAACACCAAAATTTTATCTCCCAGCTTCGGTTCCCAGTGACTGACAATTTTCAAGCAATTCAAGATCCAGCTTGTTCCAGTTTTTTGCCTGCTGGTAAAGGCTATTTCAAAATTACACTGAAAGTTACTATGAGATGTTTCTTAGAGTATGATAATTCTTTCATACTACCCTAAGTGTCCATTTTTCAATTTCTCTCTCCTCCCGCTGAACCTTTTTTTTTTCCTTTTGAGAGAATAAAATCATTAATCAAAACTAGCTGTAACAGACTGACCATGCTGATCACACTTAATAGATCTAATCCTTTAAGTATGCTTTTTCCAGGACTTGAGGAATAATGAGATTATACTCTATTTAAGAACCAATAAATTCTGCTTGAAATTTCCAAGTAAGTGCCTCAAATGCGTAAATACACTCAGCCTTGATACACAACATCGAGTATTTTTAATCACTCCTTGGTATGTTTACACACAAGTAACTTTATTTCACTTCTGTTAACAGTAAAAAGTGGAAGAGAAGCATTTCAAGACAAGGCAGTGTTTGCCTAGTGCTGTAACTCACAAAATTGGACCCTGATCTTCACCTTGCAGTTTGCCATGCTATTTTCTATATCTAATGAATGTTAAATGTTAAGTAAAAACCACCTTTAAGAAAATTACCTCCAGTCTCAGCTTCTTGCAGTTGCACCCCATCCAGGTCAGCCACTTCCCATCACTTTGTGCAAACTCCCTGTAGGTGACATAAGTCCAGTTCAAAGGGTTTTTTATATCTTGGGAAAAAAAAAAAAGTGGGTTATTTTGTTCTCATGCAGATGACTTTTGCACCATAACAGAAATCTCATTTTTCAAATTCTTTTCAACACTAGCAGTGTACAGTAAGTGGTTGCATCAGCCCATTGAACAAAGATATGAGCTAGACTCTAACAGAATGCAAAATGAAATTCTGTATGACAATATGTTAACACAAATGTGTGGGTTAAATGTCACGCAGCTTGAGGTTTTTTGTGGTCAAAACCATCTTCTCAGGTTGGAAAGTTCTATTCTGGGGAGTCCCAAATTTCTGCTAAACTGGCCCTTGGCATATCAAATCTTTGTAGGCTGAGCTCTAAAACCTCCCCAATAAGTTTATGAGAGCAAAGGATTCTCCACAAACATAAAAAGTATGGGGGGGAGGTGGGGGGGAAATGGAAGGAATGAGAAGGAAATAATTTTTAAGTCTGTTTTTTCTCCTGTAAATGATCCTAAACTTGAAAAGGAAATAGTTTCTAGAAAATTAAACAGTAAAATACAAATGAATTTTTAAAACACCAGTTAATATTTTCTGTCTTGAAATTAATTAAATTAAAATATATTTCAGGCATACAAAGTACCTTTTACTCAATATAATCACTGGTTAATTTGATCCTTCTTTTAATTTGATCAAAACCCCAGGAATCAAATCAACTGTATTAAAAATAGCAAAACTTTCAATCCACATTTTGATTAATTTTGATCGCCTTAGGCAAGTAATATCATATAATTCAATCACTGGTTATAGTACATTGCCATTTTAATTAATTATGAAAATGAAAATAATTGAGTGCGAACAGAGATAAGAGCCCAAGGAAGAAAATGTATTTATAACAAAAGGACAATTACAACTCAATGTTGTGTTATTAAGACATTGCTACTAAAATTTGAGTTTTACCATTTGTCATTGCAGCCCTCTCACTTACTGTTCAAGCCCAATGCAGAGCTTCACCTAGGAGTGTACTGTAAGCACATGAAGATCAAAATTTAATAAAAAGAAATGCCACCCCTTGAGATTTTCTTCTGTGGAGAAGCCACTTGTACAATGATATGCAGCATTTTAGCCTTCTGGGGAACTCCAGTCCTGCCTTGAGGCAAATCTCCTCAGACAGGCTCTTGTTGCTGCTCTCCCACCACTTCAGGGAAAATTTGCTACCAGAACTGGCTCAGGAATGCAATGAAATTATTTAAACAAAGCTGAGGAGAGATGAGGGGGAAGTATCCAGCAGGCCTTTTCATCACTTTCCATCCCTCTTGCTCCATTTGCCTTTCATTTTCACAACCCCCTGAGTGTAGGTGGAGAAGAAACAGAGGTCATGTTGGTGACTCAGGACAAAAAGTCCCTGAATCCCTCAGGAAGTGCTGAGGCTGGGAGCACTCAGAATAATGCAAAAGACTGGTGCCACAGTTAATTGCTGGTCAAGCAGACTAATATTATGTAGATAAGTGATTCTGTAACTTCTCTTCATAAATATGGCAGGAATACCAAAATGAGTGATGCACATAAATAATTCCAAGAGAATAATAATAACAACCACTACCACCACCAGAATGTAGAATAAAACCAAAGCAACTGTTAAAAAATAAATGTTGGGTTTCTCACCTTTTTGTTTCCCTGTTTTCTTTTTTTTCAGTTTTGTTTAATTTTTCTAGGATTAACAGCATTGACTCACCAAGCCATGAACATGAACACATTTGTTCAAAACTATTTGTGGAAATCTGAGATACAGATCCTGCTACAAGTCCCTGCTACACACCAGGTAAAAGTATTAGAGTTCAGCATTTTGCAAATTAAGCTCTGTTGAGAGTTGGCCTTGAGGGGAAGCATTCACAACACTCAACTACTCCCAGATTTCCTTGATACATGTGATACTAAGAAAAATAATAACATTCTGAGTGTATTAAGGCCCTCATTGGTATAAACATGCAAAGCGTTTTGAAATAACCCATCAAAAAAATTGAAATATATTTTACTCCCATCATACACAACTTTTTGACTCAATTTTCTCCATAATCCCATTTTCTTCATAAAACTGTATTATAGCTCTGTGATGCAAAAGTGTAATGGTAGTAAAAATGTTTTAGGTATAACAAGACCCAGAGCTACAGAGAATGGTACATTCTGCTACTTGTTAAGATTGTTCTCTTTCCACGTTCCCCCCCACACACTTTAGGTTTAAGACCATTTTTTTTCAGCACCATCAGTATTCTGATGACAGACTGTGATAGGTTTTATGTTGTTGATGCTCCTCATAACCTAAACAGTTTGCTAATATTAGTCATTGCTGGAACATTACCACAAAGGAAACAATCATTTTAAGTGCCATTACAAATTATTATTATTATGTGCATTCAGGCATTTTCAGTGAAAAGCTTTGATGGTGAGGGAGGAAATTCTCTTGAGAAGTCAAAAATCCAATTGGATCTGTTCTGAGCTGTCCAACTTTACCTGTGTTTGTCCTGTGCTTCCCTCAGGATCAGGCTGTTTTCCAGCACAACAAATACTATGTTTCATCTGGTAAATTGTTCAGATAGGCAGGAGAATATTTTTACAGACAGTCTATATTAAAAGGCAATTTCAGATCCTAAATTTCTTTTTAAACCCCATCATTTATTTAGAATAACATGCAAAATTATTTAACAAGCTTTTGCAGTATTCCCTTTTTGCATTTCTTGTTTGGTTTTTTTATGTGACATCTGTAAAGACAACTAAGATGAGAGTGACTTAGTCTTTTTTTTTCAGTAAACAACCTTTCAAAAGTAGACAGACTGCAATTAAGAACAAGCTTGTGACTCTAAAAGACAGTCTAAGACATAGAAAAAACACTGGAACTTTTCCAAGCTTTGAAAAACAAAGAAAAATAATGCATTTTTTGCTCATTTCTGTATATTTTCTCTCACCAGTAGATACTGTTCAAGAGAAAATGGAATAAATTTGTCACTTATTTCTTGGAATGTGTCTTCCCTGTCTTAAGGACCTGCGGTATTCTTAGTTTTCTATGTTTAAAACCAAACTGGAGTTGGTTATTTGGGGGAAACATAATTTTAATTCTAAGTATTTTAAAGGTATTAAAATTCAAAAAACAAATGGATTTAAATAATTTTCAAATAAACTTTTATCACTTTTCAAATTTAATTACTATAAGAAGAGTATCACTGTATTAAAACCTAATTATCTTATACTTTTTCTGGCTTCATGACAATGCACATAAAATGCTTAATATTCATGTAACATGCTACCTCACCCTGTAATATCACCATATTTATGGAAAGAAATTGTAATCCTCTTTACTGGCTCAGGTTAATTCCAATAAAATATTAAATCCATTTTCTAATCTAAATGAGTTCATTAGGAGAGGCATGGTACTGAGAATACCAAACTCTCTACAGAGTTCAGCTTCATTACATTTCAGTACTGTGCATTTCCAGAGCTGTTGTACTACATTTATGAGGATTTATCTGTACTGTTCCAAAAACATTCATCCTAATTCTACTCCTTCTGTGCATGCTAATCATGAATATGTTAAGTGGAAATACTAAGCTAGCAGCCAATCTCATCCCCAGATGGGTTCAAGTTATGATTACAGAAGCAAATTTGCCATAAGCACTCATAAAACTGTGCCAGAGAAGAGGAAATGAAGGTTTGGAGATTCTTTTTATTTTCCTTTTTTTTTTTTTTGCCTTCACTCCCCATGCAATTTTTTTTTTTCACTTTAGCATAGTGAGGGAAAAAATTGCCAAGGAGAAGAAATGCCATACAATACTTACAGGGTTATTTCCAAATAACTTGCAAACTATTTACATTATTTTAGGCAGTGAAATATAATGCATGCAAAAACTTTAAACAACATAAACCAAACTCCTTTGGACTGACACCTGGTATCTTCCTCAAGTTTAAGGGCACCTCTCCACAAAAATATCCCCACTGATCCCAAAGTACAGTACCTCAAACTTCAGAGTGTAAGTGAAACAAATATCTTCATTAAAAGCAGTGGAAAAGAATACTTTTACCAGATCCTCTACAGCATCACCACCAGGAGTAATTGACTCAAATAAAATTTTTAGTTTTAAGGAAGAAATCTAAGATGAAGACGAGACAAGTCATTATCCAATTCTTTATATATATATAATATATTATACATATTAACTGCCAATATATTATGTGTATTAACTGCCAATCAGTAGCAAAGGGGGACCTTTATCCTCAAACCTTTTCCCTTTCTCTTCAGGAGGATTAAACCACAATTTCCTCTGCACAGTTAATTTGACTTGATCTGTGTCATGCACCACCAGCAAGGCAAGAGAACCTTTAATGGCCATATATATGTAGATACACAACTGAAATATGGACAACATGGGCCAGCAGGGATCTTTTTAATCTGCATGTAGCAGCTCTGTACAGAATTGTAAGAACACATCAATCCTCCAGGAGAGGAGCACTCCTTTAAACTCATCCCCAGAGCTAGGAAAAGTGAAAGGAAATAGCTCTGCCCTTTACTTTTGAATCATAAAATCGCTAATGTTGGAAAAGAATAGATGTGAGTGGCTGGTTTTCTGCAGGGCAGCCACAAGGATTAACTCTGCCAAATTCAGGTGAGTGGCCGCTGGTTGTCACTGTTGCTCCACAAAATGGGAGCTGAAGAGCAGAAATTTCAAAAGTAGTTCTCTCAGCCAAAAGTTGCAGGCTTTTGGTTGATCCCTTTGAGTGGCCTAATGTAAAGGCATCTACTGAATTTTAACAGCTTTCAAAGTGAGATTATTGTGTTAAAAAGAGAGCAGCTTGTCAAACAAAAAGTGATCAGACCACTGGATTTTTTTTTGTTATGACAAAAAGCCCAGCAGACCTGAATATGCTCAGAAGAAAATTAAGTGCTAAAAAAACCGAAAAGCAAACAAATCCAAACACATTTTAATCACAACTTTTAAATTCCCTTCTAAAGTCCTATGAAATTGAAAGATGTTTTACTGCACCAGTTTAAAGCCCAACCATGCAAATCCTTCTAAATACAATGCTGCTCACCCCAAATCATCCTCACCTCGTAGCCACTGATAGTCCCTTCCCATAACCCCTGCCTATTATGGAGCTGAACTCCAACTACAAAAATCTCAGTGCTTGAGTAGTATCAATGGGAAATTTGCTTAGAGTATTTACAATTTCCAGCTACTCACACAAACCACTCAGTGGTGCTGATCTGAGTGGCAGGCACTGAGTCAATGCAGTTTCCAAGGTCACCTCATTAGTTTGTAATTGCCACAGAATCAGAGCAAATTGGTTGTGAAGCTGGTCTACCACTTAGTCCCTCTATTCTTCTGAGTAACTTCTCTTCTGAAGATGAAGGAATGACCAATTATTTCGCTTAAATGGAAAACAACATTTTTTAAATCAATGGGAGAAGCTTGGGATTCTCTGCAATTAAAGGTTGGACTTTATTATCTTAGATGCCTTTCAAAACTAAAAATTTCTGTTATGTCCTGCTTTATTGTGCTAAGAATTTTCATGCAGGGATCTTATACCAAACAAATAGTTGAGTTTCACAACAATATGTTTTGATTTTTCACTTTAACCAGGGGAAAAAATGGGGGAGAAAATATGGAAGAATAGAAAATAGAAGAAAGGAATTCCAGGTTGATTCTCAAGGGTTCATGTTCAAATTTTCTTCACTTAAGTGAAAATCAGGTTTTTAAATCAAGGAGCATAATTTTATTGCCTTTTTATATGTTCATTCTTGAAGATAGGAATCTAACATTTACCAAAGAAAAAAAAAAGCAGTTGTTTACACTCACAGTAATATCTCACTGCTAAATAAATAAAACATTCACTGCTCAATAGCAGCACATGCTAAAATACATGGAATATACATTTTGCTACTGTATGTTTATATTTCATTTAAATAATCAGCTAAGAGATGCTAGAGCTGACCAGCAGCACATATCTTCAGATAGCTCCTCCTTGCAGTCCATTTTGTCATTTTTTTTTACAGTTTTCTCTTACTTTCACTGTTTTAAAGAGCTATTTATTCATATACCCTCAGTTAAACAGAAAACTCATTTATCACATTTATATTTTTGAAATAATCAGTGCTAAGTTCCCTCATAGCCAGTGCCTCTGGGCCCAGACAATGACTTCAGTGACTGTTCTTTTGGATTGTACTGGTGAGTACCAATTAACTGTACAAAACCTCCCAAGTTCAAATGCTAAAAGATGTGACTTTGAGTTCAATAGGTCACAAAGCACAAAATCAATTAAAAAAGCAGAAGGCTGAAAACAAGGCTGGCAACTGATGGAATCCCCACAATGATTGAGAAAAGAAAGACTAAGAGAGACTGAGACTAAGCTTTCTGACCCATCACACCCAGATTTCTACCCCAAGATAAAAAGTCAGCTGCAGTTTGTCATAGAAGCAGGGCTCCCCAGGCAATCCAGCTTTAGTGCATAAGTTATTGGCTTGTTAAAAAAAAACAAACAAAACAACAAAACAAAACATCACAATGTTTTGATTGTATGGCACTGGGGAATAGTTCAAGAAGAGCTCAAAATCTGACCAGCATGCAGGACAGGGGATCCCTTCCTACCTTTCTGTTCTGTGCCCTGCCCAAACTTTAATACTTAATTCTTGTTGCTTGTGGAGCACAAAAGAGTCAGTGGAGCTGCAGAGGGGTAAAAAATTTTGCAGTGGTTTTCAAATGTGTCTGAGTACCCAACAGAGAGTATATTAAAGAGATTATTCAATTATTGCATAAATTGGAGTAATCTTTTGCAGCCTGCTGTGATCTTAGAAACTCCATTCCTTAAATTAAAAAAAAAATCCGAAAGAAGTATTTTATTTGTAAGTATAATAATAGGGGCAAAATTACTTCAACCCCGGAAAGCTATTTTAAAACCCTGTATGTAAAGTATGTGAATTACAGGTTATTCACAACCTGATTACATTTCACTACATTGTATAGTAGCTAGCTTTCTTCTGACTGTAAGGGGTTTGTAAAAATGTCCTATTTTCAGGTAGGGAGACGGAATTTCTATAATCAATCTTTTTACTGTGGTACTTTCAGTCAGTAGGGAGCTACTGCATATGGACAAAGCAACTTTCACATGTTTATTTGGAGGGACTCTCAGTAGGGGTTTATAAATACCTTGCCCAGCAGCTCCCTGAGGAGCAGGTACATCAAAACCAAGCTGTGACATCAAATTGAGAGATAAATCCACACTGAGGCAGATTTCAGAGCTCCCTCCCTGCAGGGAAGTGATGAGGGGCTGCAGAGTCCAGTCAGGCTCCAAACCTTGAAACTGTTCTGCCAGATTTGGGAGCAGACAAAGGAATTTTTCTGTCCAGGAGCCAGGAGCAGATGCCATTAAGGCAAAAAACAAAACAAAACAAACTCCTTGTGGTAACTGTATTATTGTGGGTGTATGGACATTTTTCTTTTGCAGGATTTCAGTGACATGGATGAGGGTTGGGGTTTGGACTTGGCCTGTTTATCCTTTCCAAAAGAATACAGAAAGGAGAGGAGAGGAGAGGAGAGGAGAGGAGAGGAGAGGAG
>WBND01000736.1:60127-147451 GCA_013398595.1 Tychaedon coryphoeus | reverse complement strand
GAGACCCCCTGGAACACTAAGTCCTGTTTTAGTTCAGGATAGAGCTTCATTAGCATTTTTGCCCAAGGATATACAGACCATGATTTTATCAAATATGACTACAAATATTCAGAGGCTGATTAATAACTTGTTCTTTTGTAAGATCCAACTTTAAAACAAACATGTAGCAAAACTTAAATCCTACTTCTGTGAAGCCACTAAGCAAATGCTTATCTATTTCAGTGTACCAGGAGCAGAGCTGGGCAACTGATACATGTAAGTTAACACCCAGCTGGAAATTCAAGCATGAGGCCAAAATGAGCATAAAGTCTTTTCCTACTAGGATTTTCTTAAGAAACTATTAAGAAATTACTGTCTGTAGCCATAGTTTTGTGACTCCTTTAAAAGAAGAGCTACCAAATTAGAGCTAGACAATGATTTCTGTTAAGAAAAAAAAATCTGCTGTTTAAAATAACAATTAAAGACATCTAAGACTAATCACAATCTCATTGCCAGTTCAGCACTGTCACTGGTTCCTTAAATTGCTGATTTCCCCACTGCCCACAAAGGAGGCCCACGAAGATGCTCAGAGGGCTGGAACACCTCTCCTGTGAGTGCAGGAGTTGGAGTTGTCCAGCCAAAACAAGTTGAGAAACCAAAATGTTTGGAAATTAGTGCAGCAGGGCAGTGAAGGAGGACAGCAGGTAGTACTAAAGTAAGAGACTGCTTAGTACATTTATTTCAACCTGGCAGGAGTGACTTTTAAGTAGGACTAATCATTTAAACTATCAATTAAAGATGAGGCTTGACTGCATCCACTAATGAGAAAAAACAAGGTATCATTATGAGTTGCCAGTATATTACTATCTATTATCCGTGAGGAAAAAAAAAAAGGAAAAAAAAAAAAAAGACATTGCTGCAAATAGCACAAGAGGGAGCAAAGGAGAAATGACTGCATGGAGATGTAAGACTGAACAAGAGAGAGAAAAAGGTACTGCTGGCAGCCACTTGCATGTCTCATTATGTGCTTATTGTTATTTATAAAAGATGCTTTATTTTGCACTTTGAGAGCATTTCCCACTATTCAGGAACAGAAGTGCTAAGGAAAAGAACCACACAACCCAACAGTAAATGCTGCATGATTTTCCTCATTAGTCTGGGGAGGTGGCAGCCAGGTTAACCACCACTCCTACTTGATCTTCTCAGAGCTAAATTATGCATGAGCAGTGATGGCACTGGAGAAACCATCACTAAATGGTCACAGAGCTACTCTGCAATGAATTCATTGATGTGAGAGGAAAAATATACCATCAAAGGAGGGGAAGGGAATGGCACAAATAGTGTCAGACAAGTAGAACTCTAAGCAGCAGCAGATCTTAACTCAGTTTTAATTTTATAGATTTAGACCTTTAATATTTTCTTGTAATTAAAAGTGATTTCTGAGATACAAAGTGTAGATTTATGCCTGACTCTCTATCATATTTTTTATCAAATCTATTAGAAACAGTTATCTAAAACAATGACAGATAGTCAAAGCAATTATGTGACTACCTGCCTTCTCTGTTTTCCAAAACTAGCTCTTCTTCAAGACTCTACTTATCAGGTATAAGACAAGCTATCATAAAAAAACAGTTTTAGAAAGTATTTTATTATTTGATTTCAGTAACACATTGAAAATTTTGGATTCTCTGGAATCTTGCAGTTTATTGAAATTACCAAGTTAAGATATTTATGAAAATTAAACCTCTCATTGTTGCCCATTTGGGGGTTGGTTGGGTTTTTTTTTTCCTTATCTTCCATAAAATGTCAAATACACTCAACTATGATTTTGTACAGTAACATGATATTGCATTTCTCCTATTAATATATTTTTTCAGGTAAAAATTATATTATTCACATAATTTAAATTAAAATCTTTAATATAACAAAAGGAATTCAATATTTTATCATGAGGTGGTTGTTCTTCACCAAGACCCTACCAGATTCCATTGAAAGGTAGTATTACTTTTGATATTGTCTACAAAATCAGTATTTACCAGCCAGAGCATTAAAAAGAACTCTGAGACAATATATTGCCTCCACCAGCTGAGAATTGTACTCCTATCTTAAATTAAGTTATGAATAATTCCCATCCACTTGGGGTTAACTCTGAAAGAAATTCCAGAGGGAACCAGCCCAGAGAGTCAGAAATAGAATGAAACTCTAAAGCAGGCAGAGCAGAAATTCAGTGCAGTGGAATTGTCAGGGTCTTTCCTTGCTGACTGTACCTCAAACCTCTGCCTCTGCTGGCCCCAGGATGGTCACAACCTGTA
The DNA here is from genome assembly GCA_013398595.1 of Tychaedon coryphoeus. Classification (NCBI taxonomy): domain Eukaryota; kingdom Metazoa; phylum Chordata; class Aves; order Passeriformes; family Muscicapidae; genus Tychaedon; species Tychaedon coryphoeus. The sequence goes on along the minus strand of WBND01000736.1, from coordinate 145,160 downwards.
AAAGCATCCACCAAGGTGACATTACACACAAAAGATGCATTGCTGTAATCAAATGGTATCCTTTAAAAAGGCATGATTTAATAACAATGATGATATTATGATGTACAATAAAGTACTTAGTAAATAAGGTTTTAAGGTGAGAGGACAGGGAAAATTAGCTAAACCTCTCAAATATGAGAAATAAAGTAATATAAAAATGTGAAGCCTTTTCAACCTACAGAGGGTGTGAAAAAGAGAGAGGGAAGTGAGTGAAAATCCACACAGTAATTGCACATTTTAAAACTGTGAGAGGAAATAGGAATCCAGTACTTTAATTACCCTTTATGACTCTATCTAGACTCAGGAGAAATATTTTACATTGAAATATTTTCCACTGACTTATTGAAGGGCAACTATTCCAGTGGAACTCAAAGCTTAGTCTGGAAGTGGATCACAATAAAGCTTCAGCCCATCCCTGTCCCGTGGTCCTGGCAGGTCCCTGGGTCACCTCTGGCTCCAGATCCTTTTTTCCCTGCCATGTGCACAACAAACTCTTCAGTCACATCCCAAACACCACATACCAATCTCAGTTTCCTTTTCTAGCTGCTGCCACAGAGCCAAAGCCAAAAGCAATTGCAAAAAAACCCGAAATATTCTTTTCACCTTTTGCTCAGTGGCTCTCTAAGGATTACCAGGAAAGAGTTGAGACTCAAAAAAGCAAACCAGTCTAGCAAAGCCTTCTAGTTTTTGATCTTTGGCAATTCTAGCTACATATTATTTTAGAATACTGAATTACATAAACCCACCAGCTCATGTTTATTATCACAATGACTTTTTTTAAAGTGATTAACACTTTGGTAGGATTTGGTAGGATCTCAAAATGCTAGTCTCCTACAGGAAAAAAAACGATACATCCCAGAAAAAAAAACTAGAAAAAGCTAGACAAAAATGCAACCAGAATATTTTCTCAGATGGAAATCGCAAGTTATTTGCTAAAAATCAGAAGCCAGACTTAGTGGCAAGCTTCTGAAAACTTGCACAGCTCTGATAAGAGAGGACATCTTTCATAAATATTCATTAAAAATTACCTTTTCTGGATCATGAATTTTTCAAGCAGACACTGGTTTGACCTCTGCAAGGAACAAAATCCAGCCTGTAGCACAATGTCTCAATTTTCTAAAAAAAAAAAGAAATTAAAAAAAAAAAAAAAAACCAACACCAAATGAAACTGGCTTTTCTTGTTTTTTCCACTACACAAGGCTCAGGTCAATTAGCTTTGCAATCCAAGCATCCAAGCATTAATATTAAATTCAAATTACAGTCTTTAAATTCCAAAGTGTTACTTTATTTTCTTGAAAAATTGATTGTGAGGCAAGACAATGTCTTGCATTTCAAACAATTTCCCAATCTACCATCACCATTCCTCACACATCTCTCAGTTCAAACAAGAAAGTTGTAATTGTTAATCTTAAAGCACCTCATTGACATCTCCTGGGCTAGGCAGATTGGAATATATTTGTAAATCTTCTCAATCTGCTTTTTCTTGTTGGAAACTGGGGACTCCCTTTGCACAAGTTTTATCACACCAGGAAAACATGCAGATTATTCAGTGCCATCATCACTGGTTAATGAGAGAGGTACAAAAGGGTGCTGGGATAACTGAACTCAGGTGTGCTGTGCTGAAGAACCCCTGGCTGGTTTTGATCTCTCCCCAGGGACTGTTTCAATCAGGGGTGTTTCAATCTAATCACCTAACTGCTGGTAAAGTCTTGCTATAGCCTTTTTAAAGAACCTTAATTTTAAATCAGCATCATCATAACACTGGCATCTTCAGCTCTTTTGCTGTTCACCTTTACCCTAACATCTTTTTGATGCACAGATCAAAACACCACCAGCCAGTGCAGGCAGAAGCAGAGGGCTTTATACTTCAGCTCTGTACCCAAACTGGCACCGAAAAAGAGAATTATCCCTTGTAAGAGTATTTCAACTTGTCTTGGAGAGAAGCATCATGCTTTTGTACATCTTGCTGCATAAGCATCATCGTAATTTCTCGATAAAATCTCATTATTTTAGGGTTACTTGAAAACCAAGGATGGAAATGAGAGATTTCCTTGCATGATTTCTCCTAGTCACAGGAATCTGAATAGGAGATGTGTTAAGCAACATATAACAGGTACTTTCTCTTCAGATGCTCTATTCAATTCCTCCTCCCCCCAGCTTGTATGCAGGCAAACCCTGTGAACATAGATATAAATGTAATAGAACCGTAGCTAACAGGGAAAAAATTGAGAAGCTGAAAACTTTACATTTTGGCATGCTCTTATAAAATTCTGCTTACCACACCGTTCTCGAACACCCTACATCATTTAAACAAAACCACATGATTTATTGCTTAAGATGAACATAAAATCCTTCCAGTGCACAAACTCATAGGACACGCTAGCAGGGTTTAAGCTGTGTATTCATAGAGCTTCAGCAACAAAAAAAAATTATATGGGGGGAAGTTGAATTGTGTCTACCTCAAGTAGCAGGGTAGGAACAGGCATGTGGCTGCATCATCACACCATAACCTAGGCATAGTAATAGCTACATGGTAAAAAATGATTGAAAAATGTTCAGTATGAGAGAGGACTTTCAGAAAGTTTAATCCTGCTTACTTACCTCTTTGTTTTTACATTCATTTCTTTGGTTTGTTGTGCATTTCTTTGGATTGGGGGAAAAAAAAAAATACAGTCTGAATTCCAAAAGAGGCTGGTTTGTTCAGTATAGAAGACAGAAATGTGTCAGGGGCTTTTATTACATTTTCCATGTCGCTGCTTATGTGCAGAGAGAGCAAGAGAGAGAGAGGAAACGAAGCAACCCAGTTGCCAGAGAATCAAGATGTGGCAAATAATATATGCTCCCCCTTTCAAAGGCAAGGTGCATATACACATATAGGCTATTCATTGTGAACAACAGAATTGCTATTTGCCTATTTCAAATGGAATCCAAATGTGCCAAGCACAGCAAGAATACTGAGAGCAAAGAGTGCTTAATATTCTAGCCCAGCTCACTGAAAAAAGCACTGAATTGACAGAGCAGTGTTCTGTAGAGCAACATGATGTGTCTGCTTTAAATGGAGAATAATGGATTTAAGTTTAGTGCAGAACTAAAGGGCTCAATTACTATTCATGAATTCTGAAATGTTCTACTACAGAAACTCCTTTTGCATGAAATGTTCATCAGAATCAATGTGTGGAACTACAAAAAGTAAACCTTGCCCCCTCGCACAATACAGTACTTATCTAGATTTGTGCATTTACAAAGAGCATTGCTGCAGCATTTATCTAAAGCCACCTAGACTACAAAATAAACTATTTTAAATGTGCTTCAGAGGGTTGCTGTAGGCAAAGCTGCTCTACTAGTGGCATTTTTTGTTGCTTTTAGATAACTGCTTCAGCGTTTGCCTACCATAAAATGGGACTAGCACTTCAGGAAAGCTGTTTTCATGAGGTCTCAAGAGAAGCTTTTGGGCAGCAATGTGAGAAGGCCAGTTTGCAAGCCCTTTGAAGGCTTTCTCTAACATAGCTGGATTTTTGTTACAAAGGGCATTCACACTGGCAGTTTCAGAAATCTCTTTTTGTTCTTTCTGTAAATATTCAAAAATTCAATCTTAATTCGGCACAAAGTCAGAACCAGCACTTACATCCTGTACAATTCAATATTTCACCTGAAATACTGGGTTTATCCACAATTCAAAAGTCTCATCATTTTTCACAGATTTAGTCTGCAACATTTGTATGCAATATGGGGTTTGATCAGTTTCTAAAATGCAATCAGAGAATTGTCTTCCCTCTTGTGTTGCCTATACAGGCATGTATTGTTGTCTCGTGGAATTATTCCTGAAATCTAAGCACATGACTCTTCAGATACAGTTGTCCTTTGCAGGTTGCAGTACTCATTATAATTAGGACTAATCACAAGGAAAATTTTTGAGAAGAATGAGAAAAAAATAGTGCAACATGTCTTTAATATAAGGTACTGCTGGTATATCCCTTCTAATTATGTTTAAGTAATAATCTCCCTTAAAAATGTATATATCTTTTATTTCTTTGTAACAAAAGGCCAAATTAATCATCTCTCTGCTTGGAAAACATCTGCCATTCAATATCTATTAGCATATAAAGGATGACAATTCTTCGAACATTTCTGTATCATGCATTATAATTGACATTAGCACAGGATTTTTTTTTTGTTTGTTTGTTTGTTTATTTCCCCAAAACACTATCTTTTAAAGAGTGAAAAGTTTTGTGTGTTTTCTGAATGTACAGATGACTGTCAGTCCTGAAGGGCTTCCAGGGGCTCTGTGTTAACAAGCTCCTTCTGTTTGCATATTCCATGGCTCAAAGCAGCATATGCATAATTTTCTCATCATTGTGTGCCATCTGGAGTATGCTGCTTGAACTGCAGGTTGAAAATAAAGTCTGAGGAGTGTTTTCATTGCTTATATCTGGGAATATTATTTATTTCAAGGCCTCTTTCACATAAAACACATCTGAAGTTTGGTTAGGGCTTTGCCAGCATTTACGGTACAGTAGGAACTTCATTTTGGAAATCACTTTTTTTTTTTTTTGCCCTGTCTGCTGTCCTTTTCCTTCTCAGTGAACTAGAACCCAGGAGACATGAGAACCAATTCTGATGCCTACCCCTGAATTTTTGTGATACCTCGACTAAGCAGCACAAACTATGAAAAAACCAGCCATGATTGCTGATTTAAACTTCCAGTTCTGAAGAATTAAAGGGAAAGTGGAGCAAAAAATCACCTGCAAAGAAATTGCAAGAAACTGAGGACAATAATCCAGGGTCACTTGACTAAGAAACGTGAAAGCCAGGTTAGGTTACTTTTAAGCTTTAAATCATGTTTTGAGGAAGAAGGCCAAGAGCAGGTCTGGAAACAAGTACAACAGCAGAGATGTCTTATTAATTGCAAAACCATCTGAAGAAGGAAACTTCACAGGAAAAAAAGCTTCTGCTGCCAGGGAAGTGCCACAGGGAATGAAATCCTGACTCCTTGAGAACAGCAAAAGCAGACACATGATACTCTCATCCCCTAAATGAGCTCTACATTTCCTTGCACTAAGAAGCAGCTCTTTTTCTTCTTCCTCCCCACCCTTTCTTTTTTTTTTTTCCCACACACAAAAATCTCTGTCTTATCTTGGTTCAAAACCAAGTACTCCAAAAGGTGAAACCTGTATTTTTCTGGCACACCAGAGAAGGTTGGGTTGGCTCTATGGGAGCTGAGTCCAAGATCCTGTTTTCTAAGGGTCTCACTGACCCATGGTGTGGGAGCCAAGCTTAGAAATATTGAGAGGGTGTCTGTAGCTGAACCTCTGCAAGGCTGTATGGCAAAGGGGTTCAGCTAAAATTTTAATGTTCAAAGAAGCTTAATTTCAAAATCCTAAAATGCACTCATGGCAGGTAATCCAACAAAAGGTAGAAAGTCAGTTTGGTACAACTCAGCTCCTTCAGCAGCTAAGAAAATACAATCATATTTTCATAGAGGAGGCAGCTTTTGCTCTTCCCATTGTAGTTATGAATGGGGACTGCTGTGTTACCTTGAACTCTTTAATGCATCTTAGTTAAACAGTGACAAAGACTAGACTCAGACAATTTATTTTATGCAATCTAACGTCGTTGGGCTACAGTTGAGATTACTTTAGGTAGGAAAATGTATCAGGGTTCATCCAATTGAAACAGTATAGATTAACTCTGTTGCCATAGAAACATATGATTTTGGCATAGCAAACACAAGAACAGTACATCTAGTCTGGTATTTCACTTCTACCAAGGACTATATCATCTGATTATTCAAGGGATGCTTATAATAAAACACATATCATATGCACCTCTTCATAAATTTGAGACTATTAAAACAGCATTCCTGGAGTTATCAAAAAGTAGTGCAAAATTACCTCATAATGTTATATGCACACTGAAAAACACAAAAATTGCAATAATTAAATGAATGCAGGTATATTAATTTTCTGTAATGCAAAACTTCTGACAGATAATTTTCTGAATTATTTGGACAACTTTCAGACATCTTCAAGCAGATTTTATAAATGCAATTCAACCTTCTTGCAAAAAACAAAGTTAAATTGTGTGTGAAATCATATTAGTAGCTCATTTTTCTCTTATATGTCTTTAACACTTTGAGTGGTTTTCAAGTTTGCTGTCTTCCTACAAATTAATGCATTTAGTGTTATTTTTCCAATAGCTATGCCTAAGAGAATTTCCTTTCTTGACTTTCTTCAACTAGCAAATTTCAGAGAAGCATAGTGGCCATCTTCCTCATGGATAACAGTTTAGTGACTCAAAAAAAAACTTTTTTTTTTTTTTTTCAATAAATGATTGAATTATGCTATAAAGTATATGCAAAAAGATTAAGCCAGTTCAGTTTTTCACTCTCCAGATTTTCATTTTAGATTGCAAGCAAAATATAGACAAATATACTCTAGAAAGAATGAGATACTGGTAACAGTAACCCTGTGAGACTGGATTCTACATTTTCATTCTGGAACACCTTCATGTTAAAGAGACATTCATTCTACTAAGGAATTAGAAATTTGTTTCTAACTCAGAAACTGCAAAGTTTTGAGACAATCTTCATTGAAATAAACTTATTTTTTCACCCCATATTAGATGTGTCCTTCTTTTCTCTGTGGTAAACTAAATCAGTATTAAACACAGATGAAAGCTCACAAATGATTAGAATTACACCATTTCTGTTTTTGTGTGCACAACCTTTTATTTCTGTTCTCACATAGGAGCTGTGATTGGAAAGCTCTCTATATTAAATATCTCTCATTGCAAGTACAGGAAACATCAGGCAGACAAAATGTTTTAAAATGTGCTACACTTAAAGCAAGAAAATTCATGTATATAAACACCCATGGTTACACCTAAACTCAGTTACTCCAGTGGATAACATATCTGTTTAATTCTATTGGTATTTGGGGCCTCAGCAAACAAAACACCAAAGATCTTTAAGATATATTCTGCCTTACTACAAGACTGGAAATGTACATTATTTAGAAGGCTTTTTTTTTTTTTTTAATAGGTGGCTTTTTGATAGAATAAAATATCCTTATTCTAAAGAACAATTGTTATATTGAAAATTTTAGGCTGCCTATAAATTCATGCCCCCAAAATCTTTCCAAAATAAGTAGTAATGTGATGGGATGACCTCATCCAAGTGCCAGATGATCACCCAGCGTTTTTTCATTTGCTCTCCTCAACAGGACAGTGGGAGAAAATAAGACAGAAAAGCTCAGGGGGCAAGATAAACATCTTATCAGTATCCACTGCAGACAAAACAGATTTGACTTGGGGGATATTGATTTAATTTATTGTTAATCAAAATAACTTTAGGTTGTGAGGAGCAAAGACAAAAAAAAATAAAGTAACATCTGCAGAACCTTGCCCAGGCTAAACTCCATCATGCCCACTCTACCTCTCCCAACACAAGCAGAGGGATGGAAGGGGAATGGGGGCCACAGTCAGCCCATAATGACTTCTCTCTGCTGCTCCCCCTTTCCTCACACTTTTCCCTTGCTCTGGCATGTGGACAGCCTGTGGCAATTTTTAGCCATCTACTTGTTTGGCATACTCAAAATACATTAAAATACAGAATGAAGTTTGATCAGTTTCAGATTTACAAATAAGGTGATACCAGACAAATTTTAGAGCAGACCCATCAGAACCCACACACATGTTTCTTTAGAACCATGTTCTGCTTTCACATGTTTTTTCTGTCTCTGTCACCTGGGTATGCTGCATCCTTCAATTCACTGGGGCACCTTTTAAACTGGATAAAATTAAGTTCTTCAGGACTGCTCCTTTGCCATTATCTCCAAGCATGCTACCCACTGGTATGGCACCTTTTAAATCCAGAGAGCAAACAGAACTAAGGCATATTTCAGAATCTGACAAAAAGCAGCTAAACCACCAGACACAGTATTCCAACCACAGGACAAAACTAATTGCTTTGATACAGGAAAGTGTTTCACCAAAAATAAGAAAGGACTGCTTAAAAAAAAACCCAACAAAACAAAACCAAACCAACCACAAACCAACCACACCCCTCCCCCAACAAAAAAAAAAATAAAACAAGCAAAACACCTACATAGTGGGTCATATTACCATGTAGCTATTGAAAATGTGAGGAATTAAATGAAGTAATACAAATGACAAAATATTCTGTCCTTGTAGATGGTTCAGCAGACTGCAACAGACAGTGCTTTGGAGTTAACTTTTCACTCTGCTTGGAATAGAATAGATCTGTTGTGCATCAGCAAAAACAATTACTTTTTTCCGAGAGTTTTTACTATTTTGCAGCTGGTTCCCCACAGCAGCATGGGGTCCCTGTTTAGCTGCTCAGGTGCCATGTCCCAGCCTGGCATCTTCCTAAACCAGTCTGACTGGCAAAGGGACACCTGACAGGTAAAACACAGTTCCTCTAGGAAACCTACTACACAAGAGAGAAGTAGCAAGGGCTTCAACAAAGCTTCCCTTCCAACCTGTATCTTCCTGCATTTCTCACAATGATTTTCCCTGGCAGAACAACTCCACTAGTCACAGATGCATCAGCAACTATCCAGGCACCTCTGAACCTGCTCTGCTCCAGAAAATGTCCAGGCTCTGCCTAAATATGAAGAAGCCCTTAATGGTGCTGCTGATAGTGTCATTCAAAAGAAGAGGAGAGATTTTTGAAGGGGAATTCTGCTTCATTCTACTGCTCCTGTTAGGCTCATGATACCACCAAAACTGCTGCAGTGAACTTTGGTAGACTTAAAACATATTTTTGTTAAAATTATTATTTTCTGCTACTCATTTTCTCACTAGGCACTTCACCACCCCAACTTGTCTGATTATTTAAAAGCTTATTCAGTTATGTTTGCTTTTCAATAGACATTTAGCACATGTGACTGCCAGGTCCATGCTCTCTTGTGTCACTTTCCATAGTCACAGAAAGTCCATTGTGTACATTTTCTAAGAGGTCTTTAGGTGTAGGAATAAATAATTCCTCTCCTCACTGTTTCTCTACCCCTTCTCCATAGACAGTGAGTTGAGGTACAGAAAAGCTGCTGGACACAGTCCTGGGCAGCTGGTTCTATGTGGCACTGCTTCAGCAGGATGGATTGAGCCAGATCTTCAGGTGTCCCATCCAGCCTCAGCCATTCTCTAATTCTGTGAGTTTGGAGCCATGGCATTTCACATCCCATGGGGACTTTTAGGCTCTTCAGGGGTTGAGATATGCTGCTTTCCACTCTCATGAAAGGTGAAAGCACTGAACAACCAGTTTTGGCAATATACTCAGGCACCTGTAAATTAGAACACCCAGAAGCATAAATTACTGCAGACTAAATACATTTAAACTCCTAACCAGAGCTAAAATGCTATTACTTCAGTCAGCATGCAAAAAAAAAAAAAAAATTATTTTTTTTGCTTATATGGAGTTATATTTATAAGTCACTTCAACCATTTGCTGACAATCACAGAAAAAGAATACGAGTGACATTTGTCTGGCTTCTACCCATAAACTCTCTATTGATCTTGGTTAATCTTTAGATGTTACCCTTTTTTTGAGGTCACAAACCTAACATTGATATCTGCATTCCTATACTGTGGTAAAGGAGTAGAATCCATGTAATATCTTAAAGTTTTTTAAAAAATATTGCACATTGTCATGGCAAGAGCCAATTACCATACTGAACAGATTATTTTGTAAATGTTTGAATGGATTTTTCAATTCACTGTGGAACTTAAATACAGCTGATGGATGTACACAAGAATTACTATAAATTAATTTTCTTATTTTTTTCAAACCCAGAGGAGACATTTTGTGCAATAATTCTATCATTTCATTTTACAAGAAATATCTGGAGAAGTTACTTTTCAATCTATGTGATCATACACCAAGTATTGTGAAAATGACAAAAAAAAATCTATAGTTCTTTAATTCCAAAGAAAACACTTCTGTTACTGACATGTTTCACAGCTGGAAAAACTCTGGAAAAGGAGACACAATGGCAGATATTCTCAGATAGTCCCTTTAGAAGCAAATACTTATACATTCAACCTTGCAAGAAAGTCCTGTTGTCCTTGCAACATCTGATTTTATATAATAATACTTGTACGCTTTCTTCACAATAAGAAACCAAACCATACTTGGTAAATGTAACACTTGAGAAATATTTCAGTGTCAAAGATTTTAACTCCTTTCTTCTTTTTTTTTTTTTTTGACAGTATCCCAACATCTTTACCAAGAACTAGAGGGGAAGGAAGCATATAATAATTTTTATTTTATTTTAGAATGGGAATTTACTCAAGCTGAGAGTCCTGATGCTTCTGGACCTTTTCCTACAATGACATCTTTTCAATGGAGAAATCATAATAAATTTTTTAGACTGAAATCAGGATTCCACAGGATTTATTCTGAGGTGATTGCAGCTTTCTACTCTTCTGATTTCTTACAGCAGTATCCCAAGTGATTTGGGAATGAATTGAATTGTTGAATAACAAAAACACATTATTGAATGACCAAAATGTAGCTAAGTCTGGGAGACTTGTGCTCCTTGTTAGAAATTTTGATGAAAATATAAATTTAGGGGCATTTTGCAGGTTCTCTCTTTTATTTCACACAGTATTTCTCTCAAAGGGTGCTTGTTAGAGCAGTGCTCCCTGTTCTGGCCCCAGGTCCCTGAGGAGCTCATCAGTGGTCCTTCAGGGATCAATGGAAGACTTTTACTGAACTGTGAAACTGAGCCACCATTTACAGACAGGGGTCCTTGCAGGACAGGAGAGGTCGTTTCCAGGGAGGTTCAAAGTGAAAAGAAGGAAATCAATATGTAGTTTTAAAAATAACTCTGTTCAGGGAAGAGAGGAAACAATCATACAATGGGACATTTTTAAATTGTTTACTCTGTGTGTTACAGTACCAAGCAGCAAGTGCAGCGTTTTCTATGCCACACATTAAGCAGGAGGCATTTTCCCCAATGGAAAACGACACCAATAAGTGACATAAAAAATTTTAACATCTTCCAGAAAGGGCAATAATTTTAAAGAAAGAAAGAAATATATAAGAGAAATGCTAAAAACCATGCAAATTTTCAGGTCCACATTGTAAATTTACTCCTTTGAGTGAGTTATCTTATTTTGACTTTGTTTTTCATTGAACAGAGGACAGTCTCACAAGTTTGCATCAAATTATTTATATTTACCTGAACTGGTTTTAGAATCACAGTATAACCAGGTGTTCAGCCTGGAGGCAGTGGGGGGAGAAGCAGTCAGAACCAGATTTTCACAGGTTGGCCAGTTCTCACCTGGCTGCATGAATTCTGACAAGTGCAAAATTATTCACAACTCTCATTTTGGAAAATCAAGTAATCTCTGTTTCCAATTCCATATCCTCCTGAAATTTAAAAAAAAAAAAAAATCCACTGTTAAATGCCTAACTTGCCCCCAAGTTTTTTGGGAGTTTGCCCAGATTGTTGCTCAGAGTATGGCAATACTGAAACCTGTGATACAGACATTAAAATCCAGAGCTTGTATTGAAAAAATAATTTATTTTTGAGTTCTTGGCATAAATTAATGCTTGCAGGGAAGAGAGGATCCAAGATCCTTGCAATGACACCTTCAGTAAGGTCAGGCAAGGGCTCCTGAACTGCTGCTCTGCTTGGCTCAATAATGCAGCTGGCACATGGTTTTAGCATCACCTCTCTGGCACATGCAGGATTCATTGCAACTGCCTAATTTAAACTCCATTAAAAACACCTCCTAAGTATCTTACATACAAAAGACTGTTCTCCATGACCTTTCCTGCCTCTGCAGGAGCAGTTCCTATTGACTATTTACAAGTGTCTTATCTCTGTACAATTTAATCAGTTCTGCAGCAGAAACCCCCTGGGGCAGTGTGGGAAGGAAGCTTTAGATTCTTCACCACAGACGTTGATCACCATGTTTAAAGGTAAAAATCAGTCTGTGCACAACAAATCCAAAGAATTTTTGTAATTTGTTTGTGTGTTTTTTCAGAATTCTTCATTGAATTTACATAATTAAAGTATTTATCAAAATCCAAACATCATCAGAATACAGCTGTTAAAAAACACCTGTACCTGAGAAAACAAAATGTGTCACAAAATGCAGTGGTTACCCACAGAGCACAAGAGAAATTTTCTCCCATTCCCCACTTCATTTTACACTACTTGCTATTTTTGCACCTTTAAAAAAATTCTATCCTCTTTATCACTGAAGAAAAACACAGGGCCTATAAAATAAAACCCCTTTAAATTAACATCAGTGTTAATACTTAACTATAGTCAGAAATTCCTGGTTGTAGCATTTTCTTCTTGTCTTCTCTGTTTAAACAACCAGTAAAATATTAATTAAAACAAAACTAAAGCAATAAACACCCCCAAAATCAACAATTAAGCCAACTGAAACAAATCCAAAATGGGAAAGAATGGGGAAAAAAATTGCTGTAATACAAACATCAAACAAACAAACAAACACACCTGAGTAAAGATTCCCAAAATACCAAAGGCTCATAGAAGTCTCATACCATTTTTACAAAACATAAAGGAGAAGCAGTAAGGACCCAGTGCAGTGATAGAATAAGGGATTCAAATTGAAAGAAAATAGGTTTAGATTATTTTTTTTAGATTTTAGATTTTTTTTATTTTTTTAAGAACACTGCTGCTACTTTTCCAATACCAGAAAATGAGAAAGGAAATAGACAGGAAAGGTTCTTCTTTTCCTCGGCAATCAAACTACACAGTTACCGAACAAATCCGTATTTTCAGCTCCTATAAAAACTGCCAGCATATCATGGCTAACTCAACTGTACAGATAATTGGCCTTAGGAGGCTGGGGAGGTTGTTTTGAGAAGGCTGCTGCTCTCACAGATGGATTTCAGCAGCATGACAGAGATAAGTTTCTGCCTTTTTCACAACTTTTCTGTCATATGTTTGTTAAGTATTGCAGCAATTGTCTCTTTGTTTTGCCCATTCTAAACTTGCATGTATTGTTACTTGGAGGCAAAATAACCCAACTGGTTCATGTGGCTTTCCTGGTGGAAAGAAACCACTGAGCCTCTTGCAAGGGCTGCAAGAAGGGAGCAAATGCAGGGGTAAGAAGAATGGTGTTGAAATTTAGAAAATATAAGTACTGGGGAACATGATGCAAAAACCCCTACTGTTACTTGATGCTCCAGAGGGAGCTGTATCAAGTTTCCTACAATTAAAAGTTGGCTAAAATCCAGCCTGGACACAGAGGTTGGGGGAAAAGTGGGATGTAAAGCCTTTACTTTCCTTTGCTGCCTAACCTGGTTTGTCTGGCTCTGTCTCTTTAAAAAGTTAAACCAACTCCTTTATAGATTAAAACCCAATGAATTTTCTTTAACATAAAAATCTTTTGATCTTCCTTGGGAAGCTCACTCTCAAAAAACCAAAAAAACCAACCAAACAAACAAAAAAAAACAAAAACAAAACAAACAAAAACAAAACAAACAAAACAAAAACAAAAACAAAAACAAGTCTAGACAGGTCTGCCTGCTGATTTGGGTCCTCATCTCAGTTATTTACCTTCATGTTTTACCAAGGACAGGGCAGCTGTCAGTGGTGACCCTCTGTCCCCACAGGCGCTGCCAGGGTACATCTGTTACAGGAGAGGAGCAGAAGAGCCAACCTAAAAACAGAACAAAAGGAAAAGATGAGGAGTGAAGGGAATATGGATCTGTGCAATCTAGGAAGTGCAGCAGACAGCTGGAAGAAACTCATATAGGAGCTTTGTCTACTTAATAAATCAGGTAGAGATACACTAAAAAGGCCTCTTTTCTCCTAACATAACCTTTCAGATTATCAAAAGTTGTTTAGAAGTCTACAGATGGATCAAAGAAGTGAAAATCAATTACCAGTTAAACCCATACAATTTTGAAAACATAGGTCTCTAAAATAATTATTTTAGAAAGTGAAGAATTTAATATGAGAACTCCAGAAGAGGAAGAAACTTGCGTGAACTTGTGAAAATTTTTCAACCAACCTGAAATCCAGTCAAAGTCCTCTTGAATTAGAGAGTTTATGAAAACAAACAGAGATCAAACTGTAATGGTATTAGAAATCAAGATCTGAGAAAGAGAGTGCTTTGATATCTCAACTAATATTAGTAAAATTAGTAAGGAATTAATTAATAAAAGAAAGCAGCATCATAAAAAAAGTAGAATTAAAACAAATGGACATAAAATGATGGCCCTGGCTATTAAACATGAGGGCTTTTGGAACAGGAAAAGGAAAACAGAGATGAAGTCTAAAGAGAGAAACTTGCAAAATGCTACTGGAATGATTTGATATAAGATAGCATGAAAGGTTACTCAAAATCTTGACAAGGAAATCAACCTGGAGCAGTATGCTTTGATGGACTCATCACACTTGAAATGAAAACATTTTGTAGAAGTCTGCAGTCAAAGAACTGAAACTACCTGAAGAGAAACAAAATATGAATCATATGCACAGTGAAAAAAATTAAAAATTCCTTTATGAGAAGTGCTTAAGAGAAATCTACATTCAGAGGTTGTGCTTATATCCTTACATATGAAAAATCTTTATGGCTTACAGTTTGCACTGACAACATAAGTTAATATGATAACTGGAGTTCCTTAAATAAATGGTTTTGATAGAAAAAAGATCATGCATAACACCGACGTCTGTTGGAGTTGACACCTTGGTGGGGCTGACAACAGACCGTGGGCTACAACTTGATTATGGATGTAAACTTGTGTTAATTCATGCATTTTTAAGTGCATATTTAAACTCAAGAATAAATACATGCATTTCACAAACCTGTAGAAGTAATGTAGGGAGAGTCGTAGAACCATAGAACACTTTCTATTAGAAGGGACATTAATGAATATCTACTGTCTGCTTTGGGCAGGGACACCTTCCCTAGACCAGGCTGCTCAGAACCCCATCCAGCCTGGCTGTGAACACTTCCAGGGATGGGACACCCACAGCCTCTCTGGGCAACCTGTGCCAGCGTCTCACCACCCCCACATTGAATAAATTTTTCCGAATATCTAATCTAAACCTACTCTCTTTCAGTTTGAAGCCATTCCCCCTTGTCCTGTTGCTACATGTTCCTGTAAATTATCCCTCTCTCCATCTTTCCTGTGGGCTCCCTTCAGGCACTGAAAGGCCACAATTAGGTCATCATTAAGCCTTGTCCAGCCTCTCACCCCCAGCACCCCCAAGTCCTTCTCCTGCTCTGGATCTGCTCATGCCCAGCCTGGGCTGGTACCAGGGCTTGCTCTAACCCAGGTGCAGCCCCTAGGAACTGTTCTTGTTAAACCTCATGAGATTCCCATGGTCCACTTGCTGAGCTTGTCCCAGTCCCTCTGGATGGCATCCTGTCCTTCAGGTGTGCCAACAGCAAATCTGCTGAGGGTGCTCTCAATCCCTCCATCTGTGTCATTAATGAAGATTTTTAATAACACTGGTCCCAGTGTGGAACCCTGGAGACACCACTTGTCACTGAGAAAGGACTGTTGATAGCTGGTCCACCTGGAGTGATTTCTGCAGCCACAAGCAAGTATGCATTTGCTGCTCAGAACAGCTAAAGCTGAAATGGCAGGAAAGAGTAAATCTTTTCACTTTACTCCCAACTTCTGCACAGAAGAGAGAAGTTACTCTCAGTTTCTTACAGAAAAGAAGACGGAAAAAGAAACAAACATTTAGAATTTAAGGTCTGCCACAGAGAAGACAGAGGAGGAGATGCTGCAACAACCAGAAGAGAGCAAACCCCCCTGAGGTACCTTGGATGCTGCAGGGCAGTGTGAGCTCACAGGCTGCCTCTGATGTCTTGACACGAGGCTCAGAGTTGCAGTCCCAGCTCACTTTTCTCTCCTGCTGGCTGCCTTGAGACACATCTCCCGTGTGCCCAGCAGCATCCACTGAAGGTCAGGCAGTCCCACGCTGCCTCCCCCTTCCTGCTGCTCCTCCCTGCTCCTGTGCCTTGCCTCCTGTGTGGAAACAGGCTTTTCTCCAGGGAGGCAGGTCAGCACAGTCATCTGGCAGAAAACATGTTGCTTTAGCAGGTTTGTTTCCCACCAGTGAGCCAGCTGAGCAATTCCAGCTTGCAGAGCCTCCCTTAACAGTTTAATCTGATTCATTCATTAATTGAACCCTTTTCAGTTTTGACAAAATCCTGATAAGGTTAACTCATGTACAACAGAAATAAATGTGGCAAGATCCATATACAGAGTGGAAACAAAAATACTTCAGCCCAGAAAGGAGTGAGGGATTGAGAGATGGAAAAATAAATTTAATATCCCCAAACCCACCAGGAATCACAAACCTCTTGAATAAATTATTAACACTGTCAACCAACTATTATGTCAAAGTTTCAGTGTTGGATATTTTTTAAGGGCTTCTGCACTGGCCTGGCCTCTTTCCTCACTGAAATCTCACCTTGGAATATTCCAATGACAAAACTTACCCCGGCACAAGAAAATGTGAGTTGCAATACACAAGTGGCATATAAAATATGGAGAAGGTGAGAATGAGCAAATCAATTTGCTGCTTATTGGAAACTGGCTTTTCCAAGGGCTGGTCACCTAAGCAACCTAATCATGCTATGCATGCAATCTGCATCCATTGAACATTCAATATTGATTATTTTTTTGTGACTGCTATACTAGACTACTTCTGGTGTCTGGGTAAGTACTGTTCCTTCTAAAATAGATGAGGTTTACTATTATTCTATGCAAGAAATTAAAAAGAGCTGTAATTCACACTCTCCGATTTACCATTGGGATCTTGTATACTCTCTTCCCTATGGCTATGTGCAGAATATAATTACAACACATTATTTTTTTTTCCTTATATTTTTTCCTTGCTAGGAAAAATGCAATTTGGCTGAAGGTAAATGTTATGTGAAAATGAATAAATCTCAAATAAACATCTGCTAGGATGAATTCTTACACATAGAAGTCTTGGATGGAAAGCTAGGAAAGGAGAGGTTGTGGAAAGAATCTCTCAGATCTGAAATAACAATTGCTCGAGTAAGAATGGGCAAAAATTAATAAAACCCCTCTGCTCCAAAAGAGACAAAGCACAGAATCTAGTTCAACCATCCTGACTCCACACTTTAAATACTCAGTAGTAGCCTGTTTGAAGTCTTTCTTCCTCTGTGAAAACCTAGTCTCACATTCATTTTATTGCAAAATGAAATAGGCTTCAAACCTTCAATGTTTCATAAAATTGATTTGCTTTTCCACTTTAATTATAACAGTGCCTTACTTAGATAGGCAGCCAGCTTTTTGTCATCACACAAGCAATGTCTTCTTTTAGAAAATCCTTCCTCCTCTGTGCTAATTGGAAAGATGTAGCCAACGCTAAACATCCTTCAAGTCGGGCAGCAAAAGAAAGGGTGCAATGCACAGTTACATTTCTGCTTGCAAGTGGTCCTCTGATATTTCATTTATTTGAAGAAGTGGCCATTCAAAGAATCATGATGATCTCCTTAAATAAAAAAAAAATTAAAAAAAAAAGGCTTGGGAATAATAGGTGGAATACTGAATCAGTCAGGTGGGACATGTATCTTTACAAGTGAGCTAACATTATACATATACATATATATATATGTTGAGTACAGTTCAATACTGTAAACTAAACTAAAATTTGCTGTATAAACATAACCACTAGGTCAGACAAAAATCTGGATGGTATTAGTCCACTGATGGTAAGACTGTAGGTAAAGCAATTTATTGTCTCAAGTTAGAAACTCCAACAAAGAAATGTAGATGATAACTTCCATTAACTGTTGTTCTGTACATGTTTACAGTGAATTCTACATCTTAATAAATATGATTTAAAAAGAAAATATTCTAAATCAATGCTTTCCTTAACTCAGTCTTTTTAAATGTTTGTCAGAAAAGTAACTTTTTGATTGACTTCTATTTTTCTGAAAACTGCCTGTTATTACCCTAAGAGCTGTAAGGTTCATGCTATTAGAAGGATCTCCTAAAAGGTTCAAATGCTTATTACAATAATTTCTGTAATAATATATCATAAAAGGAAAGAAAAAAAAACATAAATATGTACTCTCACTTTGTTTTGAAGGTTGTACCTAACACTGTTAAGCATATGTTCTAGTCTAATATGACTGCTGGGGAGGGGGACTGAGGAAAAAAAAAAGAAAAAGGGAAAGAACCATCTACAAGAATGCTAATTAAAATGTGACAACAATTGATCGCGCCCTTTCACTGGGGGCACTTTAACAAATTTTTGCATTTGACCTTCACTGCTAAGCCACAGGAGCTATGAATTCATAGCATAACTAATTAATGATCGATCATGCTGTGTTTGAAGAGCCAGGGGGCTGCGAGGCAGGGCTGGAGCTGCGGGTGCGGTTCCTGCCGGAGCCGGCTCAGAGTGCTCAGCCTAAATAAAATAAATAAAATAAATAAAATTGCGGAAATAATCCCACATGTACTGCAGAGTGAGAGGGGCTCTCACACAGCTCCTCACAGGGCGGCACCTCTTACCTCTTCTCCCTTGGGGGAGAGAAAGAAAACAAAAAAAAACCCCAACAAAAACCCAACAAAACGCATTCAACAAACAAAAAAAAACCCCAACAAAACCAACCAAACACCCAAAAAACAGGAAAAACCCCAAAGCAACAATAAAAAAATCACAAAACAAAACAAAAAAAAAGTAATTGAAGAGGCCCCTGGAAACCTGGTCTTATAGGAAGCTGAGGTGTAACATGTCTGGGGAGCAAGTGGGGAGAGTCATCCACAAATTACAAGCATCGTAATATGGAGCTTCATATTATGAAGCATCATAATAGGTTCACACTTAGTCAAGACTAATCCAAGTCCTTATCCTTGAATGTGCTGTCATTGATAGGCCAAAAGAAGGTATCCACAGACTACAAAACTGAAGAAATTGCATAGTGATACCTACTCAAAATGTGGGCTTGGAATTAGGATTGTTCAGCCAGGAAAAGAAGGGGGTTAGAGGTAACCTAATTGGGGCCCTATAGTACCTGAAGGGAGCATAGAAGAAAGATAGAGAGGAACCTTTTACAAGGGCCTGCAGTGACAGGAAAAGGGGGGAGGGATTCAAACTAAGACAGAGTATGCTTACATTATATATTAGAAAAAAATTCATTACTGTGAGAGGGGTGAGGCAGTGACAGAGATTGCCCAGATAAGTTGTGGATGCTCCATCTCTGGAAGTATTCAAGGCCAGGCTGGATGGAGGTCTGAGCAACCTGGTCTAGTGAAAGCCATCACTGCCAATGGCAGACAGATTGCAATGAGATGATCATTAAAATCCCTTCCAACTCGGACCATTCTATTATTCTATGTTTGCAGATTGAGTTGTAAAAATGTTCTTGCTCTTTTTCTTAGAGCCAGGTATCTGTTGACTTAATTCTATGTTCCAATGTTGTCACACCAAAGAAGATGGCAGGAAATAATTTTTTGCTCATTTTCTCCCAGACATTCACTAGTCTGCAGGTTTCTTCTATATTCGTCAGCTCTTTCACTTTACGTTTTCCAGAAAGAAGAAAAGTTGCTTATTCACACCATCTGTTGGAATTCTGCAAATAATCAGGAGTCAAAAATGGGACTTTTAATAGCAACAGCCTAATGAGTTCCATATCTCCCCAAACTGGGTCAAAGCTCCTCAAAGCTTTCCTGAAAGGATCCTAAGCTTTGGCCAAGATAAGTCACACACCTGCAGTGACAAGAAGTACAATGAATGCAAGTTACCCAATTTTCAGGAAAAAAACCCTTAACTGAGCAGAGGTTGAGCAGCACAAAAATGTCTTTGGAGAGATAAATCATATAGCTAAATAAATAATTATATCTACTTGGTGAAATTAGGAACTTGAAAAAAAAAAGAATAGAAATTTAATCAAAACCAACGACTTGGCAAATATTAACAGAGAATTAATTGGCAGTTCTAGTCATGTGTATGTCAACAAAAATGACTGAAGAAATCAAAATATTGCTATCGGCAGCTTGATTTTCCTGATGTTGTGGAAGTAGTAAATAGGTTATTAAATGTATTTTCTCAAAGATGTGTAGACTTCCAGCTTTCTCTGTTATCAGTAGGATTTAAGCAACTAAATGTGTTTATAAATCTCCTTATAAGTGGGTGTTTTAATAGTAAAAAGCAGAAAAAGCCCTCAGGTACTATTAAGAGGCTGTCTTACCTGCTATTTAGCAATGTTCTCTCTTTCCCCTATAAACAGAAACATACAGTGATCTTATGCAATAATTTATTTCACCTTTGGGATGTGAAAACCTTTCTGCTTAAGAGTTACACAGCCATCAAGAAATCTAAAGTGACTGGCAAAGATATCAATGTTTTTTTCCATCTTGAGTGGGTCATAACAGGGCAGCAAAATGGCATGGTAATGGAAATTAAATGTCAGCCAGAACATTTATAGGGGACATTATTACTTATCCTGAGTAAGAGTTGAAAAAGAACATGCTGACTTTGGTTAAGTTATTAACCAGAGCATGCTAATGTTTACAAACTAAGAAAGTCATCCTAGGAATTATCCTTTCTGTGACCAAATAAATCATCAGTTCAGGACCTTCCTCCCTTGTTAGCTCTAGTTTAGGCCATAGATATCAAGAGATTCCAAGCCCTACCTCTAGGATGCCAGGGCAGGAGAATTGCAGCCATGCACAGCTCAGTGTTGTGTCTCCAGAGTAGGGATGTACCAGCCCAACTCCACCCACAAGTTGCTCCAGAACAAGCACACTACGTTGCAAAGCTAGATTATGATTTCATTAAATACCAAGTTCACAAAGCTGTAATACTAAAAATCCTTGAAGAGTTGATAATAAAATATTGGAATATTCTGATGTGTGAGGCTTCACGGATAAAGAATATTAGATTCTCTATACAACACAGATGAGTTAGTCACAGAAATAAATATTGCATTACTTTGAAATGCTGAACACTTTGATCACAAATCTGTCACAGAAAGGGTTTTAAGAAGGAGGTAGCAATAATAGCAGGCAGCTGTAACTCTCCAGTGTTGAATTCCCTCCAGAGACAGAAAAATCATCATTTAATACCTACTTCTCTAAGTCATGGAAAACACAAAAAATTAAACCAAAAATAATGGGGAAAAAAAGACACAAGAACTTACATTGTAAATTAGAGCTTTAGATAAATATTTCCTGAGTGATTACTCAAAGAGCGATAGCTCCCAACATTGCTTCTAAACAACACACAGTTTCAGTATTGACCCCAATGATCTGGTTCTTACTTACTAAACTGTACAAAAATCCTATGTGCAGGATCCATATCCAAATTCTTCGTAGGCCTCTACTGTGAGAAAATTTTCTTTCCCAAGGTTACTAAGCTTAAAATTTATGACCAAAAAAAACAAAGGTATGGATTTCTCTCTAAGCTTATTGTCAAACTTTGGGCTGTCAATCACTGAAGGAAAAAGCAAGGGAGGAAGGGGGATGGAGAGAAGGGGGAAAAAAAGGTGTGCACATTTCCACACACGAAGGAGGTAGAATGTATTCCCTGTGATTGTCACATAAGACACTGATTTCTGAAATCAAATCCCCAAATTCACCCTCCCCCTTCCTGCCTGTCTGTCATTATGTACTGTTTGTCATATTCTGTTTTCCCATCTGGTGGCAGCTGTGTACATCTAATGAATCCTCCAAAATTTTCGACTTTGTCTCTTTCTTTGGCTCCTCAGTTCATTTGCTGTTAACTTCCTCAAAGTTTTTCTCAGAAGCAGTCACTGGGGTGAGATGTTTCCACTCTGCAGGGGTAAGGCAGGAATTACTGCTGTTCCCTGTGTTGCCTGCCCCATTTTAAACCCCATTTTTATGGCTTTTAGATTACAGTAATAGGCACACACTATACAGAGCAATGTTCACAAATGACCCCGTTGTTCAGTATGCTGCATCCCATATGTTTGCTTATGGCAATAAATCCAATTGCATTACTTCAGCTATGGCAGATTTACACCTGCTTCCTATCAGTCAATGAATTGACTTTAAAATTTTGTTCAGAGTTTTTCATTACCAGTCTGAATCATCCCTTTCATACCTATCAAAACTGGTCTCCATTGATACATACCCTCAGTCCTTACTTTCTAATAATAAATCTCAAATTCATCAGCCCCCTTGCCAGGTCTCTCATCCATGAGTAGCAGAGCATTCACCTGTTATGCCCCTGAGCTGTGGAATTACCTGAACTCAAGTCTCATCTCCAAATCCCTTGAGCTTTTCTAATCCCTCTTTGATTCACACTTATTAAAACTTACTTTTCATATTTGATCCATTACTGACACATGCTGTAGGCTTTACTGACATAAAAATAGTTCTATTTCCTTTATCGATGGTGCACTGACAATGTCAAGACAAAAAAAAAAAAAAGAAAAGAAAAAGAAAAAAGAAAAAAAAAAGCCTCTTTATTGGCTTTATATATAGACTGCAGGACTTACTTTTCTCTGTCTTTCTTTTCTGGGGTTAAGCATCAATTCATCTGCTTAGGCTGTTGTGTCCAGACCTCAGCCCTGAGAATAAAAGAGAACAAAAGTAGAAATTCCTATTGCTATTAGTAGCATATCATGAATCAAATGCAGAGTACTGAGTAGGCATATCATAGAAATCTAATTTGTAGTAAAGGTATTTTACAAAACATTAGCACCCAATTATCCCTATGGCTTAATTGAGAGCTATGCTCAGGAAAACTGAAGCAGAGGCAAAACACTCCAGGACATTCCTGAAGAGACTCAGGTGCTCCAGTGCCCAAGCTCTAGACTGGGACAAGGTGTTTTTTCAGCAGTAGGTATGCCTGTGTATTTCCTGCACACACTCAGCTTGCTGCTTAGTTAGGAAAAAACACATCAAACACATTATTTGAGTGCTTTGAGGGGAAGCACAAGAAGCCCTGAAGCAGATTAGAACTAACTCCTAAGGGCAGGCATAATCTTAACCCAGGATCTGCATCCAAGTGACCAGTGCTTCATCTCACCACTTCAGGGTGAAGTCACTGATAGTTTTGAGGGCAGATTTAGCCCAGAGGAGCACATGTGTATGAGAGAGATTTCTTTTCTGATCATGTGAAATGGCTGCACTTGCAACTCTTTTTTATTCTCTGACTTATTTTAATAAACTTAATAAACTGTGAGTTTTCAGTGATTTCTCAAGTCTTGCACATCCCCCTAAACCCCACGCAACAGGGCACTGCTCAGCTCTGGCTGCTCCCTGGGCACACACCTGGGAACACTGACCTGGACTGTCCCATGGCTGGGACATGGAAAGAATTGCCATGGTGGGCTTGTTCTGTTACCAGAAATAATGAATAGAACTGGTGAAGTGAAAAATCAGAACACATAGGCAAATGGTGATGGTTTTTCTTTCATATTTATATTTTCCCTCAGTTAAACAGTCTGTAACACAGCTGAACAGGGTATATATATATATATTATCATTCTTATCTTTACTGGTTGAGTTCTAAGTCCAAGGCTTGGTCTGAGATTAATGGCAGGTCACCACATTTACTCACATAGATTACCTGTGCATTTAGTTTTCTATAGTGCTCTGGAACTTCTTCATTGTTTTCTGGTTTCCTTAAAATCAGCATCATGGTTCAGAGAGTTTCCCAACAAGCCCTTTGAATACTGGGGTCCAAGTATTTAAAGAACTGCCTATACCCTTTCTATCAGATGTTATTGACATTAGGCCATGCTCAGGTTTTCTTTTTCAAAACACCTCTGATGCAAAAGTCAATCAGTAGTGGTATGGTAGAAGGTAAAAGAGGAAACACATATGGGGTTTTTTGGTGAAAGACAGAAAAGCAAGGCTTGCATTGCTCTGCTGAAGAGACTCCTTTACACACTGGGCCAGAACACCTGCTCTAAACTGGTGGTTGCAGCAGAAGATAATTACCTCCTTCCTGTGGTCTTCTTAAATTCCCACAGCACTTAAATTCTGCTTGCTGCAGAAGGGAATGCCAAAGGGGATGGCCCCAGTGCCATGTGCCCTAGGGGCACTGTGCCATCCCTCCAGGGTTTGTGTTAAACATCCACCACTGTGGATTCAGGCTTTTCAGGGATCCAGCCACTTATGCTGTGGATAGTAGGCAAGGGACAACAACATTTAGGGCTTTGAACTCACAGTTTAGAAACTGTAGGAGGGAAAGTGTCTGTTTAGTTTAAGTTTCTGGATGGAGAAGCTCCTCCAAGCATGACAGGCAGCTCAGGAGTACATACACAAGTGGCTGTTTAAAAATTTAACAAGCAGGCAGTGGAGGCTGCTGTAATAGGTTGATCAAAGGCAAGAGCCAGCATCCTGACAGTGAGTGAGTGGTAACAGCTATGATGAGGTTGGACTCTAAAGGGCTTGGAAGGTAAAAGCAGTTATTTCTGATGCAGCACAGGAAAAGGAAAGATGCCAGAAAAGGATAATGAAAGAAACTGATCTTTCCAGTACTATCCACCACAGCTACAAGTGGAACAGAATACTATTTGTCAAGGCCAGAGTGAGGGATGTTGCTGTAGCTGAGAGAGATGAGAGGCTGAACGAGCTGGGTATAAAATCCTGTATGGAAATCTTTTTCAGAAGTGCTAAAGGAGGAGAATCTGTGGGACTGAAATGTTGTCCAGAAGCTTCTCTAGTCAAAGCTTGTAGGGACCTGACTGCCAGGTAAGGGTGAGGACAGCAGGCAGGGGCTCTTGAATTCCTACTGACCTTTCCTGATGGCTCCATGAATGCAGGTGCCAGAGGTGGGGACAGAGCTGAGCTTGGGGAAACCAAGTAGATGCTTTCATTAGATGAGAGAAATGTTTGCAGAAAATATTAGCTGGGACCAAACAGCAGGAAGGAGACAAGAAAAATAAGCTTTGAGAAGCAGCTGAAGAAAGCAGGGAGGGGGTAGCAGGATTAGACCCCTTGTTAGTTTTTCCCTTACTGCTCAAAGCCCCATCTCTTCAGTTAATTCATTCCTGTGGCTCATCCCTCACCTGCTGCAAAGGGCTGCAATGGAATAGTGATTTCGAGGTGGGGAGTACCAAGGCCACCTTATGCCAGCCTGAGGTGAGGCTGAGAGAGCAGGAGAGGAACAGAACTCTGCCAGCCAGCAGCCAGTCACCCACACTCACCAGCAATCACTGTGGCTTAGCAAAACTATAATTTATGTTGTCGACAATCTGGGAATCTTCTCTGAAAAGCCAAATCTTGCCTTTTCTTCTTTTTAATGAACTAATTAATTTTTTCCGATGTTCTGCTTAGTCATTCTAAAATATTCCTCTTCCTATTAGCTATACAGCACATGGCACAGTGGGAGTACTCTGTGGTTACAGACTAATTCTAAAACCAATTTAAAACAATGTGCATGTAATTTACCATGTATATGCCTCTAGCATTCCCTAGGCAGTTGTACCCTTTATTACAATCAGGCAAAGTCTTTTACTGTAGTTCTTCAGTTTTCCACACATTGCTATTTTTAAATGATGTTTAAAAAATACTTATAGTTCTGAGAGAAAACTAATCCACTTGCATCTCTACATCCTGTGAACATACCAAGTTTATTCTTGAATAAGTTTTTGGGTCTAGTTCTTGCTTATAATTTTTCCAAAATATAGTGTCAAGAGGAAAGATGCAGAAAATAATCCTGTTTATACATTGAAGGAGTTAGAGAGCAATCTATTGAAAACAGAGTGAAGAGAACCAGGGAAAATACAAATCTAAGGACAAATACGGATGATGACATCAGAGGCAATTGACAGCTCAGGGAGCAGAGCTTTGGCTGAAAACAAGACTAGAAAGCTTGGAAATCATTTGGAAAAGTAGATTACCAGCTACTGAAGCTAAATTTTAGAAAATCTGGAATGGAAACGCAGTTGAGAGAACCCAGAAAGGGCAAATCCTGCAAGAGAAGGAAAGATAAATTGGGAAAGTTACTTTTGTCACTCTTTGCATGGAATAAATTTGTAGGAAACTTTGCCTAGGTAAGTGAAATGAGAATGTAGGAGAAAAGTTTTGAGATCTTACCTTTGGACTATCATCTGGCCATCCAATTAGAAGTGTTGCTGCAAAAAAATACAAATGTGAGTAAACAATTTGCCATTTGAAAATGAGTATTACCTTGTATAGGATCATGCATACTTTATTACTGAATACTTTATTGAATATTTAAGTGACAATTTCTCTGAAAATGGAGAATTTAACACACAAATTACCAATACTTACAGGAAAACATGGCAAGTTATACAAAGGAATCTGAATTGAAAATGACCTTCCACACTCTCCTGCATGGAGATGCAATTGTAGAGATATCTACAATTTCCCAAATTCAGTTGGTGCCTGATTTAATAATTTCTATCCATTTTATGCTGCCTCTTCTGTCCCTCTGGAAGCAGGCAGAGTGCCAGGTCCTACTGGATAAAAAGGTTGTAGGAATAGGACTTATTTTCATACACTTAGTTCTTTCTTATCAAATACAGCCAATTTGATGTCTTTCTTGTATCGTTTCTGCCATCATCCAAGAGCATTTCACAAAGGCATTAAGGCATTATTTTCTGAGTCTCTGACAATATTGTTTCTTCATAAAAAAAGATGAGGTTGCTGAGGAAAAGAGATTAAAAAGGCAAGCCTAAATCTAAAAGAAAAATTGCATAACTGGGAGAACCCTACATATTTATCCCTTCAAAAAATGATGAGAGTGTCCTGAGGTGAGACAAATGCCTGAGACTGTGTGCTCATAATCATTACATCAGAAATTAAGTTGCACATAGTACAATCACACTTGAATGAAAAAAAGGTTATCCAAAGAGGTAAAACTGATGTGCATAAAGTTCCCAAATGTTACAAAAATCCATTTTCTAGAGTCCCAGACTGTAAAGTGTCCTGTGTTGTCTATTTAGTCTCAAAGACAGAAAAACTGAGTACTGCATGTGATTTCAACAGCATCACTCTTGTGAGTAAAAGAAGACTTCTCTGTTAAGACTTAATGACAGCAATTAGCAAACGATCAAATTTACATTAAATTCACCAGTTTGACAGGAAAAAACATTCTTCTTTGGTAAAATGTAAAAAAAACCAAAACACCAAATTTAAAATATACATCCGTATTTTTAATATATCAGAATGAATATTCAGGTTTCAGATGTCCTGAGTTCCAAAGTTTTTGCATGTTATATCAAAGTGAGCATGGCAACACTACACACAGAAGATGACAGTGGGAAAAGAACAGGTCCAACTTACACCCTCTTGTATCTTTGTTGAAGGCTACAAGATGCCCAGAAAGTTGGTGATGTCCCCAACAGCTGGAAGGAGCATTCTGAGTAGATATGCTTGCATTATCAGAGCCAGTTAGAAACAGCTTCTGTAGATGGAGGCTGAGATTAATTCAATCACATATCAAAAGCAAAAAGTAGAAAATAGCTGCAGCCAAAATAAAGTTACATGCATTACTGGAGGAAGGTTAAATTATTTCCTTTCTCTTTAGGCTAAATTTTAAGCAGGAAAATCAAAGAAAAAAACCCACAAATACTGTCTAAGAGGTAGTTTCACTAGGATAAACGACCTATCTATTAAAGATAGTTAAAAGTATAAGATTAATTAAGACAGGAAAAGTATTTCCTTGAATATTAGCAGAAATGCTAGGCATGTTTCAGTGTCAGGCAAAATTACTGAAAAGCAAAACATACAGAATTTAAATGGGAGAGTTATCCTAGAACCCTTGCATTATTTTGTTTCTTGCCTTGTCCATTATGGGCTGTCAGGTCATTGTTTTCATTACCATTTCCAAGGATTGTTACAGAACAGAGCTGCCTGGGATGCAGAGGAAGAGTTTCTCCCTTTTCCTTTGAGTTGTTAGTTTCTAACAGAACACTTTCTAATGAAAAACATTGAGCAAGAATCTTGTACAGAAACATGTCATGCCCAAGATGACCTGTGACCAGAGCTCACTGCAGAGTTTAGATCCAGGATCTAAACCCTTTTTTCCCACACTCAGTTCAGAACAAAAATCTGAGCATACACTTTTCAGGTGCAAATTTTAACCAGCAGGAATTCTGTACAGAGTAGGGGAAAACAGAAGAGGAAGGGAAAAAAAAAAAAAACTCTCTGGCAGCCCCTCTCTACTCAACATATCATGTCAGCAGCTCATAAAAGCCAGCCTTCCTCACTCAGGTGTACATGCACATAGCACATTAACAACAGCGAGTTCAGCCTTTGATCACAGACCATCACAAAGCACACACCAATAAACTTCATCTGCAGTATGCAATGGTATGGCTGTCTTGTCTTTAAACTTTGAAAATGTTTTTCAGAAGTGGACAGCCAGAAACAAAACTGGAGGAAAGAGCTGTGCTCTTTTGACCAAGAATATCCAGCTGTCCTTTCTTTGGCACACACGTAAAAACAGGGCTAATTCTTTTGTTCAGACATGGACTTGAAGAGGTCATCCAGTTTAAAGATGCAGACCATGCCATCCAGAGTTAATTATGTAAAACACAGGAAGCATTTCCCACAAACCAGTTTTCAAAACATCCCTTGTGGCCCAGGATCAAACAGAACAAGTCCCAGTGAGCATTTGAAAAAGCATGGAAAATCCTACTGGAAAGTTGTTTGCATAGAAAGCGAGGTTTCGTTGATTCACACACAATTTAAAAAAATGAAGATCCCAATAATTAAATATTAGGAAGGGTTTTTCTTCACTGACAGAAGTAGTAGCTGAAGTACAGTGAGAAGCAGCTATTTCCAGTTGTAGCACTGAGAGCACCAATGCAATCCCATTGTCCTCCACTCTCAGTCTTGAAAATACTTTCCTGCAGGGAGTTGACAACAAGCAATGAAATCCAGGACATTTAAGGAGCAAAGAGTAGCTTACAGAGAAGCTAAAGAAATGTTTGAGTTGATATTTTACTATGAAGCAGAATAACATTTCCCCATCTCCAAGTGATTGAGCTTCTCTGCATAACAAGTGGTACAATAAAGAACAGGCACATGTCAGAACAGAGAAATTCAACCTGAGTTCATGCTCCACACAGGGCTTGGGTCCCCCACACTGGATACAGGAATTAAAGTTGATGTTTGTTCATCAAATAATTTGAATAATGCTTTTTTGACATGTAGATTGCTTCTTGAAAGAGACCTTCTATACCCATTTTTTTCTTTCTTTTCACGCCACTAGAAGTGGAAGAGCAATTTCATATCTGATTTTCTATTGAATTATTTTCTTAGCTTTGTTAGAGAAGGTAAAAAGATAAAGCACTGAATTATCCAGCTCCTCATTTCTTAACATTTTATTGATAAGGTAAAGCTATCCTGGTCCAGCCACTTTTCTGAATAAATCTGAATATCAACTCCTCTTGGGCTCTTTTCTTACTCCCATTTCTTTCTCTTAGCATGAACAACAGACTGACAACAAATGTGCAGGCAAACAAACATTTTCACAACTAGAATAACAGAAGAAAATAGCACATTTCTTTGTAAGAAGATACTGAGAACTGCTGTTTATATGTCTCCAGAAGATATGATTAAAGACCACATACCTAAATTTTCAAATTTCTTTACTAATAAAGGTGTGTGCTCTGTTTTTTTTTCTACACAAATGTAGGATTTCTCAAAGTAATATCTTTAAAATATGTCTACAAATCACTATCAGGAGTTGAAATACCTGCCCTTTGTCATTTCTAGGGAAGAACCTCAATCTGAAAAAAAAAAAGATTTTGGCAATGAAATGATAGTTGGAAAGTTGATATCCTGCTAGGTATTTTGAGTTATCTGGAGAGACACAGACCTGTCTGCATTAAATAAAATGTATTTTGTTAAAATTCCTTGAAAGAGAATTATGTAAGAAGTCCATACACATTGTAAATACGACCTACAGAAATAAAAGGGAAAGGAAAAGATGCCTTATAAATAATCTTTGAAACATTCATTGGAAAACACTTTGTTTGCATAAGAATTAGGCTAGTCTGCAAACTTCAAAAGTATTTGATTAATGTTATTTGTTTCTTATATTATTCATTATTAAAATTAAATGCTGTAAGTGAAGGTTTTTACAAGAAGTTAGAAGAGCTGTTTAAGTTTAAATGGCCTTAAGTTCAGTTGGATGTTTTGGAATAATCTTGGCTTGTAGTGGTTGTTTTACAGTAAATAATCAGTCTACCTGTTATCAAGCTTTAGCTAATTACTAGTCAGACATTTGTTTTGTACAGCTCAAGTAACTTTGGCAATTGTTGAAATTAGGCCTTCTTCCCTTGCTTGAAAACTCTGAAATAAACCCAAAGCCTACCAAGTATGAGCCTCAACATCAATGAGTGAATTTATACTTGTGTAGACAATCAGAAGCACAACTTGAACTGCCTATGGCAACAGGAGAAAGGAAAATAAAAGACTAGAACAAATAAGAAAATAATCATGATGAACCCCATGAGGATGAGATTAAAATGATCTCAGGTTGTTCTTCACTAATGGACCACAGCTCATCACCATGAGGTGGCTTTCTGTGCCTGACAGCTCGTGGTGTCCTGTGCCCTGCTGCAGGGAATTCCTGCAGTTCTGCAGTGCTCCCCCATGCCTGTGGGATCCCTCTTGCACCCAGCCCAGCACATGAATCCACCCTGCTCACTGCTCCCAGGGGCAGGGCAAGGGGCACACCTTGGTGACCCAGTGCCAGCCCTGTGTGCTGCTGTCCCAGGCAGCCACAGAGCCACCAGTGCAGCGTTTCTCACCTCATCACAGGCTCCTGCCCTGCCGAGGAGGCAAGTTTGGGTAATGGGGGCAGGAATGTGGCATCCTTAGAAATGCTGCCCTTTGTGTGAGGATCTGTCACAAGTGGAAGGGTGGAGGGACTGGCAGAGCAGCTACGTGCATTTTGTTGCCATAAGGAAAAGGGTTTTGGAGAGGGAGAAGAAATTTCTGTGTTTCTTACATTCTTCACTGTTATAATACATTTTTGTCCACTTGCAGCTCTGGGTTCATTATTTCAGCTCCAGTCCTACCTGCCAGGTTATTCAAGTACCATACAGTAAATTTGTGCTAGGCAGCTTCTCTCCTTTCTACTATTCATATTTCCTAAGGAGACAGCGCCGTTCTTACAAGAGGAAGCATTTAATTCACAGCCCTGCCACGGGCTCCCTGTGTGACCAGAGACAAGCCACTTAACCTTTCAGTGCTTTGGTTTCCCCTTCGCTAAAATGGGAAGAATAACAATGCATTTCCTACCTTTTATTCATTTTGTCTGTTTAGACTCTAAGCTCTTTTAGGGTGGAGGTTATCTGCACTAAGTTACAGGACTGCAGCATTTATCAGTATAAAAATATCAGTTGCCCGTGTAAAATAGTTCAGAATTTTTATTTTCATAGATGAACTGAAGTTCAGCACTATCTGAGCAAGTGCAAAATGTTCAAATGCTTTTTTAAAAAGCAAGAAAATTGCTTCACACTGCCTGTGCTTACAGATGCTCTGCTGTCAGCCTCTAACAGCTGCATTTAAGCAGAGCTGCTGTGCCTGGATTCCGGATTTGTGACAGCTAAGAATCTTACAGATGGAGAGGGGATTAGGGACTGCCTTGTCTCTGAATTCCCCAGTTTTCTTGTTCAGTGAATTGTTAATGTGATTTTAATGCAGACATGCAGGTGTATTCTTGTTTGATGCAGTGGTCTCAATATGCTGAGTAGCCACAAGAAACACAATATTGTTTGTTTCAGCCCAGAATGTGTCACAATTTGGGGGTTAAACTGTTATCACTTGACTGCAGCCAGCTACTTTCTCCTAAAAAGAGAAAGAAAAAGTGTGTGTATAGGCTTGCTAAGATCACTGAGTCCCTATTTACACTCACCTAGACTCTAGCACAGACCTTCCACCTTCAACAAGAGGATTTGTGACGTTTTTGACACTAGGTGAAACGGACACATTAGTCTGCACTGAGACTCAGCATGGAAAATGGCAGAATTGCCTGATAAGCTTGTGAAAATGGAAAAGCATTTGTCTTTTAGGCTATCAAGCTTGTAGTCATGTCTGCAGGCTTTACTTCAGATGCCACAGTCAGAGAGGCTTTGTTCTCCCCTATGTGAGCTCCTACCTCACCAAGACAGCAGAGGACAAATGCTCCTGGGCTTGGAACCTGTTTTATGGAGTTCAGCAAGGTTGGTTCACCCTTCCTAGTAAATTTATACTGAGATCTTTGGGAAGACAGGGAGAAAGGGAGTGTGGGGGACAGCAATGAAGAAACATATCTTGTCCAACTACCAGCACTGTTGAATTATTAATGTTCTTTCTAACAAAGGCTGCACCATGGATGACAAGAGCCTTAGCAATTTGACATGTCACCACTATGAAAAATATTTTCCCCTATTCTTAAGACAGCATTCTTGTAGTTGAATGTCCAAAGAAGATCTCAACATCTGGGATGTTTCCTGATTAGCTTGGAGTTTTGTTTATTTCTTTAGCATCACACTCAAATTTATTCAGCATACGAATTTCTAATGCGATCTGAATTTTGTGCCTAAGATGGTGACTTGCATTTTCAGAAACAGCAAAGTTCCAAATCACAGGGACAATACAGCAAATGCTTTAGATTTCACTCAATACTGTATATTGCTGATGACCCAGGTTTCTATGGAGTTGGAAGTTTGCCTTTGAAGTGAAGGTAGGAAAACATATATTTTAAGTGTTTCAGATCCCAGCTTTATTTTTAATCATTTAAGACTCATGTTTTTCCTTTAAATCTGTCCTCTGTCAGCTCTTTCAGAACTGATCAGAAATAATCAAGTGACAGAGAAATTCTGGTGACATTCACAAGTATTCACAAAAATCAGAGGATTGAGCAGGGGTTTAATTCACACTCAAATATTTGAAATGCTAGTAATCCTTTTTTAAGTTTTGTGAGTGAAAGTGGATTTGCATCAAAGTTTTTTATGATACAAATTTTTCAAGGTAAAGCAATCATAACAAAATAAGAGTTGTAATCAGCTGAAATGTAAAAAAAACAAACCCTCTTTAAATAAATATACATTGACTTAAAAAGAGAAAATATTTGTTTGTACTTTAGATAGAGATGTCTGTTTACCTTGACCATGGTGTGATTCTTGGGGCATCCTGCAGAGGGTCAGGAGTTGGACTTGATGGTCCTGATGGGTCCCTTCCAATTGAACATATTCTGTGGCTCTGTGACATATTCAAAGTTTTATCTTCTTCTTTGTTCAAAGAGCAGTGATATATTGGAAATAGTTTGGATCTCTTCTTTCCAAAATTATCACTATTAATAAGCATCATGGTTTCATAGGCAATAATAGTTCTTCATGCAAGCAGAAGCTCATTATTGCCCACAAAGTTGGAAAAAAACAATGTTTTTGTAGGGAGATACCATGAACACAGTCCCACATGAAATATTTCCTAAAAAAAAACCTGTTCATATTGCAGAGGGTGTTGCCCTCAAGTTCTGCATTTTCAGGGCATCCTGACAGTTGGGAGCTCCCTCCTTAACACAGAATGGCTCCTCTTCTCTTAGAAGGGAGAAAGGATGAGCCTGCACTTTCCCTCTCTGTGCAAAGAGCAGTATTAATGCTGAGTTCCTTCAGGCATAAATCCTAAACAAGCCCTCTGATCCATAATCACCGAAATGACAACCAAAATCATTTGCTATCTAAGCAAAATGAGGAAGACAACAAACAGAAGGCAAATACATATTTCTAAATATTTCATTGTAACCACAAATTATCAGAGGAAAAGTGTCAGGGCTGTAAGCAGCAGAGAAAAGCTGTTCATTTAGTAAACAACTGTAGATGGTAAAATGTAATTATCACAAAAGCAAACTTTACTAAGGGGATAAGTGTGAGACTGTTACAGTAAAAGGTCTCTTTGCATTTCTAATCTGACAGGCTGAAAGTTCTCTGGAGAAAACAGTTCTTAATAAAACCACAGAGGCAAGAGGTTCTTTTCAGCTCTTGTTCTCCACTGAGCTTCTGGTAATAAGCTTACAAAGCAAATTAAACTTGTTTGTTTGCAGTAGTGACCACGTGTGGAAGATAAACAAAAGCCTTGCTCAGTATTCACTGCCAAAGTAATATAAGCAGATTTTAGAAAATTAATCATTCTTGACTCACAAGCTGAACTAATAATCTGGATCCCAGTCCTTCTTTCAGCCTTTGAGGAATGTGATAACTCTTTAAAGTCGCTTTTAGGGATGAAGTAAAATGCTCAGGAGAAGTAATAAAGGCCAAGCTCATTCTGTGACCAGCTTTCTAACCTTAAGCCTTGATAAAGGAGAAGCAACCAGACACACACAGTTTCTGTCTACATTTTCTCTTGAGAGTAACTTTCTCAGAAGTATCTTTAATACTGTAGATAAATTTATTGCAATATTTTAAATGGGAAACCCAGTCTTTGGTTTCTAAATTTTTATTTAAATATAGCCAACCCTGTCCTTGCCATACTGCTTACTATTCTACCATTTAGAGCTTTATTGCTACTCAGTTGCCAAAAATATGCATGTGTAAAATTCAAATTGTGAAAGATATATCCTAACATGGGACTGGTGAACAAAAATTCCTTCCCAGGGTCCTCCTAGCTTCTGTCCCCTGAGTGGACACGGAGTTCTATTAAAAATAAAGGGGAGACTCCCACATAATGTCAACAATCAGAGCTGTAGATCATAAAAGGACAAAAACCTGAAAGTTAATAAGAAATATTAGATGCAAACTAACCCAAATGTAATGCTTTAGGACTACAAGGAGTTTTGGATTCAGCAGAAGCCATCTGTACTTCCACTTGCTTCTCTTGTACAACAGTAATTCTGTAAACCCCTGCTCTACAAAGTCCAGTCAGCTTTTGGAAGGTCCAAAAGGTCTTTTGAGAGAGACTTGGAATTGTTTCTTCAGTTTAGCCTGTTCATTTGGGAACAGGCAATTTGATGCTCTGAACATCTGCATTTGTTTATTGCTTCCTCAGTCCCCAAGGTCCAGAAGAGCTTCAAACCACAAAATCAGTTGCCTGTGTAATAAAACACCAACCTGCTCTTGGAAAGTTATCATGGCTCAGCCAGCAGGTGTTTGGTTGGTAAATCTGATGACATTTCTTCCCATTCCTTCCTTGATTCTCCTACTCTTTCTCAGTCAAAGATCCCACTGAAGTTAAATGGATCTATGCTCTGGTGAAGGTGGTTGCTCCTAATTTAGCAGCTCTGCCTATGTCTGTGGATTAGTGGTTTGTTTGTGGCATCTAAATCACATTTTCTGATATATGACTAAGGAGCCAACATTGTCTTAAGTTTCAGGGCTATAATGCCCTATTGATTTTGAAACAAACTCCCCATTGATTTCAGTAGGAAACTCTACTTATAAAGGAAAAAAAAAAAAAAAAAAGAAAAAAAGAAGAAAGAAAAAATAATCAATGGCATGTTATGGCCCTTGGAAGGTAATCAGGACAGGAGAAATAATTTGAAATGTTTCACGCATTACAAAGGGATTTTGTTTCAAAACATGAGGAAATAGGACTACTGCATTGTCTGAACTTTCTTATTGATTTCCAGGCTCAAACAATGTATAAAGCACAAACATGCAATGTTCATACCAGCCTGAGGGAAAGATAATAAAACCAGCTCAAGTTACTGTGCCAGGCATGTCCAGAGCACAGCTATAACAGCAGCTGTGTGATGGTGAGGGCAGAGCAGGACTGTAGTTTTCTCCAGATCAGTTATTTCACTAGACTTGGTCAGAGAGAATATCTTTCCTTTAACACATAATTTCTGGGAATTTAATGACTCTTTGGGTTTGGCTTTGAGGGGTTTTTTTTGTTTGTTTGTTTGGGGCTTTTTGGTTGGTTTTGGGGGTTTTTTATGTTTTTTTGGTTTTTTTTGTTTGTCTTTTTTGTCTTTTTAACTAGAAATAAATTGCTATTAGTGCACCACGTGTAGGTATAGAATAGATTTCTTTAATCAAAAGAAAATAAAATATTACCAAACCCTAATAAAAAGATGTAAGATGTTTCCAAAGGAAAGGGGGCGGAGGGAAGGTACTTTATTAAAAAGAATCTTGCTTGCTTTTCCTGCAGCTTCCTCTCTCTTGGTCCTGTGAGGACATTGTAATGAGGAGCTACCAGACTGCAGCAGAGACTGGTTCTCCTCTAATCCAGACTGGGGTCAGGGCTGCCAGAGCACAGCTCCCTCTCTAAAGGTGAGCACCTCAGCTGCTGCTGCCTGGAATGAAGGATTGAGGTCTCTAGATGGGACTGTAATAGACAAACTCTGGATATTGACATAGGTAGGTCTGCAACATGCTGGCAGTAAGTTACATGTAACTTCTGGCAATGTCAAACAGCATTATTCTCTCCACTTCCCTTTCTTTATTTGTGCTTGGATAGAAGATATTTGATCTTCCTCCTTAGGAAGATCAAATTCACATTCAAATTACACCAAGAGAGGGAAGATGTATTCCTTTCATGTCCTGGTATGGTAATAGGAGTGAAAACTTGGAAGAGAGAGATTACTGCCCCTAAAGAGATTTCTAAACATCTCATGTCCTTTCTTCCTTCTCCCTCACCCACCACCCCTAAAACCAACAACAAAAAACTTTAAACTCTGTAAATTGCACAAAGGAAACAAACATTAAACAGAGGTATAAGATATTTGGAATGTTTTGCTTTCTACTGATTGTTAAAAATGAAAGTTTTGCACAATCAACTCTGCTGTGTGAAAATACCTGAGCACCCCTGCGGGTCCCTGTGATGGTTTCTCTCCCTGCCCCGGGGGAAACAATCCCTGCATCCATCCTGGCACCTTCTCCCCCTTCCAACCAGCTGCTTTGGCTCTCCCAGCTGCCCAGAAAGAACCCTCCACCCCACATTTCCATGGGATAGCTTCCCTAAGGAAACACACAACCCTCAAAACAGGAAAGAGGAAAATTACTTTTCTAACACAATGGTGATGAAGACACCTTTACAGACTTTTCTTCAAATGCTCTGAGTGTTCAAGGAGAAAATAAAAATGATTGAGATGTTATTTTGTCTCAAAGTGAGGCTGGAAATGCAGCAACATCTCCAATGAAACGCTCAAGGGGATTTTTCAGCTTGCAGTCCTAGCACATATTCATGATCAATGAATAACCGATGGATTCAAAGGTCTGTAGAAATTCATGAACATGTTACCCTAGGACTGCTTAAAAAAAAAATAAAGAAGCTATCACAATCTCTTAGCTTACAGATGAGCTTTGGGTGAGTTTTTAATGACAGAGGTACACGACAGATTATAATTCTGGAAATGAAAGCTAGTCAGGTAAGTAAAGGGAACTTGCACAACACACATTTTAACAGTTTTGTATTTACCTGAGAGACTCAAATGACTCCTACAGAACAATTATGTCAATCCAGAAACAGCACATTCCAGGACAATGGTGTTCTAAGAAAAGAAAAGGAAAAGCATGTGTAAATATTCAGAATATTCCTCACACCACAAGAACCCAATTCAGAATTCAAACCGAAGCTGTGTCCTGAATGCATTGCCCCACAGATTGGCCTTTCCTGTGGCTCTGAGATCAGCTGAAAGCCAATTATAATGTGTGATCCCTGGGAAAGAGGAAATTCTTTTTTGTTATTCAAAAGAGAATTCCTCTGTAACTGTGGCTATAAAGTGACTTCTTGAATTTCTTTACATTTCAAATGCATCTGCTTCCTTGACTAGTAGTGTTTAGTATTTAATAAGAGGGAGAAAAGGTGATTCTGCTTTTCAAAAGGCTCCTGTTATAGGTGGTGAATTTCAAAGCACTCTACTTGTTTCTGCTGTTATTTCTGAGAGTGAATATCACAGAATAATTCTGCTGCTATTTTTCCATGTTATTTCTTGAGTTAAAAGACCTGACTGCTATACATTCCAAGGTTGCAGATTTCCACTGCAATTCTTATGTGTTCAAGCTTACATTATTTATACTGCTTTGTCTGCTGCCTTCATACCTAGCTGTCTTCTCCTTAAATATTAAAGTAATATAAGGAACTTTTAGGTATGCTTTGTACTTAAAACAATATCATACAGCACACAAAGTCCCTGTGCTGTCAAAGGATTACAACTCACAGACCAACTTTGTCTTCTTATTTCAGTTTGGCTCTAAGCTGAAGCACCTAGGCATGTATTCTGTTGTACTGTTTGCATTTGAAAATCACAGAGAAGCACTAGCAAGTGCAATATGTAATCAAATGTAATTAATCAAATGTCTCTGTAATCACACAAGATGGCCTAACTGAAAGATCATACAAGCTAGTGTCAGAAGCAAAGGACAGGTTAGTGACACACAATAAAACAAAAAAGGACAGCAAATTAATCAGCAGAACTACCCCATCACACAGAGCCTGTCACTGAACTGAGGTTACACAGCAAGAACAAAACTGTCTTCCAATGATCCACCTCGGTACCAGCATTGATTCTCCAGTTCAAAATGATTCTGCTCTTCAGGGGCTGGTGCTCAGAGCATCAAAAGTGCTCACTTCAAAAAGGAGAGCTCAGGTGGCTGGAACAATTCTGAGCCCTCAGAGAGCCTTTCAGCCTGGGGAGGAGCTGGATGGTGTTTGCTGTGCAGAGCAGGGCTTTGCAAAGGAGGATGAGCTATCCATGGCCGTGTGCGGCCACCTGGGTGCAGGGCACAGTCAGGAAGCTCTGCAGCAGGGGAGCTTGGCTGCTCCAAAGACAGACAAGGCAACAAAGAGGTGCTTGCAATAAGAAAAAAGTCTCCACAAACCAAGGTCACACTTTCAAGGGAGCACTATATGTTTTCTTACTTTCCTTGAGGTTCTGGGCATTTTAAACAGGCTCCGGCAGAAGAATGACAGGTATTGGGTTTACTCTCTTACTCTCCTCTATGATATATGACAGATTTCCCTAGAATTCACATATTCAAATAACAAGTAAAGCTTACTCCTGCTTGGGCCTCACATGGGAATCCCCCCTGGCCCTTCTGAAAGACAGAGCAGTGCAGCCAGGGGAGATCACCAGGGTGGATTTTTGTTGTTTGTTATAGGAGAGGGTAGAGTTCTTTTAAATTTATTTCTCTAGACTTGATATTACTCAGGAAACAAAGTGACAATCAGGTGAGAGCTTATAGGTCAGTCTATTTATTTCTGGTTATTTCTTATTATATTTTCTGCATATTTACCTGCTACTTAGGAAAACACACAGTCAAACATCACAAAACTTGTCAAGAACTGAGCACCCACTAAACAGCTCTGCTTGAGGGAAAGTCTAAAAAAGAACTACCTTATCAAAAGCAATAACTTGTAAAGCACCTAACAGTATCAATAACTTGTAAAAGATGGGAAAAAAAATTACTTTCCGTAGAGAGACTCCTACAGTAAAAATGAAGGGAATTTTTGACAACTTCATTTTCTTCTCTGGATGTACAGTGTCTAGTCATTGCAGTGCACATAACAAGTAATAAAAATGTAGATGAGTAATATAAACTAGATATTCTTTAAGGTGTTAATTTATTCTTATTCTTCATTGACATTGAGACAGAATAAGCATTTCCTCATCAACGAATGAAAATTATTTTTTGTGACAAAAGGAAGAAGGGATAGAGAAAAATTAATTACTTTTCTTCAGAAGGAGAGAATTTTTTACCTGGGACACCCATGTTCCGTGACACAAAAGAATACTGATCATAAAATCTGAAACAGCATTCAGATTTTATTATGGCATAGATTCTAATAAGAATGGATTTCATTCTGAGCCTGCAAAGCTGTACATAAAACTATCCTCCTCTTTCAAAACAAGTTTTAAAAGAAGTGAAGAAAATTCCACACTTTTAAATGTTAACTATGTCTTAAAGGAGAGGCTGCATAGGACTCTACCTTTGGGTAGAGTTGATTTGGTAAGGCTTATTTTTCAGAATTATACAGCAGCATGCAAACCCCTGGGGATACTGATTCTATTTTATTTTATTGTTCCTGAGTTCAGTGAATTTTTTAAAGGGACCATTTTACCAATCAAGCTAACAGCAGTTCTGAAAATGTTGTAGTAATCTGTATTCTTTATTAAGCATACATTTGCTGACTAAACAAACGGTTCTTGTTTATTTCCATGGGATAATAGCTTTGGTGTTATATTTGTCTGCAAGTCTATTGCATGATTTGCTGCCACAGAGAAATGAGAGTTTTGGGAATGAGAAAGATCCAACTGTAGAACCAAACCTCAGTTCCACAAACCCCACCTGATCATGCCCATAAAATGATTGTGTTGTGCTATTCTTTATTAGAAACGCTGAGCATTTAAGTCAATTAAGATGCATTTCAATACCTTGGCCAAATGCAAATGCCTTTCAACCTTTTCAGAGCAGTAAGATTTATCATAGTGTTTAAAGAATGATTGTTCCTCCTTTCTTATACAAGCAGGATTTGTTTTCATGGGTACCATTCCCAGCAATTTAGCAGCTATAATTCAGTGGGTTTGATGTACTCCTGTAAATATTTGTGATGGAACTTGAGTAACAGCCCTGGCACATCTACTCTGATTTACTGAGAGATACTTGCAGGAATGCAGCCACAAATCACACCGCAGTTGGCATTGCTAATTACTGAAGTAATTACACAGTTAAAACACCATACAGTGCAGAGAGCAACTCCTGTCTGCATCTCCTGCTACCAATAAGGACGTTGTTTTATGGTAGCACATGTGGTGACAGTTATGGCAAAAGGTAATGTTTATGAGCACATTTTCATCCCTGCTCTTCCATGATTACATCACGG
Source organism: Tychaedon coryphoeus (assembly GCA_013398595.1). NCBI lineage: Eukaryota > Metazoa > Chordata > Aves > Passeriformes > Muscicapidae > Tychaedon > Tychaedon coryphoeus. The sequence continues at coordinate 104,416 of WBND01000736.1, read as the reverse complement.
AAAATAGGTTGCAGAATTAGTAAACTGAATGTAAGCATACAAACGTGCCCTAGCACATGCAGATCTGAGAGGAAATGAACTTTCAAATCCAAGTTCAGATTGAATTAAAGTTTGTGTAGGCCTTTAAACTTAGAGGGTTTTTTGCTAAATTTGCATGAAAACAGACTGTGCTATTGAGGTATTAAAGCATCCCTCAAATCACAGCAAACAACATAACTACAATCAATTCTTCTATTCATCACTGTCCATTCCCAGTACCCACCACCACCCTGATATGGTGGCATACACAGGGCTACAGCCTCTGATTCTTCCATCCCTCCACCTGTTCCTTGTGTCACCCCTCATTACGACAGATTAAGAACAGCTCCACCAAGTACAGATGGTAGGAGAAGCACAAATGCAGTAAATCCACGCCACTACACCAGTAATTACTACACAGGGATGAAGGCAAAACACCTTCCAGGGCCCAAGCACTGATGAAGATATTTCCCAGTCAGTGGCAGGGCTGCAGAGTAGCAAACTAATCCACAAGAACACAACAGTAAAGTACAAAAAGAGTTTATGACACTGATCTCCTTGGTTCAGTATTGATTTTTTCCACTAATGGGTGGCCCAAATTACCTGAAACCTTTAATAATACTTCTCAAAAAAGAAAATTCTTTGGTGTAAAAGAATACCCCAGAACTGGAATGCCCAATTACGTATCTCTGTAAACCACATGCTCATTTCTGGTTTTGTCAGCCTCAAATCTGAATATAAGTAAAGAATCTGCAAATAGGCAGGCTATTAAACAGAGCAAGGTTGTGTCTGGATCACTAAAGAATCCTTTTGAATTAAGTCTCTCTGATTCGATGTGAAGCAGTAATCTGAAGTCAATAGATACCTAAGAGTATTTCTACTCTTCAACAGTCTACTGGACACATTATTCCATTTATTTCCCTTGCACCCTGAAAGAAATATGTCTAATAAATCTAAAGGACAGGCTACATAATGCCATCCCTACAACTCTGAAACCCTTCTGTAAGTTCAAGCATAAGAATTACTTGAAGGTAAGAAGGAAAGATGCACTGGGTAATAAAATGAAGTTAGTGCTATGTATGAGCACCAGGAAGACTGTAATTACTCAGCAGTTCTTTGAGAAAAATCTCTGCCTTCATTTTCAACTACAACTTTCGTAAATTGTTGTGGCAAAATTACTCTTGAAGATAAATATGATTAGTCACTTAAAATATATTTCTCTATTAGGAAGGCTGCAGACTTGTAAGGTATAAAATTTTAACACACAGTTAGGTATATTACCAACCAGTCAGAAATCATTTCCCTAAATGACTCCCAGCCCCAGGCTGGCTTCTCCAAGAGAAAAATCTTCAGCTAATCCTCCTCACAGTTACGAGGTCTCTGTGACAAAAGCCTAATTCTAATTTGGGATGTGTATGGCAGCACAGTGAAGCTCTCAGGAGGATCCAGGAGTGCCAGGGCATCACACAGGAGCCTAGGTGCCCTCCAAAAAAAAAAAAAAAAAAAAAAAAAAAAAAAAAAAAAAAAAACAGAAAAAAAACAAAGATGAAGCTACTCCTTTTCAAAGCCTTCACACCCTCCCTGCACCCTCCCTCCCTTGGTACCTTTCTGGCATTAAGCCAGGCCCCACAGAGGGGCACAGAAGGACCACACAGACCAGTTCAGAGCCCTCCTCCTTTCCTCCAAGTCTGCCTTGGGCCTGCAGGTAAAACCAGAGGCTGGCAGGGAATATTCTAAGTCCATGAGAACTCACCAGAAGGAAACAACTTCTCCTTTCACTGACAGGAAAGGTGTCCTGTGCTGCAATAATCTGATCTCCAGAGAGGTGAAGCCCCTCCTGGGGTGGCTTGGGTGCCCAGTAGCCTCTGTGAAGGTCAGTCACCAAGGGTTTCTGCAAACCTGCTGCCACCCCTGTCAATGTGATTTGAAGCAGAGACTTCGGGGCAGGCATCTGAAAAGCTCCTGCCAGAGCACAAACACATTTTAGCCTGTATCACTTGAGCAGTTCTGTAAATCTGTATTATTCCATAAAGTCTTGCTTTGGAGAGCTGGTAGACAACACAGTGCTTTTTACCTGTATTTAGAATCTGTTGGCTCAATTAACTTCATCATTTTTAGAATGACTAACATAACATTCCTCTTTGAAGCTTTCCTTTAGTGAACCAGAATGCAATAATTACAGGTGCCTTATGTCTAGGAGCAACTTCAGGAGCAGGTATTTTGGCTAAACCTACTGAGGAAAATGCTTGCATTGGATAATTCCACAAAAGAGCATTAACTGCATATGAAGCCAGCATCCTTTGGGGTCTGGCTTTAACCTGAAAGTGAGATTTTTTTTCCTGGACATAGTTTGCTTTCTTTTTTGCTGATGACGAATGCCCCTCTGTTGTTTTGTGGTCATTTTTCATACTTGATACCTGAAACACTCTTTTATATACTGCAATAAGCAAAAAAACATGAAATACATATTTTTTACAATGTGATATCCAAGGCTATGGCAAGCCCTCCTTCTATTTTGCATGATTTCAGGACAACAAGAATTTAAGTGAAAGAATCATGCATTGCTAAAAAGATAAAACTTCATTTAATTTGAAACTAGGCACTGATACATATAATGATCTTTTATCCCTGGTGCTGTTTGAGGGACTACTACTCTGGCCTTCCAAACTATCCTGGTTTTCTAACCCTGTCTGCCCACAATCCATTAATGTGTACAGGACTATTTATAATAAAATTATAATTATTGTCTGTGGTCAGTCAGTATAGGAGTACTATTTCAACCTGAAGTCTGTTTGCACTGCATATGACCAAAAAAAGGGAGGAATTTGAATGAAAATTACAAGTTCAACATCACTTCACAAGGTTTCCCAAGTTATATAATTACATCAGTGAACATTCAGCTAAAACTGCAGTAGCTGGTATTATTTCTGTCACAGAAACACTCGATTCAAGTGGCTCCTCTGCCCTGCAATCCCTTCCTAAATGTGCATTATTCAAGCTCAATAACTAATTTTGCTGGAATAGTGCAGAAGCCTTCTGATATCTGCTTAAAGTCATTGCAGCTCTCCAGAGTAGACATCATATTATTATTATTTTTAAATAAAAATCATGGCCATGACCAAAGTGAAAGTTTTATACTATGCCCCTCATGGAAGATTTAAGGGCTGACTCCAGACTGATATGATTCCCTGAGAATTTATCAACCTTTATAAAAAGAAAGATTTAAAAACATGCTCAATAAAGATTTTCAAATTCCACCCCACATACAATCTAAATGCAAAAAGTGCCTGAGTTAAAAAATATTTTAGATTGTATGATCTTCAAACTCAGAATATAATATTTAAAACACACTAGTTAACCTTGGCTATAGATTTTAAATTTCCAGCAACAGAACTGGCCAGTAGGTACCAGTGCATAGTACCAAATGGAGATTTTTACATTTATGCATACAGGCACTGGAAAGATATGATTTTTTCTTTGCAAGCTGTTCCACATGCTGACTGCAGCACAGAGTTTTACTGAGTGAATGTAAGAGGTTATGAAAATGAGGTGTGCTTGAATCCCTTTAAGGATGTCTGAGCTATTTTGCAGACCTGCACTCTGTCAGGGGCATAAAGTTTAACCCTCAGAAAAATGGGGCACAAATCCTTCCCTTACTGAACATCATGAGGAAATTTGGCTGGATTATGATCAGAGTTTATTTGAAGTGCTGTGTGCTGAAAATTGGCCAGTAATCCAAAGTAAGGTTTGGCAATCTAGTCTTGTTACATGAATTTGTTATTATGTTAAATTATCTTTTATTATAGTCATCACGTCACCTAGGTCTCCACAAAAAAACAAAGAAAAAAAAAGAAAAAAAGAAAAAAATCTACTTTGTGAATGTTTCTTATGCCATTCTCTTGCCCCACATTAAGTACAATCAAATTGCCAAAGTGCCAACAACTTACATACAGTATTTCAAGTGTTGTGTGAAGATAAGGATGATTCTAAACCATTTTATTACAGCCTTAATTCTCCTGACATACTAAACTCAGAAATAGAACTACCCAAACCCTATAATATCAGCTGCTGCTGAAAAACATGCAAATGAGATACTGTCTCCTGAATCCGGTGAGCATACCTTCCCATCCATTTAAATGACTGCACAACTGGTACTACAGTGGTGAATTTGGAGTGGCAAAACAAGGTTGTATCCTTTAAATTGTAAATGTATATACATATATGTATATTTGACCTTGGAAAATGTATCAGAATGTAATAGGCACCTCGCTAGATCCACTTTTGTGTAATGTGAGTGCCCATTTTGGCTGGAATATTTAATTTTCTCCCTGGTAGCTGGCAGAGAGCTGAGTTTTGGATTCAGTGTGAGAATAATGTTAATAGCACACTGATGGTCTGGTTGGTGCTGAGCAGTGCTTATCCTAAGTCAAGAACTGTTCAGTGTCTCATGCTCTGTGTGTGAGGAGGGGCACAAGAAGCTGGGGGGAGCATGGCTGGGACAGCTGGCCTGAACTGTTCCACACCACAGAACATGTCCAGGATACATACTGGGGATCTGGCTGGAAGGGGCTGTCACTGCTTGGGATGGGCTGGACATCAGTCAGCAAGTGGTGAGCAATTCTATTGTACATCACTTGTATTTCTTGGGCTTATTCCTCTCTCTCTTGCTGTTATGCCCTTCTTCATTATTATTATTATTATTATTATTATTATTATTATTATTACAACTTTTTTCAATTATCAGACTGTTTTTGTCTGAACCCCTGGGGTGTACTTTTTTTCTGATTCTCCTTGTTCTCTCCACTTCCTTTGTGGTGCTTAGTGTGGTGCCAGCCAGGGTTAAACCATGCCAGTGAGGTAGACATCAATTTGACTTAATCTGTTTTGCCCTTGACTAGATTACAACCCCCTGCAGAATTAAATACTGTTAATGAGCTTTGGATTATATTCAGAAAGCTAGGCCTTGGAAAAAAAGGGGGATTCAGTTCAGGCAAACACTTCAGTACAAAAGTACAGAATGTGGGTGCATTTGAGGGAACAGGATGATACCTACAGAGCCTCTTCAGGACCTACAGGCTCAACACCACAGTGGCATATTAGTGCTCCAGCCAGCTAAACGGTGGCCACATCAACCAGGGACCAGAAGACAGAGGAAGAAAGGGAAGGAGAAAGAAAGGGAAAAGACATTTTCAAAAGACAGATCTTGTTAACTTGTACCTGCCTTGAATATAGAAAATACAATTTTTAGGTTGCAGCTTCACTGCCATTTTACTATCAGAAGAGCAAAGAATTAAAACAAGTTTCTGAAATAAACATGTAGGCCTTCTCATGGGTTTGCATGGTTTGGTTTTTTGTTTGTTTGTTTTTGGGGTTTTACACAAACCAGTTAGCATCAATCCAGTGTGATGAGCCCATATGAAACAATAAATGAAACTCCTAACTTTTCCAAACCACGCCTCTCCAAGCCAGTCAGGTACTTTAACCCAAAAATGCTAAAAGGGGAAAGAAGATCATGATCTTTGTAGACATGATCTAGTTGATATATCTTTGTCTTCAAAGATTTTGTACTAGGATATCACACAATCTGAAAACTTATAAGAATATACTGTACTAAAGAAAATCAGGAATAAAAATAGGATGGAAATAGAATGCAACAATCCTAGAACATTAATTTTTTTTTTCTCAAGGCAGCAGTTACACATTTTCCTGTGCCATGTTCTGTTCTGTTTCTACTCACCCATAGGAGAGTTGCTGTCACAAGCCACCAATTCTTCCCAGTTGTGTGGTGTCTGGGATCCACCAGCCCTGGCTATGCCAGGCAAGGATGACACAATAATGGAACTTCATCATTCTCTGGACTGCGGTGTTTTCTGTCTCATCTTTCCATTCTCAGATGGATAATTGGGCTCTGCCCACATCAGTGATACCATTACTGCCACAGCCTTGCAAGATGCTGACAGGTGAAGTCATAGGATCCTGCTCTTTCCACATTGTATTGCACATGGGCTTGCTTTTGAGGTGGGAGCCTTGTGGAAGCAAAGGGAAACAGCTCCCTCCTTCACAAGCTGGTGTAGCAAATACTTAAGGATCTTATTTTCCAGTGAAGTTGTTCAAGGACTGTCTCAGACTCCCACAGGAGATGTACAGACTGATTTTCTGCCCCTCTCTTATCCAAAAGAATTCTGGGCTAGGCTGCTTTTATAATGAGAAAACACATGCAAACAACCGCCAATGTTTTTTAAATTACAGTAATAGCACAAATAGGTTAGGATGGCTTAAGAGAGAGGCTTATGGCTATTTGTTATTGATGTCCAAAACAAAGAACAATCAATTAAAAAGTGCTTTTCCTTTAAAAATTGGGCAATAAAGAGGCCAGTTTGCTTTATTCCTCTAGACAGCCTAAAGTACAGCTGTCTAGCTGGTGGCTAGAAAGCAGCTTAGCATATGGTGATTCTTATCCCAAAGAAGACTCCTTCCCTACTGTTTGAGGACTTTTTTTCTCTCTTGTCACCCAAACCCAACATTTGATAGCTGTCTGATTCCTGACTGAGCTGCACACAGCTGCCTCACTCCATGCAGTGTGTGACCCAGATATGTAGCTTACTGCTTTGCAAAGCACATTCCCCTGCACTGACAGATAAATCAGTTCCTTGTGGCTGCTTTAAAAAAGCAGCTTTAGCTGTTGAAGAAGTTCTCAGCGAGTGCAGCCAAAACACGAGAGGGAGTAATCCACCATGTTCTCAACAAGCCAGAGGAGAGCCTGATGCACAGGCTATCACCCACACACAACCCCACTGGCACAGCAACAGAGCTGCAAAATCCTGGAGGCACAGCAGAGCTGTCAGCAGCCCTAACATGATCAGCTCGGGGGATCTGCTTGTTTTCCTCACACAGGCCTGGGAAAGGCAAGCACTGTTCAACTGGGACACTCCCCTATTATTAGGATACTGCTGGGAGCCAAGACAGCAGCCTTGTCTCAGGTTGCTCAAGGACAAGAAATTATAACAATGATTAAACACCTGCTGGAAACCTGAGAGACGTGATGTTTTGCAGAAAGCATGTTTTCAAAGTGGTGTTGCCTTCTTGGACCAATGAGCCTTTTCTATTCTGCATGGCACAAACTACCCTATATAAGTGTAGTGTTACTTTTAATAAAAGCTCTCCTTTGCTTTTCTATTACATGAAGAACTATGTTGCATTATCTTTTTCACTGCTCTCCTATAGCCAAAATGCAATACTCCCTTTAACTGGGTCATCTCTGCTCTAGGACCTAACAGGCATCAAAGCTGTCAGCCCTGTCCACCCATGCTAATGCTGTCAATGCCAACCAAATAATCTTGTCACTTCTTCTCAGGTATCAGCAAAATTGGGTTTGGCCAAGAGGTAACTCAGCTACTTGTGTCTATGCCACAGATTTTGGCTGAGGGTGCTTGTTCCACTTCCCACTTATATCACTTACAAGCCCCCGAAATAGACTTGAATAGTTTAAAAAACCTTGCCCAAATGATGGTTTTTTCCCCTCACTGAAAACATTAGAGACTTAAAGACTGATAAGTTAGTGAGAAGTGTCTCCTTCCACCTAACCTACCTTAATGCAACATTTCAGATCCTTTCCCCAAAATTTTTTATCAGAGAAAGCTCTAAATTACGAGGAACATTATAAAAGAAACCAAAACCTAGTAGTATGGAGGCGGCTTAAGAAACTAGCAGAATAAGAAGACCTCAAGTGGAATCCTTCATCTAGGCAGTACACCACCTCTATGATATCTATAACACAAATACTACCTGCTTTTGGATGTGGGGTTTTGTTTGTTTGCTTGCTTGCTTGTTTATTGTTTTGTTTTGTGTTTTGAGAAGACTGGGAATGTCATTAAGAAGTGGGAGCTGGTGATGGTGACTGCACAGCATTTGCTACTTATCCTCCCTTCTGATGTGAGAATAATAATTTTTGGTTATGCACTTTGTGTCTTTAGAGCCCAATACGGGCCTCAAGTGAAAAACCTGAGCTGAACAAAAAGAAAAAAATCTTCAGAAAGATGAATACATCCACTGCAGTAATTAGGTCAGAAAGGTCTATGAGAAGGTCAGCCATTCTCAGTAAGTGCTTAATCACTCAGGATGATTGGGAAGTATGTGCACATACACATCCTGAAGAAAAGAAAAATACTGTGGTGATTTATTCCCCTGAAAATTTCATATTAGACCCAGACTACTTACCCATTTGATTTGATGTGTATGTTTTCTAGAATCCAGCATATTTTCCTTGAAGCCTGTCAAATCTTGAATATTCACAGTAAGCAAGGCAAGGTGAGCTAAAGGTAGAAAAACCAAAATGGAACTCCTCTGACAGGTTAAGTTTTGTGGCACATGCTGGAGACAGGAGGTCACATTCTTATCAGAATAATCCATTCTGACCTTGAAAACCTTTTAAACAATGTGAAAATGCTGGCATGCCAAGATTTTTCTTCACGTTACATACTGCCCAGAATGAAAATTTTACAATGGCTCTGAACCATTATGAAAATGATTTTCCTACCACTTGCCTGTCTCAGGTATTTCTAAATAAAAAGCTAATTCAAAATTGAATAAAACCAAGTATAACCCTTTTTTATTTCATACAACAGCAAAAAATAGATATTCTCTCAGTTACAACATACTGGATGACATGAAAAATGAAGAATTAGTTTTTCTGCTACTTTTCATTGAAAACATAATATAGTTTTTTAACGGCTTTGTGTTTTGAACACTCTGCATGAGGTTGCCCCACTTTACCCTTCCCAGAGAGATCAGCCAGCAGAACATATCTCCCCACAGGTACTCATTCCAGTGGCTTGTCCTTCAAATCAACAAGAAACGAGCCAGCTCTAGTTTGGAAGCCACAGTGAGTGGAGTTCAGTCCAAATTGAAATGCAGTGTCTCTCATCCAGTTTATGGCAGGGCCAGCCCTGAATTCATGCTCTTGTGAAGCTTCCAGATCCCAGCTGATCCTCTCTGGTGTGGGCTGAGCTGTGTCACTGTCACAGGAATACCAACTCACTGAAGAGGATGCTCAGCTCACACAGAGCCTGCACATGTGTAGTCTTTATGTGAGTCAGTCCTGCTTGCTGGGAGCTGGCATCCTCAGAAGGCTTCAAAAATGCTCCTTTCAGCAGCTCTGGCTTTAAACTTTCCCCCTGAACCTTCCACATCATTCCTGTTCCCTTAGTACCACCCATGTCAGCAATTAGTAGGGTTTGAGGGACCTGGGCAGTAAACCTCTGATAAAATTGATACTACAATCACAACACTGGCCTTAGTGGTATCCAGGCAGTAAACCAGAAAAGAGGAAGAGTAATTGCTGAAATTAATTGCTGTTTAAAGAAAAAAAAAAAATGGAAAAAAAAATTAGGAGGAGGGGAGGTGAATAAAGTGTGCTCACTCTGCTATACTGCAAATACTGACTTTAGCCCTTTCAGAACTGCTGCTGAACTGAGCAAAAGCAGGTGCAGACCTTTTGAATGCAGGCTAATCACTTCCATGATGAGGAACATAATTTCCAGTATCATTTTCAGGACAGTTAAGTGGAGCATCATGGTTTGCTAGCACCTTTAACTTCATTTGTGGCAGCATCTGTGGCACAATGCTGCTGAAACTGGTTCCTCTCCCAGGCCAATGCAGAAAGGTTTTCTGCTCTCAGCTGGCAGATATACCTTAAAGTGCCCAATGAAACCAACTACCAGGCATTAATTCAGCTTCAGATCTTTTAAAGCAAACCCAAATAAAAATACCAAATATTTCATTCAAGATTTCTCCCACGCAAGGTCATTAAACTACAAGAATGCCTTTGGTTTCATTTCTGGTGTGTACAAAATCCAAGAAGACACTTTGAATTGAAATTTTCTTCTACTTTTGATGAACTGCCAGAACCTACATGCAGAAAACAGAATAGGCAATAAGTAGCAGTAATTTACAGTCCTGCATGAATCTTACACTTTGGAACTTACAATATGCTAATGCAAACCTCAGCATTTTACCAAATGGTATCAAAAATCCCTTCATAACCAAATGGTCTGTCACTATTGACTACAAATCAACATCTAGCTTTTAGCCAATACAAGGTTCATTGATAAGACTTATTTCTATTCCTGTAAAAGGCAATAATAACTTATGAAGCCTTGCAGTATGTTTTTGGAATCAATAAGTACCCACACTATCCTAAAGACAGAAAAACAAGGCACAGTGCCTGTAACTCACCCCTTTGTCCTTTATTAACCCAAGGCATAGTTACAGGAACACACACCACCATCACATTTTACCAATAATCTTTCAAGTTTTTTATTCCCCTATTTTTCATGCAAATTTAGAGCTTTTCAGGAAAGAGAGGAGAGACAGCATTAAAAAAAAATCTTCAATACAGGCTGAAGTAAAAGCCTTACTTTGGAACTGCCTGCCCTGATGCACGGAGATGACTCAAAGTTGCCAGAGTTTTAGAAAGGCAGGAACTTCTTGCACTTAAATAGGAGGTACTTACATTTTTATTATCCCAAAGGAAAGAAAAAAAAGAAAAAAGGGCAGTGCTGGCTCTGGGATAGATGATTTATATATTAACTCGTTATTGGTACATATAAAATCTCCAAATCGTAAAACATATGACAACTTAGGTTAATTTTATCTTTGGATTCATATCTAGTAGAAAACCTGTAACTGTATCAGTCAATTTAAAACAAACCTAAAAGTGGCTGTAATTTTTATTTTCCTGCAGTTCTGGAAATGCACATTGAGTGCACAACCCCACTCTTACTGCAAAGCTTTAATCTCATTTGTATATTCTCGTTATTCTCCAATGCTAAGTATGCCTCTAGCAAAGCAGAGCCCAGCTTATTAGCACAGATTTTTAATAATTTCTCCCTCTCCTTTTCCCCTCATTTTATTTTTTATTATAATTTGTTGTTTTGTTTTTTTCCACTCTAACAAGCTCTCCTGAATCCATGCTATCAACCAGAAAACTATTGTGGGCCATTTGTTTTGTCTTTTACCTCCACCTCTATTTTCAACAAGTGTAATTGGAGCTGGAGCAAAAAGGCATCCTTGAAAGACAGATCTGGAATGGTCATCCCTCAAAAATATTAGGCAGTGCTCAGATATCATCACTCAGTGCCCCTCAATTCCCTCTCAGAGGAAAGGGCTGCCAGTCTTGCACTCCAAATGCATTTTGACAGTCAGGTTTTCTTCCAGGTCTCTGAAAAGAGAATATTTCCTGACCCAATACACCTGTTCTCATTAACAAAAAAAACCAAAAAAAACCCCAAAAAAAACAACAAAAAAAACCTACCCAAATCACCACATGAGCAAGGAATCCTTCTGCACTAACTCATCTTCAGCTCTGAAAACAGGGCTGCATCTTTTGAACAGGGAGTTGCATTCAGCTCCCTTAAAGTAAGCACACACTCTCAGAAATACACTGGTCCAAATCCTTACTTATCCACTTTGGGCTTTATGAGAGACAGTGATTTATATTCCTTGCTGAGCATAAATGAAATGGAGGAATATAAATTTAGCTGATCTGAGCTGCCACCACAGTTAGAGTTGGAAAGCCAGAGACACTCACACACTGACTAATATAATTGTGATGGTATTTAAAAGAGCAAAGACAACAGCAGAGACATCTAATGTAATACACTGCTAGAAACGAAAATTTTATGTCATAAGCAATTGTTGGTTGGTTTGTTTGTTTGGTTTTTTGCCATAGCTGCTCAACTTTCCCTATTATTGACAAGGTAAACTTGCACCAAGATTCTTTAAAGGCGCAGTCTTTGACCTTATTGACACCTCGTATTTGAGTCAGGTTTTTTCCCAACAAGACATAAAGGTAGGAAAAGAAAAATTAAACCATAGCATTTTCCTTTTTATAGTTCCTGATTTATATTACTGTAAGGAAAAGAGAAACTGTTGTCATCAACAAGGCTGGAAAGCAAACAAAATTTAAACATGTAAACATTTCCAATGTGAAGTCTGCACACATTTTGAACCACTTAAACTCTCTCTGTTCTCCATTTTTGCGTTACTCACAGGAATTTTTTTCATATGAACAGTTTTTCTACTTGGGATAGTGATAGCATCCATATTTCTACTAAAAAAGAAGATGCCTGTGAGCATGTAAAGGGTGGTCAGGAAGAAACCTAAGAAGGTTCAAATAATTTTTTAGACTTTTAAATTTTTCTCATTGGTACTATTTTAAGTCTGCAAGACAAATCTGATTCTCTGTATTACAATTCCTCCTAGAACTCCTCTGCCCCATTGGCAAGGCTGATTGGAATATCATTACATTTGAACTGCTAGGACTTGGATTTTTCCTACACTGCTCTTTCTTTGGCATGCTGAAACATTTTTATTCCCTTTGTATCTTTTAAATATATCAGATTACTATAATAAACGATAGGTGACCTTTATAGACATGCTGACACAGAGCCATAAATCTTTGGTCACTTACTTCCTAATGGTTGTAATAAAATGGGATAACTCAACTGGCTCATTTAGCTTGTGGGTTGCTCCAAAATGACCTGAAACTTCATGCACTGTCCAACACCTGCTGTAAATTAACTCATCATTGTTGAGGCCTTTTGGTCACCACCTGAATACAAATCAAATGGCCACAGCTGGCAGAACAAGCTGCAGGTGTTAGGCTTTGTTGCCACAGCTGGACCAATTCTGGCCCTCCATGATTAACAGCCCTTCAGCTTAGCACACTGTTCCATCTTCTCTTCCTTGAGATCATCTCTTTTTGCTTTACATCTCTTCTTGGGCTTCTTATTTGGGAGAGGTTTAGAAACACATATCAAAGGATGTTCCAGCAGTAGAGATTCACATATTTGGGTCAGAGATGATTTACTCAAATTCAAAAAGCTCATCCATTCATCTTTTCTGCAAATAGATGCAGCAGTGACTGAGGATGTGTTATATAAAGATGGTTTGAGGCATGTGTACATACTCACACAACACACATGCCCCTCTGTCACAGACCTAACTTCCTTCCAAGCAACAAAGCTGTGCCAGATTTATCATGACAACTGGAGAGTCAGGGAGGAAAACAGGAAGCTCTAAAGAATGAATTACCCTCTGCCAAGTGGCTGTGTACCTTGCCTTAAAAATTACTGTAGCATAACTGATATGCATCTTTGCATGTCTAGACACAACATCTCTTTCTCCTCAGTTACTGTTGTTGATCAGACAGACTATGAAAGCAAATTTTCAGATATTCTTCATATGCCTGTAGCATTTTGAATGCATTCTCTGTCACAAGTTTCTTCACAATCACAGGGCTTTTCCTTTTATTTGTGTGGCCGGTAAAGCAAGGATAGAATTAACTATGAACCACATCCTATTTATCAATTTTTGTGTCAGGAATGATGATGAATCCAATGCAACAGTGATGGATTTCTCAAAGCTTGCAGAAACATCAGTCATATCCAGACCATGACCTGGAGTAAAGTGGAAAAACAATAAAACGAGCAGAAATTCTCTTTAAAGTTGACCTGCAAAATGTTAGTTCTGAATGACTTTAAGTTTAATTCCTATCTATCTGTTCTCTCATGGGCAACTGTACTCCACATGGGAAGGTTTGTCATCAGATTCTGTTGGGACTATTTCAAATGCAGTGTGTATGCATGGAATTGCAGTAATGTTCCAGTCAGAAAAATGTTTATGAGCACATTTGAAATAAAAGTGAAAGCAAGATAAATTTGTGATCTAAGGAATAATCAGTATGTCAAGAAAAAATGTCTCTGTTCATATCTGAAATGACAAGGAATTTCACCAGCTATTAACATGAAAAGTTACACGTATTGCAAATTCAAGTTATTTTATCAAAAAACATGATAAAGGCAAAATGATTCACATATCACCCTGACTTTTTTGTCATGATCATTCTTTATAGCTGAAAAACAAACCATTTCCATTTCAGAAGTCTAAAAACTGGAGAGCAATGTCACCTAACACCCTCATCCCCATTTATGCAATTTTGCTTAGAAATCTCCTAATGAGCTCCTTATTCACATCAACCTGAAAGAGCTAAAATGCCAAAGATCTGATTTAATGTAAATTTGAGCCTGGGCAAGCCTGGAGGGCAAGTATGCAAGTGTCAAAACAGTCCAGCTAAACCCAGGATACCTCTTGCAGGGTGGCCAACACAGATGACGCCTTTGGCCCTTTTCTCTCATGCTGCTTTGCTCTTTAATCAAGGGAGCAGAGCACCAAACTGCTACTTTGGGCAGATTCAGAATGCTGGTGGATAAAGCATCAACATATTCAGGGATTCTGCCTCTAACCCAGCATCTATTTATCAATACAAATAACCTACATTTTAAAATTGGAACTATCTCAGACAAGCCCAGAAAGGATCTGGCCTGCTCTAATGCACTTTGAGCAGCCACTCACTAACAAAGAAAGAATTTAAGGCACTGGGATCATAGATCTTATCAATTGGTCTGGATCTACCTGTAAAAGAAAGGAAAATTTCCAAAACATCCCTGCAAATAGAGCTTCAAAATCAAGCTGATAGATCTGTCCTTCTATTCCTGTATGAATACTAGCTCATACCATCAGGACAGAAAGCAATGAATTATTTTAAACTCAATCCTAACTACTGTTGACTAAATATGAACTCCTAAGGGGACTGCAAAAAGTGGTAATTTAATTTTAAGTCACTTAAGAGATGCTGAATTTCAGATACCAAAATAAAATTGCCTGAAAGTTTCTTGCTGATGTTGTACATATTCTAGATTGTGACCAAAAAAAAGCCTCACTCTTATCTAGAAGATTTATTAAATTGAACATTGATTTATGCTCAGAAACTTGAGGGCATACCTTCATCCTCAGTAATTCTAGGAAAGCATTTCCATCTTTGGAATTCCATCACTCCCAAACACCCTCAATCTGCAAATATGTCAGTGAATTAATTCAAGCCATATAGAAAAAAGATGTTTGTTTTTTTAAGAGCAAAATGTCTGTACAGAGTGCAAGAGACTCTGTGACAGCAGAAGTTTCTGTTTAGGTGAAATGCCACACATTTCATCCCAGCACACTGTGTCCATTCTCTTCCAAAGGCAGTATCCCTATTGTCCAAAGGTCCAGACTCATCTGAGGATCAGCTCTCTTATTCCTTCATCATCTCACACTTTTCAATACAAGTCCATTTAAAAGGCTCAAGGCTTGCAGTCCTAGTGGAGGCTTAATTGCCTGCCTTCCAAAGTGGAGCAGAAAAACACTCAAACACTTTTAAAAAGCACCAAGGAGTGCTTCATGAGGAAAAATGCACATGAAAAATAATTTGCAACCTGTCTGCTCTCAGCATTCCATTAACTTTTCTTTTTATTCAACAGCAACAATAGGCTGACTCCAAAAAAATAAAAAAACTATAAAAACCCACAAAAAATCCTGGTGTGACTTGAATGTCATAGTTGTTTGAAGCATCCCCTTTTCATAGATGGCAAGGAGTGGATATCAATAGTTTTGTGACAACATTAACACCTTATATTAAATTTGACCTGAGCGACTAAATCAATGCTCTTTAAAATCAGGGTTAAAACTTGATTTAGTAGCCCTGGCAGACACGTGCCTCATGTCATGGCAGGGAGCTGTCCCCTCTTGCTCAGTGAGGCTATGTCCACAAAGAGCACTGCAGTGGCACTTTAGGGACACCCAGGCTCCTTCCAAGCACAGGATACACCTGCATTGCAAATGCACTGCAGCAGGGTTAGGAAAGCATCACACCTTGCTATCCTGATATTCTCTTTCCAGGTCTAAAATCAGGGTACTGAACACTGCTGCAGGGATCTGTTGCAGTTTGCTGGGCTCTATACTAAGGCATTTAAATATTAAAAAAAAAAAAAAAATCTGTTGTTCAAAACCACATGAAAAGGCCTTATCTGCAGTGGAAAACTACAAATATTAGAATATAGTTTCAGGAATACTAGGGATTAGGAGAGTTTTAAATGCATCATATAAAGGATCACTACATTTAGCAGTAGTCAGATATTCACTGTTAATTCAAGGTTGGTTTTTGCTAACACTGAGCATAATCTCTTTGAAGAGATTGGATTTTTATTTTTTATTTTTTTTTTTTAAAGAAAGGAGGTTACAAGTAACCAGTAATGGCTAATTCAAAATATGTTCCCAGCAAAAATAAATGAGCAGTTGTGTTACTATTGGTCACTAGGTCAAACACACTGTAGTCTTCCTTGCAGTGTTTGCCTGGACCTAAAACTAAAATTCCAGCCTTTACCAAGATTTGTATTGTGCTATTTAGCACATTATGTAGTGCCTATAAAAGCTTTTTTTCTCCTTCCTGCTGTGAGTTTGGTCTGTCTGTGCAGCCACATCCAATACTGCTTCGTTTCCTGACCCCGGTGGGTTCTCCTGCACGATGTGATTTTTGCTAAAGGGCCAGGATTGGGCAGGTCAGGCACACTCTGCCAGCTCCTCCAGCTCTCCCATGAACATGGGAAGAGAAACCTCTGCAAAGGCAGGTAATTACAAATTTTGTGGCACTGTACACTCCTGGGATTGCCCAGCCCTACCATCCACAGAAGCTGGCAAAAATGATCCCAAGAAAGATGAGACCAAGCTAAGAAACCAAAAAACCCTTTAAAGTTTTAGATCTATTTAGTCATTCTGCACTTAAGAACCCTCTGTAAATCTGGTATCTATACTGTCTATACTGTCAGCTTTAGGGGTATTTCATGTCCAGCCTTCCAGAGCATGACACTGTGAAGTGATTTATCTGTAGATTCCATAGCAGTGAAAATCAGGACAAAAGTGACTATTCAGACTTCCAATGGAAGCCAGGCAAATGTAATTATAAATAGAATTAAGAAGAGTTTCCTCCTTCTGCCCAACTATTCTAAAACTTCTTGGGGGCAAAAATGGTAAGGAAGATAACAAGCATGCTGAGAATCTGTGTTAGGCATTTCTACACATCTTCTACTCTGCACTCTACTTTTTTTAAAAAGGTTTTCAATACTGCCTGTCTGAAAGAACAGTTTTTTTCTATCTTTCTTTTTAAAAAAACAACAGTGTATAGTTAGGTCCTAAAGGGCTAGAAAAGTCAAACCAGAAATTATAGAGAAATGAAATTATTTACTAGAATTTAATAATTAGATGGCTGAGGTTTCTCCTTGTTGCCACATTGTGCACATGTGATGATCCCAAATGAACAGCCTATACTTTGAAACATCACACAAAGGGAATTTCCTGCAGGGCTACAAAAAGATTGGGAAAAATCACTTTGCAAGTCAGTTCACTTTATTTTTAAAAGCTCGCCAAGGTCACAAGCCCAAGGAAAGCTTAATTAAAGTCGATGGAAGATGCAGAAGCGAGACAGAAAGAATAAGATGGCAAGAAAAATCATTTTTTAAAACATATTAGATTATGTGAAGCCAGAGAGGCTTGACACCATCGATTTCAGAAATGGGTTAAAGATAAGGAACCAAGTATTGTAGGAATTACAATGAGGCAAAGTGGGCTGGGAAGATCTGCTGCACACATCCACTTTCTAATTCCAAGGGATGCAATGAAGGCTAAGACTGAAGGGTGTCTAAACCCAATAGGCTTTCATTGGGAGCCACATACTTAAATCACAGGTCCACAATGAGGGGAAAACATCCCAGACCAGTGGTGTTCCTGGACAAACATTTCAGTCTTTCCTCTTGTTAATTGCTAGTAAAACCCATAATATTTAGCCTCATTTAACTTTGATTTACATACCCTGCTCTACCCACTGCCATTAGTAATGGAAAAGGTGTGAGGAGATTTCCTGCCCAAGATGACAAACAGTTGACAACTAGCTGAGAAGCTGTCTTGGAAAAGAACAGAATACAAAAAAACCCACGAGCTCAACTAGCACTTATTATGCATAAAATTATTGCCAACACTTTATGATACTTTCATAAAGCTTCTCCTCCTCATCATTGCTTAACAACCAAGAAAACTCTCCACAGATAATGTGGAGTTTTAATGTTTAAAGCAGCCTTTTATACAACTGCATCTTAAACTGACTTGAGTGGCATAAGGTCAGTGCTGGAAGGTGTAATCCCTGTCAACAGAGCAATTTTCATTATCTGGGTGAAGAGTTTGCATCTTAACCTCTAAGACCTCGACTCCTCACAGCACTCCTTGTCTGCTGGTGCTCTCTGTTGCAGCCAGCAGCACCTCAGAGGGGAAAGTGAGGGATGGAAGCTCCTCACATGCTGGAAGCCAGCTGGAGACCTATTAAAAACTTTGGAAACCAGCAGAAGGAAAAGCTTTCTGAAAGGTTTGTGCAGAAACACAGAAGTGTCTGGAGCACGCCACCAAACTTAATTTGGTGTTCAGGGGTATTTTTAGAATGAAGGTGGGGAAGGGTCCTCATTAAAGGAACTCCCCAAAATCTCCCAGGAAGTTTGCAGATGAAGGATGAATAAGATTAATCACTTGCTTTTCAAATAAAAAACAACTGATTGCTCTTTATGGCAAAGCATTTGAAAATAAAGTTCAGTGTTTTATAATGCAGGGCTAGAGACTATTGGGGAAGCAGAAGAGCTGTCTGCTTCTAATATGTTAAAAGATTTTTAGCTTAGGGCAGTGCTGGCTAAGGGAATACTAGATTTTTAATCAATTTTACTAGCCCCTCTGTTGTTTTCCAGATGTGCTCATTGATTATTAGTTTCAAACACTAATACTTAGCCTGAATAAAATATAAGTAGTTAAGAATCACAGAAATATTTAATTTTCAAAAATTAATAAATTAAAGGGCTCCATGTATGCCAACATCTACTACACCTTTTCTTATCATGTTGTTTCTCTTCTGGAGAATGTGACACTCACACTATAATCAGATTAAAAAGAGAATGAAGAAATTACATTCACCTGAAAATTCTGGAGGACTTTGGTGTTACCAGATTATGCTTAAAATTAAGTATCTGATTACTTGCCAAGGAAATAATTTAACCAAATAAAATATTGGAATAGACTCAATACTACTGAATTTATGAAACCCATTTCCACTGTTAGTTTTTCACCAGCAGTCAAAGTATTGCCATTGCTACTCAAGGAAACCAATATCTCTTAGGCAGCATGTGAACTAGACATCTGCAGCTGCCACTTGTCTGTACATAGACTATGGGGAGAAAATAAATAAATTGTTCACAAAGGTGCTTTTATTTTTCTCAATGTGACTGCAGTCTGTAATTATTTAGAAATCATGTGTCAGCAGCATTTAGCCTATGACAGGCTTGAAAATTGTATTTAGAGAATTAATATTGCTGTTTGCAGTAGGTCACCTTGGGATATGTTTCAGCTCTTCCCTTTCTAGATGACACACTTCATTATATTTAAGAACATCCCTGGAAGAGGCAGACTGAGGCAAAGGCAATTAAGGGAAGCCAGGTTAACCAATTTAAAAGTTAAAGAGTCTGGGTTTTTCTTTTGAAAAACTTTCCAAATATCTCTGGCTACATAATTTGGGTTAGTTTAAGAAAGTTAGNTTAAGAAAGTTAGCTACAACCCCTGATGGTCAGACTTTCTCTCACTGCAAGGATATGTGGCTGTGTCACCTGGAATTCAGCTTACCTCAAAGGTTTCTGGTTCAGCTGATTTGGGGCTGTGCTGAGTGTATCACAAGAAAAATATCTCCTTGCTGAACCTTTGGAAGAGTGTTTCAGTGCAGATTTTCTTGGTTCAGAGAAGGACTTTCTCTTGATACATCTTCCTTATTCATTGTTAGGCATACACAGGTATCACCTGCACAGAAGTGACAGAAAACAGCAAGGGCAGGAGGAAGTGCAGGAAGAGGGAGGGAATTTCTTAAAACAGGTCCCCTCAAATCTTGTTTAGATATTCAAGGACAAGATTCAAGTTGTTATCAGCAGCCCATCAAGGGAGTTCTGACTGGGAAGAATTGTGTAATGGATGGGGAAGAGGTGTGTAATGGGTAGACAGAAAAAAAGAGAAAAACCCAATGAAGATAGATCAATAATCACCTCAGGATGAAGAAGAAATAAATTTCATATTGGGACTGCTAAAGATGTGTTTGATGCAGAGTATTCTATAATTATGCTGTAAAGCAAAATATTACAGAAATCTCAGTATTGGAGTTATTGAATTGCTGTATGGAGTGTTCAATTCGTATATGGAGATAGGCAATGGTGGCAATTGGGACAGCAAGGAACTGGATCACTTAGATTCACAGAATCATTTAGCTTGGAAAAAAACCTCTAAGACCATGGAGCCAAACCTTTTAGTCATGACTGCCACGTTCACCATTAAACCATGACCCTAAGCATCATGCCTACCTCCATGGATGCTGATTCCATCACTCCCCTGGGCAGCCTGTTCCAATGCCTGAACACCTCTTCAGTGAATAATTTTTTTCTAATATCATGACTCATTTCTACTTGGAGTGTTACCTAGGGAAGAGAGAGGCAGTCAGGGAAGAGAGAAAAAAGAGCTTTCTGAAAAATTTAATTGGAAAACCAGAAATCTATTACTTTTACTTTTACCTGAAATGGATTTGATATAGTATGAAACTGATTTCAGCTTACAAACTAAAAGGCTATTTCTCAAACTTTTCTACAAATAAAATTTCACTCACATGAATACAAATATTTGTGAAGGGATGAACATAGAAGTCAATAAAACACGGCCAGCTGTTTCCCTTTTAAAATAAATCCAGCTATTTGTGATTTATTTTTCCTGTTATTTTGCCCAATCTTAAGTTGAACCTAAAGCCTAACTTCACAGCCTTTAGGGGAAAACACAAAGATTTCTCTTCCAAGTAGGCTACAACAATGTTCTGTAAAAAAGAAAAGGCTTTACCATTTGGTTTGTTGAGCTCCATCATCCCTTCTTAGACTCCAAATATTGCACCTTCATTAAAAGATATAACCTTTTAAAAGCCACCTTAATTTTGCCTCTAAATATTCAGATGGCAGAGGGAACAGAAAGCTTTTGCTTTTTATATTTTTTATGGAACAGTACTTAAAATCTCCTATGTCAGGCTTAGGTAGTTCTCACAGTACTCCTTAATGTGAAAATTTGCCACTGGGCACTGCCCTTAAAACTGTAGCTCTTAATGGTGGTGATTAAGTGAGAGAGAAAAGCCACTTCTACTTTGCCTGTAGTTTTCACAGGATAATGGATACAGTGCAATCCTAGTCAAAACCAGAGATGCAAAGAGTGGTTTGATCCTGAAAGTCATTTCAGTGCTGGAAATGGATGCTTTTTGGAATAATGCCTGGTGAACTGTAACTTTCAGAAAGTCAACAGACTGTCCTATTAAATCTAAGAGGTTGGTTTGGCTGGTATACAATAGATACTGAACCCAAAGTACAGAGTCAGATTGACTTACTTGAGACATTTATCTGCTGGAATGATAGCCCAGCTTCCAGTCTGCTCTGCTGAACTACCACACTCCTAATCAAATCTTTATGGCCACAGAGGTATGTGAGTGACATAAGGCAAGTGTCAAGTGTCAACCCAGGGAACTTAAGGCACATGGCAGAGTTATTATCACTTATTTTTTCCCATTTAGGAACAAAAGGGGCATATAGAGTTTAAACACTTGACAGGAATATTCTTTTCTTTCCTGGACTGACTTTTATGCTGTGTGACCCAATCCCTTCTCTGAGGTGAAGTTTCCTACTCTGTTATCCATGGTGGTTTACAGGGAAGAAGTCAGAATGTGATCTAAATTTTACCATAAACCAATATATACTTCCATAAAGAGAGGAAAAGAATTTTTGTGAAATGAGTTACCTATTTTTGCTCATTTGCTCAGGACTGAGCCCATTAGCAGAAACCCCATCAAGAATGCTGTTTCAGTCCATCCTTGTGACTAAATCTAAAGCACTGCCCTCCCTGGCCCTCCTGTTTCTGCAGAAAGGAAATCTGGCACGAGGGACAAGAGATGCATCACATAACAGCTGAGCTGGTGGCAGAAAGCTCAGGCTGCACTGGGAATGAGCTCAAAGGTCATATTAAACAAACTATTTGACTTGGTTGTCTCCTCTGTACATTACAAAGTCATGTAATTCCTTCTCCTTGGCTACCATCTCACAGAGATAATAGTTGCAGAGTCAGGTATTGCCCTTACTTGTAGTCAGCACAGAGTGCTGCCATCTGATTTCACAGATCCTGGAGGTGCCACTTGGCCATCTCCATCCTCATTTCCCTTCAGGCTCAGATGGAAAATGAGAATGAAACTGAAAGAGGAAATTAGCTCCTCGATCACAAGTATGAACATTTGAATGGGATCAGTGGAAAAGGCTTATTTCTGCTCTTCCTTAAAAACAGAAAAGTAGTGTCAGATTCCTAAAGCTTGTTCTCAGTTTTAATGAGCACAAGGGAATAACACTGAAAAGACTTGTATGTTTCAAGCTGCAATACATCAGGCTGTCAAAAACACTGGAATGCCATCTACTCTAATCTTTTTTCACTCACCATTGCACAGTCAGTACAATTATCTTGTTGCAGCAAATTGGGGGAAAAGTATTAAGAGTAAATTAGTGTTTAAAAGCTACGAAATCTGCATTGCAGGTTGTCCCATTTCCTAAATAGAGAAATATTATGAAAGCATTAAATAAGGATGTGAATTTTTAAGAAGCCTATTTCTCCTTTGCACAGTATTGCAAATACTTCTGGTGCACAGCCATGGCATAATCTGTAATAGTATCAGTGACAAGAAAAAAAAATTAAAACTGGATAAGACCTGCAGTTTTAGAACCAATATATAACAGCAAACAAATCTAATGGAAAATGCCATGAATAGTAATTGCCTGTTTGCAAAAGATATGAAGGTCAGGAAAAACACTGGGTGAAATTTAAAAGATGGGAATACATATTGGGAGAAAATAAAAAATTTCAATTCATGCAGATACCTTTCTCAGTCAGCATAAGATTTTCTTTGCATCTTTAAAATGCTAAGTGTACTCTTCACTAAAAGTAATTAATGGTAAATAATTTGAAAAGCCTTTTCTCTTTTCAGGTCCCTGCTGTTTATGACACTTCAAAACTGCCAGGATGAATTCATCTACCTTTATCTGCTCACAGAAGTTCAAGAGCCACATGCAGTGCTTGGATACTCCATCACCAAGATTCCCATACCATATCAAAGGTACAAATCTAAAGGGACACAGACAAACACAGATATAAATGATTAAGCCCCTATTTGGTCTTGTCATTATTATCAAGAAGAGGACATTAACAAGTAAATCTTAGAAAAGCATGCTGAGATTACATATTTCAAAATTTTCCTAAAATTAGTCAAAGGTGAAAAAATAAATAAGCTGTCTTCTGTCAATGATGGAACATTATTTTGGCATCTGTGAGGTGTGATTTTCTGTCTGAAGTCCTAAACATAACTAAGTTCACAGTTTCCCAATATGACTCTTAGGGAATGTTGCAATACATAAAGATTAGTACAGTCTAAAATGGTAGTTGACTCATAATATTTAATTACACAAACATAATAGAAGAATAGAATAAATTCAGTTGCCCACAGTTTATATCTCAGGTAAGTTTTGGATTTTGTTTTCATTTTGCTCTTGAAGGACTTGGCAGTGAACAATGGATGCTGATCTGCTAATGATTCTCCATGGCTGGAGCCTGATGCAGCTGTGGAATAGATTAAACCTCTGCTGTGATCCAGTTAATACCTCCAAACATCTCAGTCTTCACTGTTGTTTTGCTTTAGAGTCTCATGCTACTTTTAGTCAGCCCAGTAGACTGCCAGAATCCACACTAACTGATTCTATTGTAAAAACTCACCTTCTCATAGTGCCTTTTCAGCTGCAAAACAGATTTTAAAACAGGTTTTAGGATTAGCTTTTTATCTTGATTCCACTTGCTGTTTCCCAGCTAGAGGGGCAAGTTTATGTGGATAAGTTATGCAAAGAGAGGCATTTCTCTCCTGTGGTAATGGAAGCCATAAAAGACTTAAACCCATTTGCTTCTGTAATTAAATCATCCATCTCAGGAGAATCAAGAAAAACCTGCAAATGGAGAATTTTCAAATTAAGAAAAAATAGGTGGTAAATAAATGTTTAAAACCCACCCAGGTTAAATGAGCTTTCCTTTAATAGACTGAATTTCTTGCTCTTAAAAAGAAAAAACAACAACAATAAAAATCCGACCACCGCAACAAACAACAACTGAAAACTGGAGTTACTCCCTTAGTAATGGTTTATTCTGTCTGACTTGAAATATGAAGTTCAGACATTTAAAAACTGATTTGAATGGATTTTTAAAATTATCATTGATTTGTTGTCTTTCACCTTCTGAAAGCCCACCAAGAGATGAATGATAATTGGCCATTTTGTCATTATAGTGGTTGGTTGGCGCATAATTCACGTGGGTAGAAATTTAACAAGTGTTTGTTGTTGTTCCTGTCCTTTTGAAGAAGTCTAAAAGGGCTTTTGTTAATTCACTCAGGTGAGTGAATATATTTGAAAATGTATTTTCTACTTAGCTAAGGCTTATATATATATATATATATATATATATATATATATGTCTGCAACTACAGCACTGTGCAGATTCAGGAAGATCTTTGATTATATTGGTGAAACCTGCACAAGGGGCTGCTTCCAGCATCAATGTCCAATTGATTTTATAGACACAAACAACGAATCCCTTGAAAACCAAATTCATTCTGAAGTGGCTGAGCTCTTTCTGTTCATCCCTCTAACTCCAGCATTCAATTCCAGCTAAGAAAGATCACATTCTTCAAGAAGTACTTTTTCCCCACACTTTTTTTGGTGATTAGCTATAGAATTCGGTAAAGTGCCTGATGTTCCACATTAAGAAGGATGCTAAGCGGTTTACAAATCTCAGTAATTAATGACTATTTTTATCACAGAGAATATAGACGACTTTCTTATATCTATCTGAAACTCAATATAAGCCTCCATAAGCCTCCAGGCTGCATAATTGGTGCAATAGAGCTGAAAATGAGATGGAGGATATAATACAGCTCAAGTAATCCTGCCTTTAGCTGAAATGGAACAGTGGAGGCTCTGAGCATCCAGAATGTTGTTTCCACTAAGATTTAAAGCCAGCCAGCTGTCGGCTGCTGCAGTGAAAATTGTAGTGTTATTTACTTCCTTTAGTATACTCCAAATACTTAAAGAGACACAACCATATTTATGGGCGTTTTTTTTATCTTTAGCAACTTAAGCAATGTATGCGATCACATTTTTTCTTGTTAGGGGCCAAATCTGTGCATATCCTTCATAAAAGTTTCAATTCAAGCACCCTGGAAATTACCTCAGGTCACAACATCCTAGAAACGATGCAATTGGATTTACCTTCTCTATGCAGGAGCTCTGAGAAATAAAATATTTTTAAAAACATAATGGGTTTATAAAGGCCTCTGAGAACAGGAGGGAACATTGAAAAGGTTTATACAGCGGTGACATTTTAAGATTGAAAGAGAGTGCTTGTTATACAGAGACCTGATGAAATCTGTCAGGTTGGGATTTACTGTTTAGCACATTTGCCTCAAATGTAAAACCACAAAAAAAGTTTAAAAAAGTAAAATAAAAACCACATCAATCTCAACTTTTCTTTTCTTTACAGTTTGCATTGCAGAGAAGACTTGAATAAACTGGTGAAAATAATGACAAAATCTTTAGTATACTTCATTTTAATTTGTTATGTAACTTATGTAAATTATAAACACAGTATGTTGTATCTCATTTTTCTGTGAGAGCACTGGGAAAATTCCCCAGTGTTCTGGCTGAAGTACAGTCAGTCAGATTAGGGTTTGGGGGATTTTTTTCTTTATGAAAATCTTGGTTACTTTAAAGTTGTAACTGTCTATAACCTATGATTTGGGGTGAGGATTATCTCTGTTTTTAATTGCATGCATGGAGCCTAGCAGAGTAGAGCCCAGGGGCACTGCTGTAAAACAATCATTAAACAACATAAAGCCCATGGCAAGGAAGAAGGAATCAGTGAAATCATTGTACATCTTTCCCCCTAGATTCACCCTCAGCCTAGTTCTTGACCTGCTGGAAATGACATCTTTACAACAGAAAAATCCCATTAATGTTTCTGCCATTGCCACAGTCCTGCTGCGTTTGTCCTTGCAACAGATTCATCACCCCATTCTGCTTCATCACCTGCATGGCTAAAATGAGAACACCAATTCTCTGTCCCAGGGACACACCATGGATTTCAACACTGCTGGACTGAAAATGATGTGGAACCAGAGAACATTGCCATTACTGTTTAATAATGGTGAACGATCCTCAGGAGCTTCTTGAGCCTCAAAAGTCCTAGTAAAAACTAACTTACCCCAGAGACCCTGAAATTCTGTGTTCTGTGACTTTAGCCTAGGCAAAACATTACTTATCTCATTAAGATATAAGTACTTAGCTTCAAAAATGCAAAGATGAGCCATCCTGACTTTTATGGATGGACAGAAAACATCTAAATGTCCTTCCTGTCATGACATAGTTTGGTCCTCAGAGGGAAATCTATGCTCTGTATTCATCTCTTCTGAGTACTGCATTTTTATGTACTATTTTGCCTTTATGGATTATGCTGCCAAAGAGTTGCTAGGTATTGTGCTAAGAGATAATATAGAAGGTTGTGCTAAAAACTGGTTTTACACACTTACATTAAGGTGGTGTTATCAAATATGTCTTGGTATTCACCGTGGAGAAATGTTTCTCCTTTTTTATGTTAACTTTTTAAAGTTTTAATAGCATCAGATTAGAACTGTTTTTTTTCCAAAGCAGGGTGAACTAGGAGAGAGGGGGAAGTACATTAAATTGGAGACATGAACCTCACATTATTTTCTTTGGTTCACAAAGCCTGTTTGACCATATGAGCATTCACTCCAGGAATTTAAGATCACTCTTTCTGAGAGGCAACTCCACTATGAAGAGACAGGCTTATGAGCCACAGAATGTTTGATGATGTTTTTGGAGTTATGCATGACCAAGGCATTGGTTTGGTTGAATAGAATGCAATATTGCCAAGAAAACCCTCAATTAAAAAAAAAAAAAAAAAAAAAAAGAGCGAGGAAGCAGGACTGAGCATTCACTCTCTAATAGAAAGAGTAACAGAGCTGTCCTTATGAGGACTGTGTTCTCTATTCATGTCTTGAAATAACTAATCTAAATTTTGATTTTACTATTCAGATCTCCTCTATTTTGTTCTATAGGTCTTTATATATTTGAAATTTGGGCATTCAAATACACTCCTTATCTTTCTACTATCATCTCTTTCTCTGGACTTCTCATCAACACTATCTGCTTGGTATCACACAATTCATTTTTCTATTTCCTTCTCAATATTTTCCCTTTAATTCCTCACCATATTGACCTATTTTCAGGAACAGTTTCTCATATCATCAGAAGTTGAATCCAGTGTACACATTAGAATTAAGATCTGAAAAGCAACCTACAGGGGAAAGAGACACAAAAACCTTTACCTGTCACACTTTCCATCCCCTGAAACAATACCCCAAGAGGACAATATTGCTTTCTGGACTTGTACACACACAGCTACTGCTTTTTGCTGTGTGTCATACCTTTAATTGGAGTTCTGGATGGCACAGAGGGATTGCCCAAGTTTAATAGACTTCTGTTGCAAGAAAAAAATCTGTTAATAACATATTTTGAAGTTTATTTTATAGAATTTAGCCTGACAGATAAATGCAGAATAGTTCCTAAGCCTCAATAATGCAAAATCACATACTAAGTCATCCATTCCTTAATATCAGAGGAACACTAATGTTGGAAACTGTGGTGTCTGCCAGCAAGATAACATGTACCTGCAAATTTTGAAGCAGATTCTATTTGACATATCAGAGTAGAGCTAGGAAGAAGACAAAATAGTTATCTGCATTTGGGAAATAATAATTATGGGAGGATAGTTATATAATAATATCTATATATATAGAATATATATATATATATATAGAATTGTTACCTACTGAGCCTGTGCATTAGATGCTGTAGAAATTGTACAAGAGTGAAAACCCATGCAGAGTGTGAATAATCTGGCCAGGTAGGTGTGAGAAGCTGATTCAAGAGGCTCAAAATGTGGGAGGATAATTTAAAAAAAAAACAAATTTGTTTTCCTGCAAGATTATCAGACCTGGTTTGGCACGTTGAGATCCCATAAATTTCCTCTGTCATGCTGAAGGACAATGAGCTCCATGCAGAAGCCTAGGAGGAACATTTACATCTCAACAGCTTGACCTTGATGTGTCCACAGTAGAAAATCTGATTTGAGGGAATGGCAGCCTGGATCTGCCTAACCTGGCCATCCCCTGCTGCCATGTGCACTGCTCTGAGCAAAAGCAGGGTCTGACAGCTCTGCTGTCCCTCCCCTGGGAGCCAGTGGTGGCACACACAGCAGGGACAGCACAGAACCTGGCAGGGAGCTAAGGAGCACTGCCAGGGATGCAGGGAACCTTTGCTTCAGTGAGACTGCAGCCTCACAAACCAAGGGATGGAAGAATGCTGAGATGTTTCCTGACAGTTATTTAGCTGTGCTTTGTAAGCTTAGCACCACATTTATGTGTATATATAATAAAGGGGTCTGGGTGCATCTCCAAAGGAGGCTGGATGCGAGCACTGCCAGAGATGGAAGAGCTGGGCCAGCTCTGCACAGTGCAGGAAAAGCCATTTAAACTCAGGTCCTGCTGTTCAGGAAACTTCCCAGTGTGACCATTCTCTGGCAGCCACATTCCCACGGTCACAGACTGTCACTGCTGGCACTGTCACCCCTTCACAGGGTGGCTCCAGTGGCTGACAGGTCCCTGCTGGGCTCCCTGCACACCCACCCACAGTCAGACCAGCTTTCCTCACCAGCTCAATCCCAGGATTTCCATGGCAGAGTGTCAGACATCTCATTCCCCAGTGCCATTTATCCACGGCACAGTAACAGAACCAGCTGAGTGGTGCCCCCAAGGAGTGTTCTTTTCTCAAGAACAGCATTTCTGTCTAGAACTGGACATGGCCACATGTACTTTGGAGTCTGGGGTTTTGGACAGAGGGAGACAGAGCTTTGATCAGGGAGAGGGATGAATTGGGAAGCAGGTAGAGAGCAAACCTTTCATGGAAGAAGAGTGCTGAGCTCTCGTCTCCTCTCCCAGAGAAGCCATGAGGAATCTGGTCACACTCAGCGTGGCTGCTGAGCAGCAGGCCTACATACTGTCTGCACAGAAAAACAGCAAACTGAAAAAGTAAACAACCAGCATTTATTTGTGTAATTGAAGGAGACTAAAACATGATAGAAATATCTAATCACCACAAGAAATCCCGTAACCAATTTCCAACATGATTAAACTCGCATTGTTGCAAAATAAAGCAATCTAATCAACAGCCTGTGTTCTAATTACATCTACCTGATCTCAAAATATTTCTGACCTTGTTTATATCCCCAAGCCCTTTTATCTTGACGTACTGTGAAATCATTTCTAAAATGAATCAGGTAATGTGTTTTTCTTTCGGCAGCAGGTACAGCAGCGTGAGCACAGGGAGGTTCAGAGACCACTGCCACGAAGTGATGATTGAAAATCTCAGGCAAGGGGGGGAGCAATGGAGAGGGAAATGAGAGTGCTCAAGGGGAAGAAATAGGCCTACTCCTGGAAAAGGAAGGAAAACACACCATATACAAGTAAAGATATAATAGACTAACAGGTGGAAAAAAATATATACAGTGCAGAAAAAGCATGTAGAGCAGAGAGATGAAGGCAGGGCAATCAGAGGCACCTAGAAGTAGGATAGATGTAGTGGAGAGTATTCAAGACTCCCTTAAATTACCATTAATCAAGTTTCAAAAATTCACATTTCTATCTCTTTCTCACATAGTACCATTTTATTCATTTAAGTATTTCCTCAAACCTGACCTTTGCTCTCATAGCCATAGAGTTCAAACAGTTAATGATTGTTGGTCAAGGAGGAGATGAGTGGATGAGAGATGATTTATGCACACAGCTGAATAGTTAACATTCTAGGTTACCTCCAAAAGGTAGGGAAGGACAGGGACTTAGGGGAGTGGAAAAACTGTGTCTTCCTGTTTCACTGTACAGCAAAGGGAATTACAAGTTTTCCATGAGAATATTGGCTTTTTGATGCTACAGCAGCATGCAGAATTAACAAACATGGTGTGGTGTGGAAAAGACAACATGCTTCAAATTAGAAAGACTATAAACTGGACCCTTAATACTTTTACCAGCAGACTAAGCACACAAATGATGAAGAGGGAAAAAGAAATGCAGACTTTCAAGGTTTTATTTTCTATCATAAATTCTTGCATAACTCAAACTAATTTAAAAGCTACTTTCCCCACACACATACATATTTTACTTCCAGTGTTATGACTTAAATCAAGTTTGCCTCCTGGAGTCCTGAAAATCAAAAGGGCCTGTAGGACACAGGCAGAGCCCCAATTAGAAAGACTCCAGACAAAATGCTGCACAGGGCTGCCCCTCATTTCTCAGACATCAGGAACTTACCTCAGGTAAGGAAAAGGTAAGTTCCTTTCAGTCAGTGTGACAACAGCATGGCTATTTGGAATGGGGAAAAGACAGACGAGAAAACTTACAACTGAAAAATGAACAATATTCAGCACTTATAGTAGAAGCAAACATCACCACTTTTTTTGAAACATTCATGAAGATTTCAGATCTTTGGTGTGAAACCCTAGCTCCCCTGGTTTCTTGTTTCTTTATGCAATCAGGATACAATAATTCAGAAGAATAATGCAGAAATACAATCATTCCTAGTTTAACATCCATGGAATAAATTTCACTGCATGAAAGCTTTTTACTTCTCATCTATTTCATTTTAGATCTCTGAGATTTAATGCTTTTTCCCATTGTTAGTCACTATTAATGACAAAATCTCTTTTATTGAGATCAGTATCTGAGAGGGTGGTCTGTTCTCACTGAAAAACAGCAGGGTTCTGAAATTTTGGCAGGCTTCCTCTGAAGCACATCTAGAGGCCCTTCAGTGCAAATAGGTACTCAAAGAGGCAGCAGCTGGAAAACTAAAGAGTGAAAAAAAATGTTATTTTGACAATGACCTCCATTCCTAAATTAAAAAAGAAAAGAAAAGAGGAAGAAATAGAAACCAAACAAGAGCTCTATGAGCTGTTACCAGGAAATGTCATGGATGCAGTCTCAGAGCTAGAAGAGAGGAAAATCTTGGCTCAGATTTTCACATTTACTTTGTACAAGATAGGGCCATGCAGGAAGTTTAAACCAACTTTTGGTATGAACTAATTTGCTTTGTTTAGAGCCCACTGTGACACATATATGTCTCACAGGAGATTTTTCCCAAGGTCTAAAGGGTTTTACGTGCCTGATCCAAAGGCAAAGCCAGGAAGGGCTTGGAGAACAATTTGTTGTGGGAGAATGCCAGCAGATCAGACTCAGATATTCTCCTCAACAAGTAAGAGGCAGAAAGAAAATTAGAACAAAACAAGAAATGTGACAAAAAGACAAAAAAAATGCCTGGGTTAAAAAATAAACAAGCCACAGCATTAGAAGAAGTCCAGCAATTCCCAGGAGTGCTTACAAAACTGCAGCACAGGTTTGGTTTTTATTCAAGCGTACCAGTGGCTATATCATAATACAGAGATATCCAGATCACCTTTGTACTAGGACAGGCCCAGATTACAGGCAAAATCCTAATGTTGGCTGCACAGAGCTCAGCATCTAATCACTTACCTTTCTTTTCCTCACCTCTTCTCCTCTGGCCGCAGTGTTTATATTACTTGAAGTGCTCAAATCTCATTTGTTTGTGTATACCCCCTCTAAAAAGGTCTCTGAGCTTCTGAGGCTTTGCTGTTTCTCCTAACACAGAGAGGCAGAGAAACAGGACAATTATAAACTTCCAATTATGCAAAAAGTTGATGCAGTTGCTGATGATTTATATGTTGTTTGATCTTTTATAGGTCATCTTAAAAGTTAACATTTAAATTATTTGAGAAATTCTGACTCTCAAATTGGCTGTTTCAATAACATTATTGCTGCTGACTCCCTCGAGTGCTTGTGCTCTTCGTTTCCTGATATTAATTATTAATCCACCACCGCACGTTGTGTTTCTCTGTAGCAGCAGAAAGGTTAATATTCATAACCAGGTTTTAGGTTATTTTTAAAGGTAGGTGAGGAACAGTGGAGGGAAAGATGGAGGAGGGAATGGAGTTTTAATTACTTGTTAATATTGCTATTTAGGCTGTGGAGCTGACAGCAGCTCTGCTCCTTCCCAGGCTCTTTATGTGCACATCCACAAGCACAATTCCACCCA
Source organism: Tychaedon coryphoeus (assembly GCA_013398595.1). NCBI lineage: Eukaryota > Metazoa > Chordata > Aves > Passeriformes > Muscicapidae > Tychaedon > Tychaedon coryphoeus. The sequence goes on along the minus strand of WBND01000736.1, from coordinate 72,119 downwards.
AGGCTGAACATCACTCCCTGTCTCTCCGAAATTACCTCTGTGCCAGATGCTTTCAGGAGCCTCTGACCAGCAGCTTTTGCAATACTGATCTGCTGAAGTGATAATTGAAGGGAAATATTAAAGCATCATCCATAAAAAGAAAGCCTGTACACACATGGAATCTCATCTAATCTTATGCTGCATTAAAATATAAATAAAACAGACTGGCTTCTTTCTTTGGTTGGGTAAGACCAAATCCAACTTCCATGCTGTGAAAGCACAGAGCCTGCTGGAGCCCTGAGCTTCTCTCTGCCTTAATCTTTACTGTCTCAGACTGATTTTTCTCCTGACAAAAATCTGGACTTAAATAACTAGCACAATTTATTCCCTTCTGCCTGAGTCTCCAGAAAGTGCAAAAGCTTTGGTTTGGTTTTTTGGTTTTTTTCCCCTCTACAAAGCCACACTGAGAAATCTTCCTTTATATCAGCAAGGACTTCCATCACAGATTCGACTGCACATTTATTATCAGAATGTAATATTTGGTCCTTTCTCCATAATGGGTGCACTCGACTACATCATTTATAGTAAAGCCAAAGTGAGAAATAAAGGAGGAAATGAAGAAAATCCTTTCATGAGCAATCTTTGCTCCATTTTTTTCCTCAGGAAAAGGTAAAACCAGTTCACAATTAGGCACATCTAAAACTTGAATCAAAGCTCAGATTTGCCCAAGACAGATCTCTCTGCATGTCCCTGCATAACCTCTCTGTATCCACATGTGCAGGTTCCTGCTGGGACTTCTTGCTTTCATTCTCTCCAAAAAATAAAGTTGAAAGTGGACCAAATTGGTACCTTCCTGTCTTTTAAACATAAAAAGGAAATTGACACACACACACACTTTTGTGCTGTTTTAAGTTCTCAGCCCATTCAAAATAAGACCAGAGGCCACTTGCTTCTATTTCCCAGTCTCTCTCCTCCTTTTGCCCTCAGAAATGAACCACCAGGAGCTATAGGGCACAAAGTCAAGTCTTGTTCAGAATATTGAGATGAGAAAACTGCAATCTGAAAGATAATCCAGCAGGTATTTATGGAAGACAGAGTAGGACACACACTAAAGTATTAATTTTCCCCACTCACCAAGAGGTTCAGGACCATCTTGGTAATAAGAAAGCTTTGGATCACCAACATTACTCAATTCAAATTCAAAATTTAATGTTTACTTGGCATTCCTGCTGTATCTAATCATGCAAAATGCATTCCAAAGCCCATTTCCCCAGGTTCTAAGGGAGTGATATGACTACAGCCCTCTCACATAAATGAAATGCCAGTTGCTATCCTGACAAGAAACCCACATGTTCAGCTGATGAACAAATGTGGAAAGAAAAAAAATAAATAGATGTGAATGTGTTTTTTATTACCTTGTAGGATTGTTATAAATTCCTTTCTTCTGAATAAACCTCATGGACACTATTATTGCCACTCCATTTTTTTTTTATTTTTTTTTTCAAGCAAAAGTTTCTTTGCTTTCAGAATTATTGTTTCACTGCCTGTTTAGACACAGGCAGCAGTAGAAAGAAAATTATTCCTCATGGTTTCAACAGTTTCACTCATCTATATTCACAAGACATTTACCTATTATTCTCTACTGTAAGGATGATGCAAATATTTATTATGCAGTACCATTTGAAAAGTCTTTTTTATGTTCTACATCAAAAAGATGAAGTGAATGAAAACTGAAAGTCTTGCTGCATACATAGGATATAAAAACTCCAACCTGTAAACTGCACTCTGTTTTAAATTGCTTTTTTGAATCAGAGAAATGATGAAACTAACCTTAGCTTATTCCCTGTCAGCAGTCAAAACATGCATGCTTGCCCATGGTTTCATGCAGAAAGCTGAAGTTTGACTAAGATTACATACAGCTAAGACAAAATGCCTGCAGAGATACCTCAGTGATGCTTCTCTGAAAACATTAGTGTTCTTTCTGCTCTGCCAAAGCCCTCTAGATGGCATTCTTTAGTAAACTTTGGGCATTGCACACATTTTGGCTTCAGTGCGTTTACAGTGTTTTCACTAATGTTTTTAAATTAATCTACTGTAATGACTGTCAGTTTAATGAGTTATTAAAAGATATTCATGCTTTTGTAGTGCAAAGTGTAACAAAAATAGAATAAATAACATTTTGTTTATTGCAAAAGTTCATAGAGTAAAATATATTTCTCTGTCTGAAGTGCATTGCAGGCTTTAGAGAAACGAAAAGCAACAGTGTTTTCAAGCAATTAAATATTTTCTGGAACAGGACACATGCCTACAAAAATCATAGTAACCCATCTTCCTCCTGAAGTAAAGTCTTTATAAAATGAGAAATTCACTAAGTTTGAATAGTTTCTCTGGTAGAGATTCTCTGAATGGTTTTACAAGCAGAACTTGTAAACAAAAGGAAAACTGCTGCTAGGACCCCTGCTTAGCTTTACATCAGAATGCTGCATTAATTTGTAGTAGACCCACAAATGTCAGTCTCATTAGATGAGCAAACAGAAATTCATGTATAACTGAGGCTCTCTGTTACTGCTCCATGGAGCCCAGTAACTTTGCAGGAGTAGATCCCACATTGCAGTCAGGCAATGTGTCTGGAAAAGGACAAGGCAGAGAGATTCTGGCTGTCACTGCCATAAAATAGGGAGGCAATCTGCAGCATCAATGCACACGCACACATGCATGGGCTGGGACTCTTCTGTGCCAATTCAGCACATGACCACTGGACCCAAACAGAGGGATTTCTGAATTCCTGACCCACACAGAGCTGCCTGATGAGAATCTGGGGCACATCTCTAACCCTCCATGCTTTGCTAAAGAATATAGGTGTTTGAAGCAGACTTGAAAACCTAACACCCGAATCATTAGTTTGTTTGATTCAATAAGTACATAGGTGTTTCATTTAATTTTTAAACCCCCAAATTAAGCTATGTATTCCCTCTTGTCTACATTCTACCAGATGGATGCTACCTCATGCCTTATGCAGAATACCACAGGAAAAAAGAAATGAACAAATGCTATATAAAAGAAGAACACGCCAAAAGTACCCTGGGGTTATTTCAAACTCCAGCAGTTTTTTGCAGGTGTTCTGGGCTTCAACAGCACAGTGAGACTTTTTCATTCATGTTCTGCCTGCTTCCTGGAAAACAACACTGATGTGAATACCCAAGCTAAAGAAAACAAATCCCAATGTATATTTCAAAAGGAGAACTGGCTTTATATCCTATGGATTATTATATAGCTGTGCTCACAAACTGTGCCTAGGCATCTGAGGCATGTTGAACTATTCAAGCATAAACAGAGCCAAGAATATTTATAGTTCTATTCTGTCATAGTGCATGTTGCAATTGGACAAATAATAGGGCCCAAGGTGACATACTATAATATTAATAGAGGGGCAGAGCAAGAAATTACCAAACTGAAGTGCTTGGAAATCTACAACCTACAGCAAGAGCACCCAATGTCATAAGAAAGTCATTCCAGACTAAGAACACATGGATTCAGGTTCCTTTTAATCATTTTGTCTGGTTGTGTACTCTGTTTTGTGATGGTTTAATTGTAGCTGTACTTCAAATGTGGTGCACTGATGGGGGACAGCAGGGGAGCATTAGGCGTAAAATTTAACTGCAAAGCTCAATGCAATCCTAATTATGGTGCTGCTATGACACCTCCATAATTACTCATTCTTATCCACTGGCTCTACTAAAATAATTCACAAGACAGAAAAGCAAGCTGAGAATGCCAGCATTGTCACTGCAGTCCAACACTACACAGGACTAAAACATAGTGATGCTTGGCTTTTTGACACCCACATCCCTCCACAAAATTTACAGAAGCCCTATTTTAAGCTCTGAGTTCCTATATAATTCAAAGATCATCTAAAATAGACAGAAGGAAATGTGGAAGAGAGAAGTGCTTAAAATTTCATCTTTCTCATGTGTCTCTGTGTGATCTGTGTTTTTATTCAGTCAGGATCCACAGCTCTGCAGGACTTGGGAACCTTTTTTAACACAGGCAGGCAACTTACACTTTTCTTTTAGAAAACATTCAGAAATAGAAGTGGAAGTTCTAGTGCTGCTATTTTTCTTTTCATAACAGAGCAGAGCATTTCATTCATGGACAAAATAAATAAGCATCACCATGCCTTTGTCCCTCTCTAGACCAGGAATGCAGTGACAGGGCTGGCATTCTCAGCTTGCTTCTTGTCTTGTGAAACACTGAGCAGAGACTGTGGACAGGGAAGAGTGATAATAAAAGTGTCATAGCAGTGCAGTAATTAGGATTGCACTGGGTTTTGCACTTGATACAGGAAGCATGGATCAATCTTCAGTCCTCTCTTTGCCTGGGGAGTGCCCTTATCACGGGGCTGTGGAGACAATCCTTCACTTTTTTTTTTTTTTTAAAGATTGGCAAATCTAGCCTCCAGCTTTACAATTAGGACCCTTTCATGGGAAAGGACAAGCAAGGGTCTGCCTTCCTCAGGTAAAGAATCAATTAGGACTTCAACCTTCACATCATAACACAGGGATATGTATCAGGGCAGGGGAACCTTCTCAGTGCTTGCTATTCCTCCAGATACCTTTATCTTGTGGTGGAAGCTAAATCAAGCCTGGAGAAATAAATACTTGTTCATGAAGATAGAAATCCACCTTGAATAGACCACTAAAATAATTCACACCCTTCCAGCACCAAGACAGTTATTCTGTGCACTGCACTCCTGTATTTGTGCCTCATTTTACCTGGTTTATTGTTTTACAGTATATGTCTCAAAAGATCATCAGAGTTGGAGGAGCTACAAAACTCCTGATAGCCTCTAACACACACTCTGGGGTGTGAAAAAAAGGCAGCAGACTCTTCTATCACAGAAAGGTCAAAGAGCACTTGATTTGGCTGTGCAGAAAAGGTCAAGGACAATTACCAAAACTCTCATTGCTGTATTTCAGTCTTTCTTTCCTCCAATTTTAGAGCAGCTTAGGTAGGGTACAGAATCATTTATTGGATCGTGACGCAAGAGATCTTTAAAATTTAACAACAGAGATAGAGATTTCCTCTACTACTGGCAAGTCCAAGTCATAAAAATGTTCAAATGCTTGTTTTGGAATAAGAAGCTTTAAGAACTTTTGAAACAGTGAAAGAAACAATACATAATTTTGAGGGTTTTTTTCATTTTTAAAAGCAAAGACTGTGGAATTTAAAAAAACCCAACAAACCAAAAACCTCCAAAACATACCTAAAACCAGATTCTTCAACACCACCACCAACATTCAACTGAGAATCTGAAATGAGACACCATTTACTGCAAGCACTTCAAATAAACAGTAAGTTTGCAACACTGTCCCTGCTTAGCTCATTCATTTACTGAGTGCAAGGTTGGTTAATAGATACTGACAGCAAAGGTTAGATCAACTTCCCAATCTGCTGGAGGCTGCTTAAATGATTACTACCAAGGGACTTGATAATATTGAAAGTTCCTGATTCTCTCAGCTATTTGAGGTTGTTGCAGGGAGCTTCTTCCCTCTGCCTACACAACAGTAAAATATCTAATCAAAGGTAAAATCAGGTGCACTCTTCATTTCCTGATTATTTGGAGGCTGATTTCTGAAAATTGAGACCAGTTTCACATAATCAAACTTTTAAACCAATCTCGACTCAGGAGGCACAACCACAAATCCATATATATCCAAATTATATATATATATAATCTAACCAGAATGTGCATCTTATCTGCAAAAATGGACTGTTTGTCCCACAGTCATCATATTTAATCAAAAAATTTTCTTCCTAACCCAAAGTTTTGCTTAAAAGCAATCTAGGTCCACACTTCTGTTTTATATGTGTTTATAATATATACATGCATGTAGATAGATATAGATATATATATACTTATGTACATACCATTAGTGTTCCCTGAAGAGTTTTCTAAACGTGATTTAAAATTCAAAGTTTTCTCTTCATGAACACTGGCAAAGCAAGGCAAAGGAAGTTTCAGTGCTTCATTTCCCTGAAGTCAGGTCAGGAGTGATCTCCCTGCCTACCAAACATACATCTGTCATGTACAGGATATGTGAGAGCTGGCCAAACAGACTTTTATAATAGCATAGAAGTGGAGGTTTATTCAGAGTATGCCTGACCTCAGCTGAATATAGAGTCTAAGTGAGACTAGACGTCTAAAAATGAATGGGAGAAATACTTCTCCAGTCCATTTGCTGATCCATCCCACAGTATGAAAAATGACATCAGATTTCCATTAATTACAGAGAACAAGTAAAAATCAAATGTCTCCAGAATGCAAACCTATAAAATATTCTGGGTTCAAATCCACCTTGCTTTTTCTAAAGATCTAAAATCCAACTATTGCATCATCCATTAAATTGTGTATTTACAGCTCTCCTGATTCAAAATATATGGAGAAATCCAAATTTTCTTTACTCTTCAAAAACACAGTTTCTGATCTGAAGCCAACCATGGAACATAGCAAACCAAAAGGGATCTGGCTGAAGAAGTTGTGCAAAATTGACATGGAATGGCTAATGAAGCACAGGCCTAAACAGAGTCATTCTGTTTTGTTTTGTTTTTTGTTTTTTTCTTCCTTGTAAGGTATGGGGAATATCTATTTAGCACCTGTTACCTCTTATCCAGTCCTTCCTGACAGGCTTAAAAGTGACCACACCTGTAGCAAAGAGGATTGCAAGGGAGAGGTTACAGATTTGTGCAAACATCTTCAGGTAAACACAGCAAGAAGAGAAGAGGAATTAAAAAGATGGGAAAGGGTTTTTTCATCTGTAAAATGAACTACATCCACATTTTGTCTAAAGTTTTCTATTTAACTATTAAAAGTTTAGAGATAAAAGGTAAAGTCACATGAGAAAACTCTTAAACTTGAGTTGTTGTGTCAATACAGAAGAGAAACATGTCTAAATATATCATTCCTAAAACAGAAAAAAAGCTTCCTTCCTATTGTCAAAATGTTCATCTGTATGGGCAAATGGATAATCATAGTTTTGTCCTCTGCTATTTATTCAAGAAAGAAAATTAGGTGCACCATATGTAGATAATTTTTGTCTCTTCTGTAGGAACAAATCATCCTTCTCACCCTTCAACAATCCATCACAACTTTTTTTTTGCCATCAGCCCAAATGACCAGCTGAGGGGATTTTGCTAATTAACTAAAAGTTGCAATGTGCAAAATTCAGCCATCAGGTTGTTTTTTCTTCTCCTAAATAATAACATAATCGGAACATTAAAATGCTCCTGTTGGCTTTATCTTATATTCTTATGTAAAACAGAGTTATTTAAGAATCAGAGTAAATATTGAGAGTATTAACCAGTAAAAGCTAATGGATGATAGAGGCCCCACGAAGCTAAAAGTGAATGCCAAAATGCTCCAGCAAACGAGGCCATTAGATTTTCCACCCACTATGCTGCCAATAAGGCAAATACAATGATTTCATTTATCTAAATAACTGCTGCTAGTCACAGATAATGGCAGCTTAAGCTACTCAGTGTGCAGTAGGCCACTTGGAGAAACAAAACAAAAATAAAGCACGCTGCAGAAGAATAAAAGAACTGTGCAGTTGTGTGCCTGGGCTCTGGCAGAGAGTGCCCATTATTCCTGGTCACCAGAAGGAGCAGGCAGGTGAACAGATAACTGCCCGGATAAACAAATGTTCACACACAACTCACACATTGAAAAACTGGCCCACAGACCAAACCTGCACAACCTTGAGCATAAGCAGGCTCTTTCTTTTTTCCCTTTTTCATGCCTGCATGTACCAGATAAAGTCACAGGACTCCCAGGCAGCCGCCAGAACAAATGAGCTGGTTCAAAGGGCTGTTGTGAGGAGCTCTCCCGCCGTACACAAAGTGCCATTTCTCCTCTGCGTGCTCAGTGCCATCTCTAATCCAAAGCAATTGCCCTAAGGTGCCAGACACATACAGAATGAGACAGCCAGCAACAGCAAGTAGCATCAATCTGCCTCCTCCAGATACTAAATGCTGCTGGACAGAAAACTCGTGCTGCATTCTGCCTGTGTCCCACCAATTCCAGAAGAACTCATAATGGTCTCAGCTGCTGCTCCTCAAATCACCACAGTAATTCTGTAATGAATGTGTCACTAAGGAGAGAAAAGTCATCTAGATTTACTCAGCAAAGAATATAAAAAGGGGGTTTAATTACAAACAAGATGTTTTATTTTCAGACAGTTCACAGTTAATTTTTTGTTCTGCCACTGCAGTGAAGATGTTTTAGCTGATCAACAAGCAGAGCTTGAACCACATAGTTTACAGAGCAGAACTTCAGTGTAAATGGAAGTAGTTGCTGATTTACACTCTGCAGCTGAGGGCAGTAACTTTCCCAGCCAAATTATGCAAGCTACCTATGCTTATGTAGAAACCCAGGGGATGGAGTGAAAAGAAGTGTGGAGTGGAATTATCAATAAATGTTTCTACAATTGTTTGCCAGAAGATGGTGGACTCCATGTCATACTGTAAAGTGAGGAAAATAATGGAAAAAAACAGCAAATGGACTGAGTGCTGGTTTCTCAGGCTGCTTGTCAAAGGGCTCTGAAACCTCACTGATACTTCGCCTAGGTTAGAGAAATTAAATGAAATATTAAAAAAAAAACATTCAAACATGTTACAGCAGAAAATATTGCAGGGAACAAAATGGCTCAGCTGGTAGCTGATCTCTGATGAGCAGGTACTCTTCTCCACAAGGGCAGTGTAAGGTGAACCTTGAACACTCTCAAAGAGCTTTGGGTTGGCTCCTCTCTCATCTCTCTGCCTGGGGGACCGACAGCTTCAGTGGCACAGCAAATGAAATTAATATTAAGAAGCTTGGGAAGAAAGATTGGCATCTAGAATATCAGCACTCACATACGATAAGGCTTAGGAGGACAAAGGTAGAACATATTTATCAAACAACTGTTCTGTATCACTGAGGAAATACCATCTCACCAGAAAAGCTACCACACAGGAACAGAGCTCTGAAACAAGTTGGTTTTCTCCCAACAGTAACAGCATAAAGATAACTTAGATTAATGTAGCTGGAGAGAATTTTTCCCTACAAAAAACAATAAAGAAAGGACTGTCTGTCTGCAGGCTGAGGTGCAGCTGAAAGGAGCACCCAGGCATGGAGGGAGGCCATCAGCAGAACCCACAGCCTGGGCTTCTGCCTCAGAGCAGGAAAAATATCTTTCACTCAATGCACAGCTTCAGGGCCCAGTAACAGCTGGTGGAAAAAGACATCAGTGCAGCTTCACTGATTGTTCTGAAGTTATCTCAGGAAAGGTGCTCTTCTCAAATATTTACTTTTTGAACTAGCAGAGGCTGTGACCAGATGTAAAATTCTGAGAAGCAGCTGGGCTCAAATGTGCTTAACAAGGGAAGGACCAGAAGTCAGCATCAGTGGATGAAAGAAAAAGTTCTCATCTAGAAGGATTTTTTTTTTTTGTTCAGAAAAGTACCAGATTTCAGTCTTGCATTTGCAGGGCTGCCATCAGCCCTGACCTTGAAAACGTCACTTCCTCACTCTGCTCCTTTGCCTTTCTGCCTGTACAACACCTGAAAAATATTCTTTTAACCTGCAATCTGTCATAACTAAACTCGATAGATTCAATTTTGTTTTAAAACTTCATATTTTATGTCTTTCACATATTTCAGTAGAAGCATGGCTCTTATTTTTTAGAGAAACACTTGACTCCTTTGTTGTTAATTGTACAAGGTGGGTTTTTTTTCCCCAATTTATATCTCTATAATGTAGAATTTAATTTACTTTCCACCATTTTACTTTTAATTATTACAAGACTCCTAAGCAATAAACAGAAGAAACATATTGATGAGACAAGCCTTTTAAATGATGGGACATAGCAATTATTAATTACAACTTAAAAGTCCCTAGCAGCACTTTTTTGCTATAAATACTGTCTGACTTCAAAAGCTGGAAAAGACTAGTATTGTGCAACAGTCAATTAATTAGATATACTGCAGATACCTTTCTTAATGAATTTGATTATTAATAGCACTCTTGGATTTAAATACTGACTCAAGTGTTAGCATCCATAATTTTTTTTCAAAGATTAATATATTAGACTGCATGGGCCACCTAATTTAATTGCAAATTATTTTCTCTACTATCATGTGGTCTATTGTATGTTGAGTTCACCTTATTGCACTTATTCAGACAGCTGTGCTAGGTGGCAAAACTTTAAATCATAAAAACAAACAATATTTTGCATTTCTTCTCTCCGTTCTCTGTAATTTTCTGTGGAGCATGAACAGAATTTTATTCTTAGCTTAAATAAAAAGATTGTAAAATAGCATGCCTGTCACAAGTAAATCAAGAATGTCCTTCTTAAAGACATGAAAATGCTTTGCAAGTTTCTGTTTTAATCCCAAGCATGTTTGGGAACTGGTAATTTCTTTTCAGAAGGAATGTCTCTACAGGTAGGGAAGTTGTTTTGTCAGTTCTGTGAAAGAGCTTTTAATTACCTGATTTTAATTGAGTCTTGCACATATACATTGGGAAACAATTTATGAGTTTTTCTGAGTCTACAACATAGTTTACACAATAAATCGTTCTTTCTCTCTGTACTTAACCCACATGCTGACTTTGAGCCAGGGTTTGTTGGTATTCTGGGATTTTTTTCTTTTCAAGGAATATGAAAAGCACAGAGAGACAATCTTCTGGCACCAATAATGTGGCATGAACAGGGCTTGGGGGCAGAACAGGACAGCTCTGTTTTCCTCTCAGCTGCACCACTTATACATTAGGAGACTGGACAAGCCATGCTACCCTCAGTTTGGCATTTCCACTGGGGACAAGTATTTTCCATTTCTGTTGCAGTTTTCTGAGAACTGAAAATACAAAACCTGCACATGGGAACAAAATGCCTCGTGACTGCTTTGCAGAAGTTTAAGCACCAGCTTAGGCTAAGGTGAAATTAAGCCTGCATTTTGCAGTTTGCTTCTGTTTGCAAATGGATTACCTTCAGCAAAAACCACTGATTTACAATTGTGGTCACAACTTCCTGCAAAGATAATGGGAAGGGAAGACATGATTAAATGCTTGAGAAAAGTTCCAAATATTTGGATTCCAGCAGAACCCAGAGGTCCCAGGTAAAAGCAGCAGAAAACTACCTCTGTTCTGATGTGTTCCTCTCAGGAATGGAATATGGGGAAAGGAGTAGCTCTAGTACTATTTAGTTAATTAGTGTCTTAGTTTGCTCTTTGTTTGACACAAGACGTGAAAGATTTTCTGTGGATGAGTCAGAGCACAGAAAAGGAGAAAGTGCCAAACTTCTAAAGACCTGACTGCACTGGCTGCTACTGGGGGCTCCAATATCCTCATGAACTGATAAGAGTGATCCTGCAGTGAGGAGACTTTTGCTGAGTTGTTACTTCACTCAGTGTTTGTCAAGGTAAATAAAATCCAGAAATATACTGCAGAATGGAGTGGTGATGTGAATTTCTGCAAGCAAAGTCATGGAGATCATTGACCACTCACCCTTTACAGATCCTTCCTCCTGATCCTTGGCTCTTGGCCCTGGGAAATTCTGTTACAAAGGAAATTTAAAAGAAACATTTATCAGTAATGACAGAAAAGACATTCACAAAGCTGACACAAGAGTGTGGTACTAAGTGTACAGGTAATACCAGTCTCCTGGAGAATTGATTAAATTCCTTATAAAAATTTTAAGGCACACTCCTCAGGAAAAAAAAAAAAAAAAAAGAAGTCCTATTGAGACAGACAGAGAGACTACTAATCACATTTCATTTTCAATTCTTCTCCCTACTCCTAATTAGTAGGAAATATTTGCATTGAAACAATCTCTTTTTCTCCTTCTTTCATTTGATCAGCTGCTTATCCCTCACCTGGAGCCATAATCTCTTGTCTGTAGCTTCATAATCTTCTGCACTGCTAAAAGGATTAGGTATCCAGGTGAAGCACAAACAGCAGGAACAGATGATCACACAGGAAACA
>WBND01000736.1:6814-59808 GCA_013398595.1 Tychaedon coryphoeus | reverse complement strand
AGAGATTATTCTTACGCTTTAACAATGTGCTGCAATCTTTACAATGTAAATATTTTGTATTCTGAAAACAGATGTCACTTTCTCTGGGCTTCTAAAAAACTGGTGAAGCTGAACTGGGGTGGGGGAAGGTTATATTTTCTGTAGTTTTCACTGGGCATGATTGACTCTGCCACTGTACAGTCCACACTCACTTGTTAATTTCTTTTATATATTTATAGGGAATTTCTTGCATGTGACTTGTTTCAAAGCCAGGACATCTATTAAGGTTAAGCACTCTGACTGCATGTGATCATTAAAAATGCATAAGGCAAGCACTTCTAAAATTCAATATGTATTTAATTCAAAATTCAACACTTGTAAAATTCAACATTTCAAAACTCAAAACTCTAAGATCTAAATCTAGCCAGTTCATACCCTTTTGACACACCTGATTGTTGAGATTTTCTTTTGTTATTTACCTTTTCACTCTCTTCCAACTAGACTTCTGACATTAGGGTCAACTACAGCTCTCACTAGCACACTGTACAACTGGAAAATTTTCAGTAATTGCTTTTGGTCTAAATTTGTGAGAAAAGAAAAAAAAATATTTTGAAATGCATTCTTCTCTTTCATTAAGTCTGGGTATGCAATAAGTTTTACAAAAAACAAACAATGGCAGATAAATGACTTTTTTTTAGTTATTCAGTAGAGCTTACATGTGGGAATTGGGTGAAATGACAGCATCACCTGGAAAATGAAGCCACTGGAGAAGCAGAAAACAAAGTCAATCTATTCAAAAACAGATAATTCTTCATGCCTCTCCTCTTCAGTTCGAGTTACAAGGTGCTCCTACTTACAGATCTCCCAATATTGTCTCGGTCTAACAGTGATTTGATTCCTTCCCTGGCAGTTCAAGGAGCAATAGATCTGCTTGCCTCCATCAGGAGCCAATGGAGATTTACAGGAAGCAAAGCAAGCAAGCCAAAACCTATTCCCAAGAAGTGCAGTGTCCCTTCCATCGATTAGGATAGATTTCAGTGAGTGAGTGGACTAATAGACTGCACGAGGTTGGAAAGGTTGTTAAAGATCTGCAAAAGCTCCAGCCAAATGTAGATGGAGTTAACAGAGTTGTGCTGATGGAACCAGACCCTTCTGTACTCCTGCCAGCAGCACAATCACTCTAGAGAGCTGTCAAAGATTCTGTCCAAGCAGACAAAACCCAGCACCTGAGCCAGGGGAGCTGATATTTGCCTATACCTACATTTCTTCTGAACTGCTATTTAAAATCTGCTATTTAAAATCTGACCATTTGGCAAAACTCACTGAAAAATAACAGCCAGACAGATTCAAACTTCACCTGGCAGTCCTGTCTAGTACACTGTTATAGACATCTACAAACCCTTGTTTTCAGGCAGAGATATCTGTGGAAGTGGAGCAAAAATTCATCAGGGGTTGAGGCCAGACAGAAGATGTGTGCTGATGCTGTGGCAAGGATTGCCTCTGGTGGTGTTACACACTTAATGTCAAGCTGAATTTGAAAAATGCAACTCATTAACTTGAATTATGAAAATAATGCAAAAGGGCACTCACCAGAGGACTATCTTTTTTTCCTTTTTTTTTTTTTTCCTTCCCCCCTCCACCCTTTTTTTTTTTCTTTCCCCTTTTTGCTTTTCTGTGAAAACACTACCAGCCTTCCTGGAGATGTATACACTGCCTGGAGGTTTCCAGGGAAAGTTACCCTACCTGAGACATTTGTTGTGATCTGAAAACCCCTCTCAGCTCCAGCTGTGGCCAGAGGCACAGGAACAGCAGTGAGCAGGGTTTGCCATGCAGGCAGGCACAGTGCTGGGCTCATTCCCCTCATTCCTCAGAGCAGCCTCGGGCCATTGACCTTCCAGAGCAAGCTGCAAAGCTCATCTCTCTCCTTCATGGAAGTGGAAAAATGACTTAAAAGGCAAAAGCCGAGACTAAAAAAGCTATGATATGGAACAGCCTGCTTTTTTTTTTTTTTTTTCCTTCCTTCACATTTGTATTCATTATTCTAATCACAGCATATACTAGAAGAGCCTAGAATCTAGGGCAGGTGCCTGAAATGTCATACATAACTCCAATCCACTAAATATCCCAGAAAATTGGAACATCGTTGGTGATTGCTCAGTTACTAATTAACAATGAAGGACAAAAATCACTGCAAATGTGCTATTTGGCCAAGAATTGACTAAAAGGTAAAGTGTGGAAAAGAAATTATGTGTGTGTTAATGCAATATGCAACAGGAATATGCCTCCCCTCAGCAAAAAGTTATACTTTCTTAGACAACCTTAAAATAAGAATAAATGTCACACAAATTAGGTGTGTGATAACAAAAATCACTCTTTTTTGAGCAGCAAAGCTTTAAAAAATATTTGTATGTAAATAGCATAGAGTTAAGGTATCAGTTTCTTCAAAAGAACTTAAATTTAAGTTGGGCTTTATATTAAATATTAGCCACTCAAAAAACAAATTCACCATCTACAGTACTCAATGAAGAAAATGCTCAAGATGGACATGTCATAAATGTGAGCTGCTAATTAAGAACTTGTAAATTGATAAAAATAAAGATCTTTTAAATGTTACAGCTTGAGCAAGTTTTGATACACAGTTTGGTAACTTACTGGTTCAAAGACAAGTGAGAAAGAATTAGAATACACTAAAAAATAAAATTATAGTATAACAATGTGATTTTTATACTCAACACTTGCACAAGATAAATTTACTAAAATCTATCAGATTTATGTTTCTAGAGAGGGGATATTCAGTACTGCAGTACATCAAGTAATATTTCTTAGTAAAGAAGAAAGAAACAGTGTTCCTATTGAATCCCAATTGATTCGTGCTGTGTTGCTGCCAACACAGACAAACACAGGAGATTAGTAAAGGGGGAAAATGCTTATTTTATATATAACTGGATAAAATGTGATCCATCATCCATGAAGGCACAGACTGTGCATCTCAGCTAAAACTGCTCATGCAGCCAGCTGGTCTAGACCATCACCTGCCAGTCTGGTACCTGGGCAGGTGCTCTGATGCTCCCAGGTGCTGCCTGGGAATCACCTCATGTTGTTTTGGGCACAGTCAGGGATGAAAACAACAGAAGAAAGAACAAAACAGGCACTGGGGGAAAGTAGCAGGAGGCTCTCCAGGGTACAGAGCTACAATTTTCCCTCTTTCAGAGACTCCACTGACCTGCCAAGGTCCATTTAACTCTTCTCCCTTTCCTCAGGTGCTTTGGTTTTGGGTTTGGTGTTTTGGGCAATTATTATTATTTTTTTTTCTCTCATTAGTTGTTTTTTTAGAGCAAGGGGAGATTGGGTTGTTTTTTTGCTTCTTTGGGTGGGATTTTTTTGTGTGTTTTTGAGATGGGGTTTTTTTTGGTTGTTTTTTAAAATTTTGACAAAGGATATAATAGAAGACTTTACTATTTGATTTAGGTAGGTTTAATTAATGACCTGTCACCTTTGATCAACTAATTTAGAAAGTGTTCTTTTCTTCTTCTGATTCACTCACAGTCCTCAGTCCACTGTTTTATCAAAATTCTTGTTTGCCTGGTTAACTTGAATGTTTCCAATTACACTACTTTTTTCTCATTTCATCTGCCTTTTTGTTTTTCCTTTCACTCTAATCTCTTTTTGCTTGCTGTAAGTAGTGGCTTAGGTCCTTAAAATCATTGCAGTAGTGAAAGCAATATCTGGAATCTCTGTTAAATAACATAGCTGCCCTACAAGGATTGTTAAATTCTGACCAGCCTAGCTCGTTCTGAGAGCACACCAACAGGCTGCAAATGAGATAAAAACCTGTGTGCTGAGAATGTTGAGATGTAATAACACTGATAATGCTACACAGGCTAACATTTTAACAAGGATTCAGGGAAATGTTCTGGGAACATTTGTGGAAAAAACTACACAGCTCAGGGAGAGCAAAGAAGAGACCAGCAGCTTTAGTGCATATCTACTCTAGATGGAGTAGGAGAACCAAATAATCAAATTCCAGCATCTTAAGGCACTGGAAAGCTGAATTTCTAGTTTATTACATGAAAGTTATATTGCTTGTTAGCTCAAGTGTTTAAGCCCTTTTCTTTTTTAGTTCAAAAATGTTAAATTTTGTAGTCCATCAATCCAACCATCTCAGAGCTGTTACTGGAGCTAAAAAACCTCATAAGGGAAAAAAATTAAAAACAAATTAATTGGAGTAGATGAGATAAATCAAGTAGTGAAGTCAAGAGTAAATTATCAAAAAGATCTTTTATCAAAAATGAATAATTTTTTCTACTTCAAGAGTAACCCATTAATTTTATTCCCCCACTCCATTCCTTAGCATGATTGTAGTTCAAGCAGCATAATATAAAAATAGGCTTATTAAGATATGAAATGTGTTTAACTCTCATCATAAGCACCACAGTCCTTCAAAATTTAATTAAAAATATATATATAAATCAGGAGAGCATAAAAGCATTTGCACTTTTCAATAATTAAGGGGAAAAACACATTTATAATTGGCAAGCAGTAAGCAAAAGAGAGCCAGAAAATAAATGGCCTGGGTTGGACTTGGCAACTCTGAAGTACTAGGACTGCTTTCATTGACCTTAAATGAGCTTTTGCAGCATTTCCTACAGAGTAATTCCAGGGATTTCTTTCAAAAGACAAAATGTAGGAGGTCCAGTGTGATATGAGTTGGGCAGAGTGATTCCTTGCTTACCTGTGTCATTTCTACAAGACACTGAGCTCCTCAATCCTGAAGGAAAAAGGAGCACAAAATAAAAAGCATCGAATAGATATTCCTCTTTAAGGCTTTTATCTCACTGGCATCCCCCAATTGAGCAAACTCTCAAATTCCTGCCTAGAGTGGCCAAAGAGAAGGGGTGGGGCACATCAGCCCCTCCCTGACACAGGTGTGACACCTGACTCCTTTTGCAGGGGCTTATACCACATGTGGACCTGTCCATTTTATTCACCTCTGCACAATCCTGTGCATCCTTTTACTCTCATGAAGTAATTACAAGATGAGAAAGCACCAAAGGGTCCTTAAGCCAAGGCTCCAAGGTGCTAAAGGAGCATGCAAGGCACTGCCAATCCCTAAAGCAAGAACCTGAGTGACAAATTCTGACCCTGGGGAGTTGGCTGCAGGGGTTATCAAGCATTAAGAGATAGCTGGCACAACAATTTCAGGGCTTCTGGGGACTTTTTGGGAGAGCTTGCAATAAAATAATGAGGTAAATCATAGCACAGCAGATTGGGGGTGCAGCAAAAGTACTGATGGTGAAGGAAAGGTAATCAAAAAGATTAAATAGTTTGCCAATTATTATCAACTCATATTATATGATTATTATTTGGCTGAGATACCTATATCTATATCTCAGGCACTGTGGGAACCCAAATTCAATTTCATAATTCATAGGCAGCCTGAGAGGTAGGCAGAATTTTTTGGCAAATTTACAACATTAAAACACTTCTTCAGATTCAGTATACTGAACCTTGAATCCTGCTTTCCACTTCATGTAACTCTGATGCTAAGGTATCAGAGTCCTGTTAATTACATCCTTGTGTCACAAAGACAAAACCACAGCTTTAAGGAGGAAATGTATTAGTTGCCACCAACCTAGAACTTGTGACCCTAGAATTCTGATTTGCTTCCTTAAGGGAACCCAGTTCAAGGAAATTCAATAGAATCTACTAAACAAACAAACCAGCACTGAAACCACTTAAGCAAGAGCATTCAGGATTGCAGACTCTATGGCTGCTTTAGCAAGTTGTCAGGGCAACAGTTTCCCTTAATATTTAAATAAATATAATTAATGTGAAAGAAATATACAAGCTTATTTGCTTGTCTGTATATTTCCCTTAGTGAATGCAGAGACTATAAGAAAAGGCTCATTAGGAGAATTCCATAAGAGGATGCTCAGTCTTTTCATTGTGTTCCTAAAAAAAATAAAACAAAAAAAATCACAAAATCCAAATCTCTGTAAATGAACAATCTGATGATGTATTGATGGAAGCTTGCACTCAAAGAGAAGAATAAGAGGTATATTTTGTGTGCACATGCATAGGGCACACACACATCCAGAAATGTACACATGTGCTTTCTATGGAGACAAAAAAGCCTTAAAAAGGAGAAACTGAACAGTCACAAGTATTCCTAAAAGAAAAAAGTAGTGCTTTAGTATCATTTCCACTTAAGGTTTCCTGGCAAAGATTTGGTCTGCCTTTTCCCCTAGTCAGGATCAAGGAGTCCAGGTACACCTTGCTCAGTTCCCCAGGCACATTAAGACCAAGATGTCCAAATGTAATGATTGGGCCAAATTAAGTGTTTCAAGCATTACAGAACTTTTTTTTTTTTACCTTGCCAGCAAAAAATAACAACAGTTTATATGATTCTTAAATATCAGTATATTATCAGTGTGCTGAAAAAAACAAATAAATTCAATTATTCACCCAGAAACACACTGACATCTGCTTAGAAGGAGAAATTAATTTTAAGTTATTGCTGGATTTTTACTGAAATTGAGGAATGAATTTTCCTTGAGGACTGGAGTGAGAGTGACAGCTTCAATACTTTTGTTTAGCCCTCTTAAAAGTTTGTTTTTAAAGCTTTAGTGGAAGTTAAACAGTATTTTTAAATAATTCTTGCTCTCTGTAATATCAAATGAAAACATAAACAGGGATTATTCTATAAGCAACAAATCTATTTGAAGTCAGTATTTTTTTGCTGCCATCAGAAGATGCCTGGGCAATGCCTATCTCCAGTGACCTGGAGGTCTCCTTTACCTACTCCAAAAATAGAATTCTTGCTATTTATACCTTTTCATACCTTCATCATGGAATATGACACCCCCCACAATTACTCCATTTGCTGTAGAATGCAACATTACAGTGCAATGACAAAATGCAACAGAAAATGAGCAAAATCAGTATGTGAAGGGCATCAAGGTTCATCCCACCCAGCTCACAGGTGGGCTGTTTTCATTACTGCAATTAAGTAATAATTTAGTAAGGGAAATGCATTGCAAGCTCTGAAAGCAAAGAATGAACATCCTGAAATGCATCCTCTTTGTGACAGATCTGTCAAGTGGGCCTGGATCACTTTTAATTTAGAGCTTCTGTTGAAGATGAAAATTATCCCCCCACCATCTCTTATGAGAATATAACAATGGAATCATAGAATGTTTTGGGCTGGAAGGGACTTTAAAGATCATCTCGTTCCAATCCCCCTGCCATGAACAGGGTCAGAGCCCCATCCAACCTGGCCTTGGAAACTTCCAGGGGTGGGGCAGCCACAGCTTCTCTGGGCACCCTGTGCCAGCACCTCACCACTCTCACAGCAAAGAATTTTTTTCCTGATATCTAATCCAAACCTGCTTTCATTCTGAACCCATTCCCCCTTGTCCTGTCACTACATGCTCGTGTTAATAGTCCCTCTGCATCTTTCTTGTGGGCTCCCTTCAGGGGTTTGTGGCACCAGGAAGCACCAAAAACTCAAAGACTGAGAACCAGCTCCTGATTTTGAGTTTATGGCTGTACCAATGGGAATGGCAGCCCTCAGGTGCAGCAGCCTAGGAATGAAACAGGGAGTCTCCAGGGGCTGAGGGGAGCTGTTTCACTCTGTGCTGCTATATACATTGAAACCCCCTCACATTAAAAGAAAACAAACATAAAACTTGTTAGCTTTTAAAAATCTTCTGGCACACAAAGACAAATTAGACCCAGCTAAAAAACCCTCCCAAGCCAAATTACAGTTGCCATCCAAACATCCTGTTGGTAATGATTTCGTTCACTGAAATGTTACATGCACTGCTTCAATTTATGAATCTGCATTTCAGATGAAAAAGTGCAAAATAAGGTCTATTAAATTAGATATTAAAGATTTTGCTACTGACTGCAGTTTCTGTTGCATTAGACAAGCACATTATTTGCCATAGCAGGCAGAAAAACAATGACTAAAGGCTGTTATTATGCTGTAACAGCTACATTAAGATAACTGCAAAAATAATTGTAGATTCACAACATCAGCTCTGCGTAAACAGTTCCAGAAACATTTCTATAACTTTAATTTGCAGTGTTACATAAAGAACAGGGCTTAAGCCAAGGAATAGGGATAGACAAGAGTAAAGTCTTGCAAGTTTAGAAATAATAGTGCTGGCCTATTACGCTACATCTGTGTTAGCAAATATTTTAGGAAGAGATCAAAGTGGCTGCTGAGCTCCCCACACTGCTATTCCACGTGGCTTTGGCAGTATGCTCTGGATTAGAGACAGTCTTACCCCCTATGCTCAAGCTTCCTGACAGGAAGATTTATTAGATGCACATGGGAAGTCCTCGCAGTAGACAGAGGCCGTGCATGGAAATATTGTGGGTCTAAGGAAAACACACCAAGGGACATTCAGAGTGCTTTTGGAGAAGAGGCTGCTTGTTCACTTCCACCTCTAAAGAATCTCCATTTTTTGTCCCAAAATAGCTCTGGGAACTGAGTTAGGATGTGGTGTCTGGGGACTCACTTCAAAACTGAACATTACTGCTCTGATCTGAACCACTGCTGTAGACACAGACTTGCAGGGCTACCAAACAGTTTGCAGCACATTTATCTTTCCGAACTCAACTACCACTTTCCTGTTATCACTTTAAGAGGTTCAGGCCTTTTAGGTAACACTTCCAGAAAAATGTCACACAGCATTATTACACATCACTTGGTTAATTAAGCAGCATAATTTGCGGAAATATTGTGCTGTTGCTAACGATGCGGCTTAGAGATGCAGAAAAGAAGAGGGTACAAAATACTACAGAATGTGTACTTAAAAATAAATCCAAAATAGTCATGTTTCTGTGATGGAGAGATACATAAACAGAAGACTTCAAAGCAGGAGAAGCAGCTACACTACAGACACCTACCAGAGATACCTGGATATCTGTGCTCCACATGGATTCCTCTGTCACGTGCCCTCCATCCCAAAACAAACCTGCCTTCCTCAGAAAGAGGATTATCAGACAGGGATCTGCTGCTGGCTCCTTGGGTCTTTTGCCAGCAGCAGTGACAGTGAAAGATGAGGTGAGCAGCTGATCAATTCCAGTAAGGACTGGGAGTTAGAAACACTAAACTCTGTGTATGTGTGGCACACTTGAGGCTTCATATCCCTGTTTACCTTGGTCATTCTGTCACCTGAGTTCCTGACATTGCACTTGTAATCCCTGGAGCATAGGCAGTACCTGCATACTGGTATGGGCATGGCTGGCTCCCCTAAAAGAGATGGGAAGAGGGTGAATTGATTGTATCAATTCAGCAGGTTGCAGCAGGGTTCACATCAACTCACTCTCACTCATACACTGGGCATCAGAGCAACCTCAGCAGGGGATGTGTCATCACAAACCCTTCATGTCTTCATACCTACCTTTGCTTCCCCCAATGCAATGGGCTGTACCTGGTGAGTTTTGGAGTGATTCTATCAAATACTGGGCAAGTAATCTGCCACAAATCAGCTTTGCCAAGAGAAGACGTGTGGGACACAAAACTGACTTTGAGATATATGCAAAGACATGCTCAGACTTACCACATCTCCTCATGGGGAAAATTCCAAGCTACAGCACACAAGCACTGCTCAGCAGATGACATGGAGGAATAAATTTAAGAAGCTGAAGGTGGTTTATTCACACACCTCTGATTGCAGCTTACATCTGAGCTGTTCCAGTCATTGCTGTGGAGGCAACAGTTCAAATACTACTACTGATCCTTTCAGGTCAGGGACAGCCCTGAAAAGGGGCCCCCAGACCAAAATGGCAGAATCTGTAAAAGCTGGGGAAGTTAGGAGGTAGAAACTAGACCTTTAAGGATTAAGTAAAACATAGACCAACACATTTGTTTGTGCTGCAGTTCGCTATGTCTCCAAGCTCCTGAGAGATTTGTCTTTTGATGGTCCCAAACCCTTGCAAATACCTGCACATCAAGATCTCCACCTCCCTGGGAGGTGGGAGACAGAAAAATAGGAAGGGATAGGGACATAAGGACTGCTCAGAAGATCCATGTGGCTTGATGAAATAGAAAGAAACCAGCTAGAGGCACATAGGGCTGACCATGGCATAGTCCTGGAATGTGGCTGGACGCTGCAGGGAGCACAACCACTCCAGACACCTGCTTACATTGTCCAGAATAAACAGGAAGACTGACAAGCTCAGTTCAGGAAAAAGCTAAAGCAGACAAGACATGTTGAAAGCTATGCCTCACATCAAAGCATGTCATGGCTTGAAACCCATCAAGTCTGTTAATACTAAAGGTCAGTGTTTTTGATCAGTCACAGGAATGTCTACCTGTGAGCTACAGCCAGTGAGAAATCAGCAACCATCTTTCATGCTTAAACAACCTTGTTTTACATAACAAGGTGTGTATCAGCACTCAAGCTTAAATGGGACTATTACAATCAGACATTGTAACAAGCAGGCAGTGCAAGGCAAGCGTTTCCTGGTGAGAGCTTCTGTAGCAGCAGCAGATGCATAACTCCAGGATATTTGCTCCTTTCATGTTTTGTACCAGCTCTACCCAGTTGGGCAAATCATGTTCAGCTTGTTTCTAAATACTTAGCTACATTACTGAGTTACTTGGGAATTTTTAAAATGGAGTTAATTGTCATAAAGAACTGTCTGCTGTGTTAACCCACGAGTATGTGGAATTGCATTGCACTTGTCTGATAAGTTTGAGGAACACAGGCTGGTACATGCAGAAGGTTATTGAAAAATAGAAGGAAGAGTTAGTTCTGGGTGGTAGCACAACTAGAGCAAAGACAAGTATTGAATGCAGCATTCACCCCCACTGACAGGTTGCAGTGAGACTGAGATGTCCATCAATCATAAAGAGTCAGTTTTCCAGCTCAAGCTACAGATCTCAGCAGCTTATGCCATTCTAGAGAGTTATTTTTCCACAAAATCACTTCCCCAGTCCAGTTCATCACTTGGCATCACCAGCATTTGTGAAAGGACCACAACCAGGACAGCCTGACCCACCTGGGAAAGAAGATGCTGAGGGCAGCAACCTGGCCAAACCACTGCCTGCCAAGCTCCCCAAAAGTCAGCAGGCAGGAGCTACACAGGTGACTGGAATTTTACAAGTCCAAGGAGGCCTATGGAAAGCCAGCTCAACAGCCCTATCATTTTACATGATTAGTAAAACCCTTTTTGTCCATAAAAATGGCACTGTAATTCAATTACACATTGAATTTAATGAAAACTTCCTTTAAGCAGCTGCATACACTAACAGAGTTAAAGCTGTGAATGTCCATGCTTTGCACATAATGTAAGCATTGCTTTTGAATAGTATTTTTTTTTAATAGAACTTTTCTGGAAGGGTTTTTGACAAATCTCTTCCTATGAAAATGCCCACTTGTCATAATCCAGAATTTTTCATGAAAAAAAAAAATCCCATATTTGAAATACTGGGATATTTTTGCCTTGGGAAAATAAGGGGTTTTTTTGCACAAAAACCTGTTCTCTATGCCATACAGTTCACCTGCTCCATTTCATGAAGTGATCAACACTAGGTTTCTTCAGATAAACAAACCTGGATAGAAAAATTCATTTCAGTTTTGGATATGATGTGCTTGCATAATTTGCTTTCTCATGCCAGCCTAAAGACATGTTTTTTTTGGTGCTGCATAGGGCAAGGTGTTTTCTGACAAAGACATGCCACAGTCAAAGACTTAAAATGATTAGTGGAATTGCAAAGGCAGGAATTTAAGTGGTATTTAAGACAACCAGGAAACACCTTCAGTATCTCTTCTTATTCCCACCTCAGAAACTCCCAAAGCAAGGCTAACCCCACCTTCTGACTGATGACTGAAAACTGGGATTGCCTCAAACACTCATAACTATTAGTGACACAGGTTATAGAATACAGAAAGACTCAGAGCGTTGCCTTTGGTCTAAAACCACTGTTACAAAGAAAGAAAACAACAAAAGCCCAGAAGCAGCAGTCAACAGCTGAAAGGAGCTTTGTGAAAAAGTAAAGGTTAAAATTTCATATATTTTAAAGATCAGGTTTTCATTTCAGTTAATTTTCCATATCTTTACTGACACAAAAGGCAGTCTTCTGCTAGAAGCTTCTATCCCATTCCCCCTCCCCCCTTAATAAAGAATAAACTTTTAGGAAACGTTTTACATTAGAACTTACTTCCATTTTGAAGCAGAAAAATATTTTTCTACAGGGGATAATCATATGCTACTACTGCAAAAGAACAGGTCCAAGAATTTTTAGCATGAAATGAATATACAGACAGCCTGTTCCTTCATACAGGTGGTACCTGAACAGCAGGATAATTAACCTACTCCAGTTGTCTCACTCTTCAACCCAAGCAAACACAAGATACACACCTGTGTTTCACGAAAGCCAGCTAAGGAAAGTTGGGATTTATATCCAACCTTTTATTTCTAATGACTTTCAAATTACTTCAGGTCATTTCGCCTCCTTTCCTCCTGCCAGCCAATTTCCTTCTGAGAAAGACAGCTCAATTTTGCTGGAGGTGGTGATCCTAGCAAACTTCCAAACACCCTCACAAGGTGCTTGCTTAGCCCCTCTCTTCCAGGATGGGGAATAGAAGGAAGGTGAGAACACTTCAACAGGGAGAGAAAAAGGTGCATGTGCAAGCAAAGCAGGAACAGGAATTAATTCACAACTTTCCAGGAGCAGGAAGATGTCTAGGCACTCCCCAGCAAGAGGTGAGTGAGGACAGGGTAGGAAACAGAAGGCTTCACACTGCACAAGCACCATCCAGCCAAAACACTGATTTATCAATACTATTTTAGCATGAACCTGCCCCACCAGACCCAGTACCCCAGGACAGCTGGGTGCTTGTCCCCAAGTCCTGCTGTGCTGGGTTTGGCTGGGGTAGAGTTAGGTTTCCTCACAGTGTCTGCCATGGGGCTGTGTTTTAGATTTATGCTGAACACAAGAGTTGATAATATTGAGATGTTTTTGTTGTTGTGAGCAGGGCTTGCACAGAGCCAAGGCCTTTTCTGTTTCTCATACAGCCATGCTGGTATGGAGGCTAGGGGTGTGTGGGATTTTGGGAGGACTCACAGCCAGGAGAAGTGACCCAAACTGCCCTCAGGGATATTCCAGCCCACATGACATCCTGCTCACTGTATGAAGTGGGGGGAAGAAGGAAGGAGGGGATGCTTGGACTGATGACATTTGTCTTCCCAAGCCACTGTTATGTGTGATAACATGGGGGCCTTGATCACCTGGAGATGGCTGAACACCTGCCCAGCCATGGGAAGCAGGGAATGAACGCTTTGTTCTGCTCTGCTTGTGTGCACGGCTTTTGCTTTTCCTACAAACTGCCTTTACCTCAACCCATGAGTGTTCCAGCTTTTGCCCCTCTGATTCTGTCCCTGATCCCTCTGGTGGGCAGTGGGCAAGTGGCTGCCTCAGGCTTGGCTGCTGCCTGGGGTTAAACCACCACACCCATTGCAGCACTGGCAGCTTGGTTTCTTCAGTGTTTGCAGACACACTTCTCTTCCTAAATGCACTCTGTTCTGTCATAAACCTCATACCACCAGCAGAGACAGAATGATATTAATTTAATGCATTGAATATTCAATAACACTGTCCTTGTTCAATACATTTAAATTGTAATCTGTGAGGCACAGTCACAAGAAACAAGTTGAGAAAGTTCACTCCTAGCTTTTAATGATACTGAAAATTTGGAGTTAATTTGATGTGGAGTCAAATGGTGTGGATGATTAGTGCTGCATCAATTTTAATACTCTCCTAATACTGAGAAATTATTGTCTTCATCTTAACTTTCTAAAAGAGTTTTCAGACCTAGTTTAATTAAACACTTAGATTTTTCTTCAGTGATCAAAATAGCTTTGTAAATATGCAAAACCAGCAGCTAAGCTCAGACTGATTTCTTCAATACCTACAAATTCTTATCTTTTCCTAATGTATTTTAGACTTTAATTTACCATGAATAGTCAAAACTTATTTATATTTACAGGGTACATATTGTACTCACAGGCATAAAAAATGTAATTTGTCACATCTAATGAGTCACCATTAGCTTTTGTTTCTACCTTTCTATAAACAGAATATTTTTAATGTATTCAACTGGAGTTATTTTTTTACCCAACAACTTATATAATTATTTTTAAGAAGAGCAGTCATATGTCAGCCCATCACTACTACTGCAGCTTATTTGCACATAAATGAAAATCTGGAAAAGCCTACTTAAAGGAAACATTCCATGAAGAAAAAAAAAAAAAAAAGCTATTATCTCTATATAAAGGCAAACATAACCAAAACTTTTGGATTTCCTTTTTTTTTTTTTCTTAAATGCTTGTGAGACTTTCAGAAAGATGCTGCTTCTCTCCTTAAGAACTTGAAACCAACTCTAATTTGGTTTGGAAAACCAAACAGAATTAAAAAGTAAGATTGGCATAAGAAGCAGCTCTCCATCACAGCAAATTACACTCTCAACCCTTTCAAAACATTTGCACCATAAACTCTGAGGTGTGAAAACACACACATGTGCAGAGTCTTCCTTGGCAAAACCCTTCCAATTAATTGTTACAAAAATGCCACTTACAGGCTGATTCTTGTGAAACTGGGATCCCAGCTAAGGTATGATATATGAAAACATGTGAAACACTGCTTCACCTCTGTAGTGGTAGTTCAACAATGACAACAAGCCCAGTTTAGAAACACCAGTCAATGATAAAATACTTAGATGCAGAATACTTAAATTCCTAGAAAATTAAATTATGAAGCAGAAGACAGGAAAACTATACACCTCAATATATCTCGAAGATAATTTTTTAAGTTATTTTTAA
Source organism: Tychaedon coryphoeus (assembly GCA_013398595.1). NCBI lineage: Eukaryota > Metazoa > Chordata > Aves > Passeriformes > Muscicapidae > Tychaedon > Tychaedon coryphoeus. The sequence goes on along the minus strand of WBND01000736.1, from coordinate 44,991 downwards.
GCTCTGAGAAATGAGATTTTAATAGACAGGAAACTCTTAACCATTAATGGGTTGTTAAGAACATGGAGTCATGAAAAAAAAAAACCAGGAAGCTAAAACTACTTTAAGATGCTTAAAACATCATTTGAAAGCAGAATTGTGACTGACAGATTCATACACAAAAAAAATATCACCTTGCAGTATCTGCAAGTACCACACAATTCCTTATCTGGTATCTTACTGTTCAGACAGCTGCTCTTCCTTTGGCATTACCAGCACCACATTCCTGTCTTTCAGAGCACCTAGTTTAAAAAGTCTTTACTGAATTGAATAGAATGAACAAGAAAAAAAATCACAGGAAAAAAAAAACAAACATAAAGCTCAAAAGAGTTTTTTTCCAATTATATTTGTTTTCCAGAAATACTCACCAATTTTAAATAATGACTCCATTCTTCATCTTCAAAATAAACCTTGAGTTGTGGGAAGAGGAGAAAACAGTGGGGAAATTAAAACTCATTGCTCATAGTGCACACCAGTGTAGTGGATGCCTGCCTGTTATCACAATAACCACCTGGTCTGGAGAGTAACTTGAATTATGAAGTACAAAGAACCCTTCACAGACACAGTGCAAGATAGAGGGAAGGTCAGCTCAAATCTTTAGATAAACTGTCAGGTGAAGGTGAGCTTGAATTTTCATGGTGTGTTAGAGAAACCGTGGAAAAACAGCTTCTGGTGCCAGGGATACCAAGAATTCCCAGATGACAGGGAACTGCATTTCCAAATGTTGAAATACAAATCCTTATCAGTGCTGCACACTAAGAGGTTATCTTTAAAGGGTGTTCTTCACTATGTCTGAATATCTGTGGAGAGCTTTGTGCCTTGGGATGTATCACCATGGAGCACTTTGTTTCTTTCCTGGCTGGAGCTAAGGAGTGCTGATTTGAGGTGTGGCCAAGCAAAAAGCTCTGGAGCTCATCTGCTCTCAGAACATGCCAGGCTTCAACCAGACATGGTGACAACCTCAGCACATGACTGCAAGGAAAGGCCTTGGTTGCAATCAGAGTGTCACTAGAAGGAAGGTGAAAGCTGAATTTCTCTTTGCAATCCATCAATATTCAAAGAGCAGGAGGAAGAAATTGGCTTTCCATGGGTATCGAAAGAGAAAATTTTCCAGTCTTGCAAGGCAGGCAGCAGCACACTCACCATTAAAATGCAGAGGTGGGCTCCAAAAAGCCCTAATTATTAGGTTATCTGTATTTACATGTTCACCTTGCAAATTTTGTCATTCACTTTTATTAATCTATCATTAATTTTAAGAAAATGTGCATAGCTCAAATATTCTGTCAATCTCATTATGAATGCTTCTGACCAAGACAAGTCTCTGATTTTAGGATGGAACAAAATCTAATCTATCTTTCAGTGTTAAGACTGCTGTAAAATCATTTTACAATGCAAGGAATGAAACCATATATGCATTTGTTTTCTCCTCCTCAGAGTTTATTTTGCATGTGATTTTACAGTTTATACTTCACATCATACATTTATTCCTTCTCTTGAAAGAAGGTTTGACACAGACGCTTGCCATTACATTTTGAAACCTGGAACTGGTGCCAGTAAAAAAAGAAAAAAAAAAGAGAAAAAAAAGGAAGCAAAAAACCAACAAAAACCCCCTATAAAACATATTAGATCAATACAGTGTAAATATAACATGTACTAGAAGTTGCTCTTTTTTTCACTACAAGAAAAGCAATCTGGGAAAAAAAAAAGATAATCAGTTCCAGTTGCTAAAACAGTTCAGTATATTTTATTTAAAGTCAGAGCGTAACAGGAATGCTTTTATTAGCCCACAACCAAACAATGATCAAACTGGTGCAGAGGAAAATGAAGCATGATCCTATGGTACTCAACTGCAATATAACATTCTCTGCCACACAGAACATATCAGACTGGGGATGTTCACAAAGTCCTTTCATCAGTGTGAACTCTGCAAAAGACTGTTTTTCATCATGCTGCATTATTCCATCCCTTATTTTGCTTAAGAAATAGGCCACAAGTAAGCATTCCAAGAACTGTGAATAGATTGTCAGTGTTGGCACCAACTATTCAGTAGTTTACACAATGGTTCACAAAGGAAACTGGGTAAAATTATGACTTGGAAATGGTCACGGACATCTTCCTCTTTGGCTACTTTAAAAGTTAGAAAATTCAGATTGGTACAAAAGACATTCATTTCGGAACCAATTCAAATATGTTTTTAAATAAATGGAACAAAATAAAGCATGTCTTGTTAATTTGGTATTAATTTTCCAGAATACTCTGCAATACGTTTTCAAATATACAAAATCTTACTCTTTACAAAAAAGTTGTAGCTCATGAAGGAACTCACTTGAATTATCTTAGCAGCACTCCAATAATTAACTATCTTAATTTTAATCAATAAAACCACCTTAGTTTGATCACTGAATTTTGAGACTGCTTCTTCACAAGAAGCAATGTTTCAAAAGTTATAAAAGTGCAAGGACATCATCATGTTCCAAGCTGAAAGGCAGCTTCTGGAAGTAGTGAAATCAGTATTGCAAGGTCCTGATGTTAGCAAAATAAATGCAGTGGGAAGAACTACACTTTAAGTACCTCTTCCAGTGTGGTATTGTTGCATTAAGACCAAAACATGCTGCTCACTGAACATTTTAGTAATCTAAATAAAATAGTTGTGTCATTTTTATCCAGCTCTAGCACGTGAGATGCTCAGACTAAGTGATTTGGGTGGGAGCAGGCAACCAGCACACACAATAGCATCAGCAGGCCCCCACTCAATCGGCCTGCTCATTTTGCTGCCCAGCATTTTTGTGCATTTCTAATTAAATAAAAAAAATGGCAAAGTACAAGACTCTCAGAGGACCTTCTCATCCATTTGGATAAACATTTCTAATTCCATGTCAGACTTCATTGAAGAAGAGGAGCCTCAAATTAGGTCCCACAAACAGTTAAGGCTGCCTTTTAGCCAAAAACTTCTGTTTTATTTAAGCAAACTGCTTACTTTTAGTAAGAAGCATTAATATATAATGACTATTTGAATTCACTATCAAAATGAGGATTACAAGAAATTACAAACTTTGGAGCAGGATCACTCTTATCATTCCTGATAAAATTCTGTAAACAACAATTTAATTGAGAATACCTGCTGCTTTGCAACACCTTAAGTGTAATTTTGTACTACTAGAACTACAAACCCAACGTTTTCCTTTCTGCCTCTTTGTAAAGCTTCCTCAAAAGAGGGTCTAGCAAGTCAAGAGCTCTGCAATTACATGTGAATATTAATCTTACATTTTAAACACCTAATATTACTCTACTCAGCCTCAGAAAGCCTCCTTAGAGCAAGCTTTGTTATACTTAGTACTAGTACAGTGTATCAGCACTTCTTTGTGACTTGCTTCTTCATGGTAGTTACAGAGAACTTCACTTTGGGATGTCCGTGTTGTGAAGCACCAGAGCCACTCTGCTTGGAATGTACACCTAGGAAAACATGACAAGAACAAAAGCAGCTGAAAAACACAGAAACCTTACAGCACACGACTTCTAAAAAACCAGCATGTGCAGAGTATTTTAACTGTTAAAAATCTGTCACTTGGGCACTGTTGTGGGTCATAAATATCATATTTAAGGAACAATTATTGACTGCTTAGTCCCTAGCACCGAAATTGCACAAAATAAAAAGTTTAAAGGCAGCCTGATTACAATCTCTTTTCTATCTCTTGTCTATTTTTCTTTTAATAACTTATGGTGGTATATTTTAGGTGGCTACCAGGAGAGGGCCTCATATGATTTACAATGACCAGTTTCAAAAACCTGAGAACATCTAGGTCCACAAACTGGTCAGTGATAAAAGACAAAGTTTTGCAACTCTCTTTTGCTGTGAGTTAAATTTGTCCCAAGACCTGTGATGTAATTTCATATAGGTAAATATGACACAGCAGCATATTCTTCACATTCTTGTCACCTTTGGAATGTCAGCGTTGAGCAATAAAACTCACTCTCAAGATTGGACAGAATCAAAATTAACCATTTAAGTGATTGCATTTTTCTTCCCTTTCTTTTTTCCTGAAATAGAAAATACCCAAACACATATAATCAAAAGACTCCTCATTGATCACAAAAGAACTTGTGGCAATGTATTTTACATGACATTCCTTCCAAGCTGAGCAGAGTCACAATCAGAAAACAAGACTGATATGTGGTATCTACCAATTACCTTGATACATGGTACTCCATCAATTGTCAGGTCTATGAATGTGTTTTCTGAACAAGTCAATAAAAATGCAATTATAAAAGGTAACACAAGATTGAAGATTATTGGCTTCATTCTGACAATGTCCTCTTTTAGACTATCCTTCATCCCTGTGGAATGTCTAATATTCTGCAATTTCAGCTGCGTTATCTGCTAACGAGAGCCTGATGGCATAAAGGCTTTCATTGTTTTCTAAACAGAATAAAGCAATAAAGCAAAGAGCTTTAGGAAAAGGAGAAAAAGGAAAAGAACAGCTGATCTTCATTGAATCAGACAGAGCAGTGTCCAATGCTCCTTGAAAGGCAGCGAACATAATGATTTCCCCTAAGGTTTCAGTGATAAATAGCTTCTATAAACCAGTGCAGGAGAGGAAATACTTAATGAAGTCAACTACCTCAAAACATATAGATAAAGGAGAGATTCTGAAGTTGTGCACTGAGAAATTCAGCGCTCTGGGTTTGGATGATGAAGTGGGAAGGGAGAAGGAACAAACAGAAATAAGTTTTCTAAGAAAGAATTTGTAAAATGTTATTCAGTTATGGAAAAAAAAAATAATGTTAATTAGGACACAGCAATTCTCAAATATATTCTGGTCAATAATGTGTCAGATCCTAGGAGAAGTAAATTATCCCAATTCCTTTAAAGTCAATTTACATCAGCTGAGAACCTGAGAGCAGTGCGGCTCATCCAACTCCAACCACTTCACTGACAACCAGAATTTTAAAACTGGTTTAAGCACAAGAGCTTGTGCAGATGCTTGCATTTAAACTAATGACAGATACGTTTTGCATTTGCCATGAGAAGATGTAACTTCTGTTACTTGTTTCTTCCTTACCTCGGGAAAGCAAGCACACTTTTTAGAGTTTTTTTTATCTTGGTGGGCTTGTTGCTAAATCATAGAAAAGCCACATATGGCACCACTCTTATTTCATTGGTAAGTGTAACCACCTCCAAGCTATTTGCTACAAAAAGCAACAATTAAGGCATGAATAATGAAATATATCAATTATTGATTACACCAATTAATAATTTAAAATAAGATCATTAATTATTCATTCCACTGGCATACTTTTTTTTTTTAAAAGGAAAAATGCTACACAATTATTAGATATTACTCATTACAAATATATAGGTATTATTCTTTTCCCCAGCCCAACAATATTTCCAGAAATACTACATTCTATGTGCTCTGGCTTTATTGCTTGTTTAAATAGACAGAACTCAGAACATTTGTGTGGTGGTTTGAGGAAGAAAAATGTGACCAATGAGGTTGGAAAGATGCCTTGGTCTTCCCTGAGGTAAGGTGAAAACAGGAAGATTATCTGCCCAGGATTCCAGCAGGGTTTTCTGCCTAGATTTCTCACCTCCAGTCCTCATAGCCTGAACCATGAAACTTCCTCAGATTTTCACTCCAGTATGACTCCTTTTCTTTCACAACCTCTCACCTGAATTACCAGTCCTGTAGTAGCATATCCCCCTTCAATTAAATTTATATTCTCCATATTTTTCTTGAGTGTACTGACTTTCAAGCCATTGTAGCAAGTCAGTGTTCCAAGCATATGGTTCAATCTGCCATTCAGTGACACTATTAAAAAAAGTCAGGAATCCATTGCTGACAGGATAAGCTGAAATGCAAGCATTTTATTTTATGTTTGAGTCCAGACACTTTCAAATATATAAATGTATGAATTATCCTTAGCTCTAGATGTGTCTGGATTGGACCTTGGACATTCAATTGATCAATGATTCACTCTAATTCAGTGTCATCTACAACTGTGCTGTCTCATCGTGCTGGTCACTGCTCCAGACTCCAAACTCCCTCAGAATTCCTAAGACTCTCTCCTTGATACCAGCCAACAGCTGCACACCTAACCTCTGACTGCTGAAACAGCAGTGGCCCAGCCAGCTTCTAACCCACCTAACAATCTTATCCAGCCCTGCAGTTCCTCAGCTCCTAGGCAGGAATGCTGCAGGAGACAAGGCTGAGAGTCTCAGTGAACTGACTGGAGCAACCTTGTGCACGCAGCTTGAGTAATTATATCAAGACAGCAATCAGGCTGACCATGCATGCTCTGATTTTGCTAAATCCAGGCTGGCTTTCTGACTGACCCATTTCATGCAACCCACTTGCTTGGGCACAGATTGCAAGAGGAGGTGGTTCTTGCCTTCTGGAGGAACTGCCCTACAGACCTCTCAGCCTTCCTTTTCAGCCTTGGTTCAGCTGTCAGAAATTTCCCCTGACCACTATGATTTTTCTCAGGTAATAGTCACCAGTCTTGCAATCACATCACTGAAACCATCCAAGCCTCTGGGTGTATCCCACTTACATAGAGCCTCTTTAACCTATTGCTCTGCTACTTTGTTTTCAGTGGTGCACCGTCACATGGAAAGGGTCTGAAAGCAGGCTTTGCCCCTCGAGTGTGAGCCAAGAAAAAGGCACTGAATACTCTTGTATTGTCCATCAAAATTTTGAGTCTTCCCTTCATCAAGGGACTTGCTTTTTTTTTCTTTTTCCTATCAGGAGATTTGCAGAATCACCTTCTTGACCTTCTTCATTATATATACATATACATACATACATATATATATATAGTATGCAGCCTGAGATATATATCTACCTATAAATAGATACTAAAAGTACACAGAGGTTTCCTGATTAAAACCATTACAGGAAACTTAGGTATTCATCAGCAAAAACCACTTTCAGAGATATGAAATTTTTAAGTTTTTCCATACCCTAGGAAGAGTGTCTCAGAAGTTTATTCTTTCATACGCTGTTGCTGAATTACACACTTTCAATTACCAGCTTCAGTTCTATTGATCTCTGTTCTTCTGCTTTTTCTAATCAGAAGTTTTATCCCATTCATGTCTCCTTTACCAGTCCCAAGACTCACTTGATGAACATGGACAGAAATGAAAACACAAAGAACAGAACACTAAAGAGAATTCATTCATAGCTTGACTGTCACCAATCAAATTACCCTCAGTCTCTTTTCTGTTTCAAGCTTTCTGCTCATCCTGAACACTCTTTATAGACACTTTCTCCCCTCCAGGCTCACCCAAGTTGGAAAGGGCCTCAGGGGACCCAAACTCTGTGCTGGAAGCAGGGTGAGCTCTGAGGTTGGAGAAGGTTACTCAGGATCTCAGTGAATTGCCCCTCTGCTCTGTATACCAACTGATAACTTACAACCTCGAGCCCCCTAGGGTTCACACAAACTTCACTATTTTAGGAAGCCAAGAAGACATATAAAACACACACACAGGAAGGTTCATGAGGCCTTTTCTGACAGGGGAGTGCAACATGGGGACTGGAAAATATCAGATCTGTTTGAGACAGGATGACTCAGCTGCAGAGATTTTTTGACAAAAGTTAACTTTCAAATGTTTAGTCATAAAAATATCACTGAAAGTCTTTTTATTCTCTATTTGGCAGGAATGGAGTAACTGCTGCTTCATTGGCAGAAGTGCCAACAGATAGGATGGTGGGGGACAGGAATCTTGTTTATAAGTCAAATCCGAAATGGGTATTTGTTGGCACCTTTGACCTTTTTATACTGCATGTCCATATGAGGCAGCTACACTGTCTGAAACTAGGCAAGTCCCACACAGACCCAGACTTCTGGCACTAAAACAATATCTCTAATAAAGAGACAACAACAACAACAACAAAAAAAGAGATTTTTAATAATCAACCTCTTTCCCACCAACTATCTATCAAGATCATAGTCTGTTCATGGTGGCTATCTCACAGACAGGACAAAGACAACTGGTACTACTACTGGCGAGGAATGTAAGATGTTTTCAGCCAAATTCCTACTCCTTATACTTTTTCTTTTTTTCTGTGAATATCCAGAAAACTTCTAGGAAAGAAAAGAGATTTAAAGAGCTAAGAACAATACAGGAATACCACATATAGGAAGCACCTGTGAACAGCAGCAGCTATAGGCAGAAATATCACCTTACATATTTCAGGAAAAGACTAAAATACACAGTAATCTCCAAATGTATCTAAAAACCCACAAGCAAGAGGTTCTGCAAATGACAACTGCTACTTTCAGATCTGTCAGACTCATTCAGTACCAGGTGCAAGCACAACCAAAATTGGCTGGAACTGCAATGAACTACTCTTCATCCGACTTTCAGGATTGGAAAACGCCAAGCCCTAAAAATAATTTCAAGGTCATTTTGTAACAGATGGGAGAATTACTAGAACTCAGAGCTAGATTAGGCACTGCAGAAAAATACTCAGTAGCACATATTGCAGCTGCTAGATGCAGAAGGCAATGTCACAAGCGCCTGTGCCAACATTGTCCCAAACTTTTAATTAAAATGAGGGCTTTAGACAATCTCCTGTCCCTGTATCACCACTAATTGTCACACATGGACACAATTGTGAGAATATAATTAAACAGCAAAGAATAAAATAGATGATAGCTCTTCCTTTCTGACTATAATTTATTATACAAAACATACACATTTTGGTTTTCATTTTGCCAGATATTGCACATGACAAAGAAGGTATGCTTAAAATAATGTGAAGTTCCACCTTCCAATTCGTTTTTCAATTTACAGCTATACAGGATGAATATGCAGAAAATAATTTCTCAGACTGTGTTGCTTCATTTACGCACAAGAAGTCCATGTACTGCACAGGGTGTGTCTCAAAATTTCTCCTCTATTATTTTCTGCACTCTTTCTTCAGGTTGAGGGAAAGTATGTTAAAAAAGTCAGCAAAACCCCCTGAAAAACAAGTACACTGAAGAGGAAGATAGAATGAAACAAAAATTACTAACACAGTAACTTTACAGTACATTTGCTGGTGGTTTTAAGAAGTCAAATGATCAATGAAGATGAACAAATGAATTTAGAAGTCTTAAGCATCAAGAGGTGAAAATTTAAAAGACTTTTGTGGCATTAAATTCTGACTGATTCACCTAGTTTGACCATTAAAGTTTCTAACTACAAGCATTGTTTCATTCAATCTGTATATCTGTGCACGGCAGGGGAGAAAACAGTTAAAGATTACATCAGTCCCTTAAAATTCAATACATAAATCCTTACCATGAAAGTTATTTAAATGAGTATTTTCAAAGCTAAGGTCACTAAAAGCTTTTGGATCATTTCAATCTATGGGAGTATTTTAATTTGTCCACAGACTCAAGGAAGCAGGAAGTTGCACTTTGATATTGAATAGTATACATTAAGGTCAAGGTTAAAAACTCAAGCCTGTAATAAGGATATTCTTAAAATAAACTATATAATTTCACTTTCATTTAATGTAAAAAGATTATATCGCTGAATGTCAAAAATAGAGAAACAGGAAAAAGACAGCACTGGGGACAGGGGAAAAGGAATGCTCTGCCATGTATTTATTTTTTTTTTAACTAATTGGAATGAACTACAGAAAAAGTAACTTTGTGAAAGTCAAAATATATTAAGCAATTATATTTCACAATAAATGGTATACTAATTCTCCAATGACACAACATCCTCTATAATATTCCACTTAGCCTGCTTATTACTCAGTTTCTGTTGGTGCATGAAGTAGGAAAGTATAACCCCTCCATTTTCATATAAATCCAAACTTTTGGCATGGTACAAAAAATTTACTATGACCCTTATTGATAGCTAGCTCTTTCCTACAGCAAAATTCAGTAGAGTTGGATACCTTAGAAAAAATCTACAAGACATTTTGAGTGATGCATTATTAAAAAATTATATTTTTTCTTCTCCTTGTCCCAAATCTAAGTTTCACATCCAACCACAAATGCCAAGTTAGGTACCAAAAAATGAATTAATCCACCAAGAGGCACTAAGATCTGACAGGGGTTGAAATGCGTGTGCAGCACTTAATTTACATAGTGCAAAGAGATGATAAGACATAAGCAAAACTAAAGGTTTATAAAAGCATTCAAAAAGCACACATCTTTTATAAAACATACCTCCAAAAAGACTAGTATGAGAGTACCAGAGTGGAGTTGTAAATAGAAATGAAGCTGTGGTAAAATGAATCTATTCTTACAGTGGCAAAATGGTTCACAGCTTGTTATTAGAAAGTTTCATTATATGAAATGTTATGTACATTTTGCATATTTGTTAACAATCCATTATAAAAAAAACCCAGTGAAACAAAAAACAGTAGAGTTTTTTAAATAAGTCATATTACAAAGGGCATTTCTGTGCATTTTCTAAGGAGTTTTCAAGGTGTGTCTGATGATTTTGAATTCTGGCCCCCTAAGTGCTTTACTAAACAAGCCTGAAAATTGTACAGTGAAATGCTCAGCAGTGCTTACAAATCTTCATCTTCTTCCAGGATTGTCTGCTCCAGGAATTTCATATCTTCTTCTCATTCTGATATGCCACCTTGAATATTTCTTTTATTAGGTGATTTTTTTAGAATGAATCATGTCACATTTAATCTTCTATTTCTGTAACCCATTTGTGTGCTATTTAAGCTTGACATGAGAAGCATAATTATTGCACGTGATTTCATTTTGCCACAACCCTCTGGGCATGTTTTGCTGACAATGTTTACTCACACACCTTAAGGGAGGTGCATCTCTCAATAAATTACTTCTTCAAAGTTTGGAGTGGAAGAGAAACTAAAATTTTTGAAAAGAGCAACTTAAGTCTCAATCATTATGAATTATTATTAAAAAAAAGGAATAATTATTAAATGACAGGAAAAGAACTTCCATGAGTTTATTGGGGTGGCATCATATGTTATTTGAAATGAATTTTGGTGGGAAGACTTGAGTTGGATTTTAGAAACTACAATTAAGACTAAAGAAACTACTAAGCAGGACAAATTACCCAGTAACTTGGATATAAACCACTATTTGAAATAAAACATCTTTGTTCTACTGCCAAACTGCAGCCGGAGGAATTTACTGTAACTTTTGTTTTTTCTTATCTGAAGATCTCTTTGCTGAATTTAGGTTTTCCAGATTTTTTTCTCAATTACTTTTACTTGATGTCCTTTCACTGATACTTTACCTTTAGTTGGTGCATGGGGAATCTTCTGGGGTGTTGGCTGGAGGTACTCTGTTAATTGGGTGGCAGAAGGACATAAGAGAAAGTTTATCTGGGTTTCTTTCTGACCTGGAGGTGCCATTGCCATGCCACAGCTTATGCTGCAAAAGTGCATTTGCTGCTGTGTTTGCCACATGCCTCATCTTCCATATACTCCTAGCAAACCACAGCTTTGGACTAAATCTAATGGACTAAATGTGGAATATACATTCCAAATTACAGTTAATAGGCTTGCAAAAATTAAGTTAGTGATAGATAATTAAGATGCTCTCCAATCACACAGGCAATGTATTTGAATTGGGCACACGAAGCAAGAACTCTGGAAGCAATAATTTGCTACATAACCTTCAGGAATGAAATCTTAGACCTTTCATTTCAAATTAGCACAAACACTTACCCACACTATGAAAACACTGTCACATGCAGATACTTAAAAAAAAACCAACCCCAAAACCCCTTCCTAAGGTCCTTTACACCAGGCACAATGAAGGCAGAACAATTCTTTCATGCAACGAAAATGTTTTAAATCAGGCAAATGAAAGAAATGCCAATAGTTTGGATACAATGAAAGAAAGAGAGAGAGGTTAGAAGTGATAATTCTCAGGAGTTTAGATCTCATGAGAAAAGTAAGATGTGTCACTAGAAATTCATGTTCTGTTCAGCCATGGAAGGGGAGTGGCCCACACAAATCAGTGCAGATGCTCCATTTTTCAGGCTCTTAAGGTTACAAATGTAACTTATTTGCAGGTGTTCATGTGTAGCAATGTACCCGTGCATAGAGAAACACTCCCTTCACCCACATAAATGTTTTAGGTATAAAAATCTTCTCAGGAAGATAAGTAATTTCAGATTTTTTTTTCAGTGAACTCTTGCCTTAATTTCCAGCCTTTTAGAATAATATTTTTTTGTGCTTGTGACATATACACATATGCATGCATATAGAAAAGAATGGGAAATATGTGCATATATACACATACACCTACATAAAGAAAAGGGAAAATAACATTTTAAAATTGCTAATTGTGATGATTCTGATTTCAAGAGCAATTAAGAAAGGTAGAGTTTTACTAGTGACCACTCAGCTAACAGAAATTAGTGATTTGTGGGAAACTCTTTCTCCATTATTCATATTACTTAAGGACTGGAAATCCTTGAAATTCTTGATGTGAACATAGAAACCCTGTTCCCTTTTGCAAAGTTTTTCTGTAAACTGAGGAGGAAAAACCCAGTTGGCAAACACATGATTGGCTCAAATTTGTGTTTGTAGAGTTAAGCACATGATTTTAAGACAGCAAAGGATCAGATTCTGCAGAGCTTTAAACAAAACAAGCATGAAGATGCAGTTTCTCTAGATGAAAATAAAGCAACTTATAATATTAAAGGTAGCAACTCAAAAGCGTATTAATAGGTTTTCATGCATGTTGGCAAGAAACACTGTGTGCCAGACACTGCAAAAGTGCATGGAAATATAAAAATAAGGTTGAAAGAGAAAAATTAGTTAACATTATTGGTTACAATCAAATCATAATGTCACCTATACTGTATTTAGAAAAAGGTTAATTTCAGAAGATAAATTAAAAATACGCCCTTCCCCCAAATACTAGAAGACACTCTATATTTGTCCAAAGAATTCCAAAACTCACACAAATGAAAGTAAAATTGAAACAAACAAACAACCTCCCAAACAATTTACTTACCATAATTGAATTGGGTCGATAATTGTGAGGAAATTCTTCAGAGAAGTACTCTGTATTGTGGTCCAGCCTTTGATGCCCTCCATATTCTCCAGCATCAGAATCCAGAAGGATTTTATACTTAAAGGCAACTGTTAAGGAGCTGTGCCAATTACCTCTTAAACAGAAAAGAAATCAAAGCAAAAATCTAGAGGAACTAGTAATGAAAGTAATGCAGAAATGAAAGCAGGCTGATATATTCAACATAAAGCAAAAATTACAAAAAAATCTAAGAAAAGAGTGGAAAAGCATACATAACATATAGAAGTCATATGAAATTTTGTTCTGAAAATTTAATTTTAGCACAATGACTCTCCTATTAAAGCAAGTACCTCCTAGTCTCTTCTGCAATATGCCATAAATGAGAAGTTTATAGCATTACAGCAGATATGCACAGCACTTTAGGTGAACTAGACTAAAAACGTACCACTATACAAAACAACGCATTTGAATTGCATTTAATTAGTAACATAATTGTGACCATGAAAATAAATTGGTATTTAGCAATATTTTACAGTCTGATCAAGTGCCAATGAGAAAAGCATGTAATTTTACAGAAGAGAACCCCACAACTCCTCTGAGAGTCTTCTTGAAAAGAGCTGCAATTATTATAGCACAGAGGAACAAAATAAAGAATATATTGTAAGAGAAGGCTCATTAAGAGACAAATATTCTGACTGCAGTTGTTAAAATGGGGTGAATTATTTAACAAAATGTTAAATTTTGTTAAATTTAGCAATGAGTTGGAATGAGTTGGAATACCTGCAGATACTTAAAAGGATTCAAACAGATTTAGCAAAAAATAAAAAATGAAATAAAGTTGAAACAATAAAGTCAGAAAACATAAGGAAATACATGGGGAAATAAAGAGCTAACTCTTGAATATGATTTAATTTCTCCTTATTTGGGACAGCTATAAATAAAATATTTTAATTTTTTTATTATTTCAGTACCTTGTATTTTCTTGTTTGGACATAATTAAAGCATCTTTTTCCCTTCAAAAGTTACAACAGAAAGCAATCTCCACTCCCCACCACCCAAAAAAGAGAGGGAACTAACAATGCTCTATAATCCACTATCTGCTTCCTGTATTCAAAGCCATGGAAGGATCTTATTTTCCTAGAGCTTGTATTTAACAGGATTAGGGATGAGCGAAGCAACACTCTTTCAAAAAAGTCAGTGCTTCTTAAACTGTTCTTAGGTTTCTGTGTTTGCTCAACCTTTTGAAAACAGGCCTGCTCAAAACCTGAAGGATTGTGGTATAAACAGAATTGTTTCCAAGTCTCTTTACATAACTCTATCAGATGAGGTGGGAAATTCCCCAACCACCTTGCCTTACTGACTGAGATATCTGGTGACAAGGAAGGCTGAAGCATGACATCACACACAAGTAACCACAAATTCACTCTGAGGCACTTCAGTCTAGAAGATTGCAATGGAGAAAAGCATATAAGGAAAACAGCAAAGCTGTCAATTAGCTTCCAAATCACAAATGGTAACTAATCCCTTCCCCACAAGTGTTTGCAGCAAAATGAGAGAATGGTCCAAAACCGCCAACTTAGTTGTTGAATTCTACAAGACAGGTGCCCAAAGATCACCATATTCAAAATCATGATGTTTGTTATCTTTCCTTATTAATAAATAAACAAATGGAAAATTATACTTTGCCAGCTTTAGCCCTCAAAGGTTTTCAAGTGCCGTTTTAAAAACAATTAATGAAATTATGTCTGTATTGCCAGAAAGCACTGCTGAAGTTATCACCATGTTTTCATGAATATATAGCATATTTTGTATAAAAACTGAATTAACCAGATCCTGAATTATGTGGCCACAAAATAATTTTAAAATCTTTACAGATCAGGTATTTTTCTGGGAAAAATAACTAGTTTGGTACACATGTGCATTTAAAGCCTCACCAAAAACTCAGTTTCAGAATTTTACAAGCATCTAGTTTTCTGAAGATTACTTTCACAAAAACATTAAACAACAGATGTGCATTTTAATTAAGTACATTATAGAAGTATCTTTTTATGCAGTGAGTCTGTTTTGTTTCTGTGAGTGTTGGAAATACTAGCCTGTATTCTCACTGGGGAAAAAAAAAGCGCCTGATTTCTGCTGTTTGGTGCTCCAACTAAATTTCTCACCCGCTACAGGGGAGAAGAGCAGCAAAAGCAATGAACCCTTACATAGACAGAGCTGAAAATGGAAAAACTGACACATTATCTAACACATTAATTACTGAATTACTATGCTTTTCTAATGTTTTACAATACATATTTTAACATAATTTTTAAATATAATCTTCTGCATGTTTAGTGACACATTTGCAAAGTAAATGCAAGTCATAAAATAGGATAATTTGCATTTTGTTCCAACACTTACTGCTGATAAAAGGAACCAAGTAGTGCTTGTGCGGGTGATAGAGTCTTAAGTGGTAAGGCCATTTTCCTCTTAATAATTCTTGAATTGCACTGAAAAAAACTAGCATTGAAGATGAAGAGTAACATTTTTACATTTCCCCACACACTGCTAATTTTGAAGACTAAGGATTCAACCTAGAAGTGACAAAAAACATATGGAGAGTATCTGGCTAAATTTTGTAATGAAGTCACATATCTTGGCCTGATAAAATTCATCTCAGGATATTTCAATGATAGTTGAAGCCATTTAAGCACCCAACACATGCACAAATACTGAGATGGAGGGGGGTACTGTTCCTTTTTGGTTTTGCCAAATATGATTTTTGTTTAAACCACATATAAATTTACAGATATGTCAATTCATGTTGGTTGGTGATTATAAACATAAAATGTACATTTACTTTTGAGTCAAGTTAGCAAACCTTGTTAAAAAAAGGGGGGGATGGATATACACAGTAGGCATAGATGAAAGATTATTTAACAAAATCAAGTGTGGAATTTCAAGAGAGGAAAAGGAGTAATTTCTGAAATTTTTAAGCCCCTTTCCTGTTCTTTCTCCATCCTTTCAGCCATACTCCTTTTGAACAGAGGAAAGGAGGTTTCCATATTGAATTTTCACTGCAGACTTGCCTTGGAATCCAAGCACTATGCCACAGAAAGGCCTAGGCAGTATAAAAAAACATAAAATTTGAAATTTATGAATAATTTCCCCATTAACATTCAAAGTTTAACTACAGTCAGAAAACTAGAGACAGCTGACCTCGATGTTGATTGTTCATCTACTTCAAAACTGAAGCAAATTAGGCAGAAATAATTTGTTAGCTCAACCTTCCTTTCTCATGAAAAGGCTTCTGAAAGAGCATAACTTATGAAGTAAAATTCCAGCATAAGCACAGAAATGCTTTTCTTTTTCCTTCACGTAGAAACTGGGCAATAGGATATGCCACTCTGATACTTACACAGACTCACAGTGCAAACCTCCTCTTCTCCCTTGCAGATCAAAGAGGCATTCCCACATTAGCATGCTGTATTTCTTATTCACACCTATTAACCTTAAGTATCAACTACCTTGATGGAATTTAGCATTTGATTGATCCTAAATTAAGTCCTTTGTCTCAGTGTGCCAGGATTCTACCAGGCAGGGACAGTTAACACAAGCGCGCTTCAAAGCGGCGCCTTTGCCTTCAGCAGTCGCAGCCAGTGACTCATTTCAATGACCTTCCTTGCTCATTAGAAGCTCTAGGTGCACGTTGTAAATGTCAGAGAGCCTGAATTAATGTGGGGATTTTTATAAAAAGTATATTTTTGCAGCATTTTGATGACAAAATTTGTGATTCCTCAGGTCGGATCGAGCTGTTTGCTTATGGACAACTCTGGCTTCAAACCATAGAATATGCTGAGTTAGAAGAGAGCCACTAGGATCCAAATCCAACTCCTGTCCAGCACAGGACAGCCCCAAGAATCACACGTGCCTGAAAACACTGTCCAAATGCTCCTGATGTCTGTCATGTATGGTGCTGTGACCACTGCCTTGGGGAGCCTGTTCTAGTGCCCAGCCACCCTCTGGGTAAAGAACGTTTTCCTAATATCCAACTTAAACCTGACACAGCTTCATACCATCCCCTCAGGTCCTGTCACTGGTCACCAGAGAGAAAAGATGAGTACCTGAATGTCCTTATGAACCCTAAAATCATGCCACTCTGGTATTCATTCACACTGGGACTACAATGCTTTGATACATGCTATGAAAAAATAGCAATATGTAAAACAAAGAAAGCACTCTTTCCCGTGACTTTTTTTTTTCTGCTTGAGCAGTATATGACAACGTGAAATGTCAAAATATAGAGAAGCTAGCAGAAATTCATACTGCTCAGCATTCATGGACTGCCATGCTCACATATAAAATTAGGTCTCATTCTTGAATACCTCACACCAAAGTAGACCATCTTAGGAGAACAAATCGTAGAACAGAACATCCCAATGTCAAGGAAAATAAGTAAAGAGAGAAGACTAAGTATAAGGAGGAAGGAAAAACTGACCACAAACTGATTATGACTTTTCATATAGACATTGACTAGCTGAATGTCCACAGAAAGACCTTCCAAACCATGTGGGACCAGCAGAACTGACTACAGCTTCTCTTATAAAAGTAGAATTAGGGTTGTTATACCAACACCCTACAGTTACAGAACAGTTGAAAGAAGAATGACATTTTCAGTGAATACTGAAATTCTGAGGACTACCTACAAAAATGCAAGCTAGGCAGGAAACTCTGTACCTTTCAACATACCTGGTAACATATCTGAGAAGCTGTATATAAAAACAGCTTGGAGATATATATCACTACAGTATACAGATAGACCAAAGCCATCTACTTAATAAAGGCAAATTTAATGACAAGTGTTACAAATTTAATGACATGAGTGACGATGCACTCATTCATCTACTTCAACCCACAAAACAAACTTAAACCTAAGTATTGAAAGGATCATACCATTTCCCACAATTCCCAATATAATTCAGAAGAATTTTTAATTGAAAACATTTTGATCATTATATTATAGCAATTTGTCTCTTGCAGCCTATGACAACAAATGGTATCAAATTAAAAATCCACTAATTTATTAAAAGAAACAGACTAGCAACAAACTTTTGCTTTTAGGTACATCCTTTTCACATCTGAGTTTCAAGGGGATCATAAAAAATTCCTTTTCAAGTGCAGAAGTTGTTCTTAGGATTTAATATCACATTACCATATGTCCTAATAATAGGACATCCTTGATTGAAGTCTTAGGTTAAAAGGCTCCATTAAAAAAACTGTACATAAAATTCATGGTTCTAATTGCAGGAGAAAAGTTAGGAAGAAACCTTAGTCAACATTAAAACATCCCAAAGTGTTTAAAGAAAATAGATAAGGAAATTCCAGTAGATATTAAATAGTTCCTCTACTCTTCTCTGGTGAGCTCCCCCTCCCACAGAATTCTGTGTGCACTAGAACTGCAGTGCTTTAAACTCACACAGCAAGTGTCACTAGGCTGTGTTTTTCAAAGGACTTGAAAGAAACTTGAATTTGGGCAACTGAAATTCCTCTAGAAAATAAGAATTAATTTTTGGAGTTGCTAAGAATTTGGACGCAAACGCAAAACCACTCAATGACTTGAGTAATCATTTACTGCTCAGCTGATGTAAGAGTTCATTCTCAATCCACCCAGTTTTAAAGTAGAAGTGTACAAACACAGACTTCCTGATGGAAGTTTGCATTAATGCACTTTCCTCTGTGACTCTATGCAGCATCATCCCACTGTGGTGGCTTTCTGTCATGTATTTAAGAAGAGAGCTACCTGCTTTTTCATTTCTCAACAGGATTCCAAAAAACAGCTTCACAAGTCATTAAATTGGCTTTTTTTAAACTTTTGCTTTCTACAAAATTATCTCTTATGAAGAAGACTAATTTATAGACTTTTTATTTTTGTGGCACACAAAGAATTAAAGCAATATTATATCGGTGACAAATAAATTATTTCTTACCTTTTAACTACAGGTTGAACTCATATTAGGAAAAAAAGACATAAAATCATCTTTCAATTTCTAAAACTTCTCCTCACAAACAGAACATTAAAGAAAAGGATATTTTCCAGGAGTTTCAATACCCACTCTGTAGTCCACATAACTTTGATATGGATGGAAGTTGAAAATAAAAATAAGACCTGCTCTCTCAAATGCTATGACCTTATTGGCTTCATGCTTTTCACTCACATAGGCCTGGGGGGAAAAGAAAAACATACCAACTTTAAAAATATTTAATTTCTAATTGAATTAACAAAACCAAGAAATATCCCTTTGCTTCTGTAGCTCATTTCAAGTAATACAGGTAAATATTTAAGCAACAAAGATAAAGCCATTAACATGCAAACTGAAATAGTTTATCTATGAAATGTCATAAAAAGTTTTTGATTACTAAACTGTAGCTTACTTATTACAAGGCAACATAAAATTACAGACGTAGAAGCCTGTTCAGCACAGAGCACTTGAAAAATTCTTGCTCAAAGGTTGGTAATGGTCTTTTCATCACACTTTTCTTTAGTAAAAAATGGACTCCTTTTGCCAAATGAAATCTTCAGCTTATTTGTTATGGGGATCTGCATCACATATGCTATTATTAATTCAGGAAATTGAACATTCAATTCTTTTGTTTGTTTTTTAGAAATCAGCATGAGAAACAGCCTTGATAAGAAACAATAAACGGCTGCACATACCATCTTTGTTTTATTTCTTAAAGTCATTAATAAATAACTAGACATCAATTAAAAAAAAAATCTATAAAGTGGATTCTTATTTAAAGTGGACTAGTATGAAATAATTAAACACAGAAATGATAACACTTGATCATCTTTTATAAAAATTACAGTGTGATACTAGTAAAAAATGCAAATACAGAAGCAGTAGGTTGCTCACTAGGAGATTATACTTTACACTAGGCTCTGCTGAAAGTTTTTCTCAGAAATGGAGAAATTATTTTTATAAAGTGTAATGTCAGAACAACTTATACTTTTTCATAGCAATGCTTGGATTGGATTATGGACAATTTTATGGTCTGCTTTATCCAATCCACTCTTACTAAATAAAAATTGGGAAAATAATAGGAAAAGACCTTGTTATGAAGCTAAAAGGAGAATGTTTCAGGTTTCTATTATCTGTGGAAGATATTTCAGAGCCATGTTTTGACAACTTGAAATATATGGTGAGGCATTACACAGTGCATAATAAAGAACTGTTTGAAATTTCAGCATGCAAATTTGGAAATGTTGTTACTCTACACATGTACCCAACTGGTGACTAAAATTTATCATTTCGTATGTACAGCTTACCTGGGGAGATGCAAGCCAGCCAAATCTTTCCTCCAATTTATTCATATCTCTATCAAAGGCATTTAGGAATTTATAGCGAAGAAGATCATCCTCAGTAAGATTAAACTGTCTTCTGGCATAGTGGTAGCTCTCATTATTCCCTATTCTGGGGAAGTCAAGCCATTCTGGATGTCCAAATTCATTACCTGCATTTAAAAATATGAAGAATCTGTAAAATCACATGCTAAGAATACACTAAGCCTGCAAAAACAAAATATATTAATGTGAATTACAAGTTTTAAATTCCAAAGAATCTGCTTCTATATATAAAAAAAGTAATTTTATTATTATGTCTCTCATTTATTAATATATCTCTCAGAACTTCCATTTGTGTTAGCAGGGTGGTGTAGCCATTAAAACTACAAGAGCAAAATATCCATGCACTCCAGGGGAAGTCTAAAGTGACGAATTATGAACTCCATGTTACCATGCCATGCTTAAAAATTTCCCAAAAATTGTTCTGTGTGTCTAAGTGCCATTACATCTCACTTTGGTTTTCTACAGCAGTAGCTTCACAAGTCTGCCAGTCTCACCCAGACCATACAGCCCAAAAAACTACTGAGCAGACTTCTCCTGAAGACAAAGAATAGGTTTATTTGAATCTGGATCACATTCAAAAAGAAGGAAGAAGGTCAACATTCAGTCAAGAAAAAGTTTAGCTTCTCTTATGCAGAATCTCCAAAGCAAATCTCAGCTGCCAAAGGTAAATATTCAAAGCAAGACCTCATTTGAGACTCAATATTTTGAGTGACTTTAATGTATCCAAAGTTTTCTTGCTTTATATATTGTCATTATTACAGCTTGAGACAACTCCAAATGCATTTAATAATTCTAACTCGTGCTATAACCTGTTGTCCTGCAGACTCTCTGTCATTTTGGACTGTTCATTTGACACAGGATTAAAGGGTATCAAGTGCCTTGCAAGTTAAACACTCATTTCAAAGCCCGTGACAGCTGATTCATGACAAACATTTCAGAGATTACAAAACACCCACTCACCATAAAACAGACAAAAACATGTACCTGGCAATAAGTATGGAAAGTAACATGATGACATTTAAGAGGTTTTCTGCTAAAGCAAACAAACAAAAGGAATAGTAAAAGGATCCTCAGATTTCCACAAATTGCTCCTCAAGTTTTGTCAATGAGCAGGAGCTTTGTGGGCTGACAAAGGGCAGGGATGCCAGGGGAAGGCAAGAGATTCCTGGCTGGATACCCTGCATGTGCATCCACCACCCGTCTGCTGTTCCACCCAGCCTGCACTGCCTGGAAGGCCTGGAGGATACAGCCAGCAGGGACAACTATGAACTTTGATTTGTGAAATGATTTCTGTAATTCCATGCTTCATGAGAACAAAGAAATGAACAGAGGACAAAAGAGAAAAGCCTCATATATATTTAGGAGAATCTTTCAGAGTGGTATCCGCTTTGTAAACGAACTGACAAGTTGTAAATTAAATTTCCTATTCAGAAGCTAAACCACTACATTTCATATTCAGCTCAAAACTGGAGACAAATATAAAAGAATCAGAATCACAGCAGGACTTACAAAATGACCTTGGAATAGTGCTGGACTGAGCTCTTAAACTGTGCTAACAATACGGTTTGGGAAATGAGGAAAGATATTGCTACAAAACAGACACTGTATCTAACCAAATTCAATATTCTCTGAAGAGCCAGGCAAAGTATTACCTTCTTTCGTGATCTGCACACTATTGAAAAGATGAACTGCATGAGATAGCTCAGCTAAAGACAGCAAAAAACATCAGAAAGTCAGAGATGACACATATCTTGAATTGATAGGCAAGGAAATCATAGCTATTTGTTCAAGAAAGAAACAAAAATTGGGGAAATAAGAAATAGAAGACAGCAAATAAATTAGACTGAACTAGCCCATCATTTCCATAGATTATTTCACTGTAAGTAGAGTAGACTTCCTTCAGGTTTATAATACGTAATGACCCCCTCACCTCCACTTGCTTTGCCTATTTCCCCACCATAGTAACTAGTGTGGCTCCAATGCTGTTTGGTTGCTTTTTAAAAGGAACAATGTAAGTGCAGCAAAATGCTAAGAGAAGTCTTGATTTCTTAACTGTTACTAATGGCTATTAAGATAAAACAAAATTTAGCACAGTGCAGCAATTTGACAAAACACTAAGACACTGTCTGTTGTCAAAAACACAAGCCAAGGTCTAAACTCTGCAATACTTTGACAGTCTGTGCCTGTGAGCATCTTCTGGAGACTATGCTCCTGAGCCTTTTGTACTAGTTACTTGACTCTAAAAGGGTAATTTGATTTCTCGTTATAGGAAGAAAAATAGTTCATAAATTGTTACAGAATGAATTCAAGTAGTTCTGGTTATGTTTTAAACTGTGGTATAGGGAAAACAAAGAAACACTTAGAATGCATCTGCATCTTGCAATGCCTTAAGGCCATTAATCCTATAAAAATCCTATAAAAATCCTATAAAAATCCTATAAAAATCCTATAAAAATCCTACTTTTTTAAATTGGTATTTTTTCCTAGTTTAATACCATAATAAATGACAGGAGAGATGAGGAAAGGAAAGGCACAGGTAAGTGATACTCAGTTCTAGAGATAACTATTGGTTCACTAAATGTGAAGCATGATCTGCCTCCTTCCCCATGCTGCACTTCTCATCTCTGACAAGAATCAGCAACATTCACTTCTATGCTTAGAGGCTCACACAATTATCAAGAGGTACAACTGGGATTTCTTTTCCTCTAATTAATTTACTGTTTGATATAAAAGTCTAAACTACAGATTGATAAAAACCCAGCTGCCACAAATGATGCAAATCAAGACAATGGAACTAATGTGGGGGAGGCAGAGAACAAAGCTGAAATTAACTGAAGTTTTGATTAGAGAAACAAAACAGACAAATCTTTGAAGTGCAATGCATGCTATTTTTATCTAGGAATTAATTGAAGTTTGCTATTACCTGCATATTGTACACACTGGACAACTTTATTATGTACAGGATTTCAAGATCACAATTCCAAAAAATAAATTAACTTTCTACTATCATAATGAAAATTTATGTCACCCTTGTTTATGAGGCTAGAAATGCATTTACACCACATAGAAGTTAGGCTACTGTGGATTTTTTTTTTTAAAGTTGAGCAGCACAGGTCATTAAAGTTTTTTTGATCTCTCTTCTTTAGACATCTTTAGTAGCAGTTCTCTTTCAAAGAATAAGCCTAAGCAGAACTGAAGGGATATTTAAAAGTAGGATGGAGTAGGCAGTTTCACGAGATGTTACTAGGAGTTATTTGCATTTTGGATTCAGTAAGACACTAAATACTTTAAAAACAGTTAAACAAGTAGCTTATTCTATACAACAAAGGTAAGAAGTTTAATTAGGTATATAAGACTAAACAAGGTTTTAAATTATCTAAAACACTACAAAAAGATCCTATTTAAAGCTGATGACCTGGAGACTGGACACAATGGGACAAAATTCCAAGAGTTCCACCTTAAAGTACATCTATCAAAGTATGTGGAGTTACACCAATTTACAGCAGCCAGATAATAAAGTCATCCAGGAGTTGTAACTGCTTTGAATTTAACTTCACTACCTTTGTGAATATTGACAACAGTGCAACAATCTGCAGGCTATAAATAGAATCAATGTAAATCAGATCAAGATAGCACATGGTCTTTATCATTATTCCAAACAATAAACACTTCAAACAATGAATCTTCATTTTCCCTAGTTGTAAAGCTCTTGGGTGTCAGTTAACTAATTCTGATACTCTGTGTTTACTCATATTTGCACCAAATCTTCTTCTCAACATTCATTACTAACAAACCCAAACAATAAACACTACACTGCCTCTGAATGATGAGAGAATGAGCCTCACTGCAAAGCATTCTTATAGTCTTGAAATCCATGCAAAAATAAAATACAATGAAATTCCAAATGGACTCCTGAAACACCTGGCTTAGATGACATAAAGGCCTTAATATTTTTTTAATCCTTTAGCACTGGCATTTAACAACATATTGGGTCAGAAAAGACTAATAAAACCAATTTAGACAAACAACTATATTCTAACTTCTGCACAAAACACAGGGTAGAGGAAATCTCTAGCATGAGGTAATGGTAGAGAGGGGAGTTGGTAAAGACAGTTCTGTGAAAAAAAATGGGTATTTCTCCCATTTTCTGAAAATACCAGATATTATCTCCTCCCAAGTTATAAAAGACAAAAATCAGGATAAACTCCTGATTTGTTTTGCAGCTTGGATCTTCCATGTCTCCTAGGGCAGAAGGGAGGGAACATTTAACATTCCCTGCATTAAAGGATCAAAGAATGTGTTTCCTCTGGGATGACAGTCAACAGGAAACACAAGGATGCCTCCAAAGTATCCAAGACATGGGAAAGGATTGAGTCCTTCAAATGCTTGTCCTAAATCACACAGGGACACAATATTCTGTAAAAGAATACAGTTCCTGATGTTTCTTTCCCATTCCCACTTCCCATCAAGGGGTGCTCTGTCTTCACTTATTTCCTAGTGATTTTTAAAGGTTGGGAGCTATTCTACCACACAGTTTTATAAAACTGACAAAACAGTTCCATGTTCTTAAAAGAGACAACATTCCTATTGGTCCAACAAAAATTCCAGCCACACTAAACAGCACTGTTCAGTTCTCATATTTCAAAACTGGATCTCTCTTTTGCCAGATAAATCACAGAAAAAAAACCCAAACCAAATAACAAAAAATTAAGAATTCTCCTCAGAAGCACCAACTCTGCACCTCTATTAGAAAGGGCTGGATGGCTGAGAAGATTTCTTAAATAGAGGAACAACCAGGCAAAGGCATAGTAAACAGACCACAGCATATCTTACTATGATTTACTTTATTTTTCAACAGAAGTAGATCAGTTGATGGTTGTGCCCACATGCTGGTATTTAACAGAACTATATTTACACAGAAAAAAACCCTATTTATCTGGAATAAATGATTATTTTATTTACTTATTTGTAGTGTTCTATCAAAGGATTATTCAATAAAATATCAGTGACAACAGCATTCAGTTCCTAAGGGCAGATGAAAGTTTTCCCTTGAGTGTTTACTGAGCAGAGCAGGAGTTTCTGCAGTCAACAGTAACAGATAAGAAAAACAAACAAACAAAAAAAAGAGTATCATGAAATGTTACTTAGACTAGAAGGGATCTTGAGAGGTAATTACTTTATTAACCTACTCTTAGAAATTTTCAGGCCTGAAAGTTTACATTTCAGCCCTCCTTTCCCAGTGTAGAACAATATATTTCTGACTTACAATTTACTCAAAGCCCTCATACAGTATTTAAAACGATCAAGTAGCAATTAAACTCTTTGTGGTGCTTTTACATGGAAACAGTTCCCATTTTGCTGTTCCCTATTAGCTGCATCCTGGTAAAAACAAGAGACTGACTTTGATACTGTGACATTTCCACCAGGCTCTACATGAACAGGGCACAGCATACATTATTTAGTCAACTACTTCCAAGAGCTCACTAAAATATTTAAGAACAGAAATATTGCAGAGCACATTGCAAAGGTTAAAAAAAAAACACACACACACAACAAAACAGACAAAACCCCTCCAAATCTATCAAAAAAGTACAAATCTATATCAGGAAATTTTTTAACAGGAGATGCAGTCAGAGAAGTTCTAGCTAGATCTTTCAGTTTGGTGCACTGCCAATTATTAACTGGTCCCACAACTGACAGGTTAATGGGCTTACAAAGTGAATTTAGGACAAGGCTGGAACAGAAAAAGATCCAAGAAAGGCATCAATCCACTTGCCCTGGGATATCCAACAAATAGCAGTTTACTTGCTGGTGTCAGTAAGAATTTGTCTAATTTAAAGACCATATAAGGAATTAAGAAAAAACAAAAGAAGTAAACAGAAGGAAAAAAAAAAAACTACATAGCGCTTGATACATAGGAAAGGCAAAGTAAATAAAAAATGGAAATTCGGTATTATCCTGTTCTTGTTACAGGAACAAATCTAATTACTTAAATAACTATGCATTTTTAACAGCACAAAATGAAAAAAATTGAAATTAAAATTTGGAATAAACTTTAAACAAAGTAAGAGGGGAAAAAGTCATTCTAAAATAGACGTCAGTAAGCAAAACAGAAGGGACATTGTGAGAAGCCCTGGTTTTCTTGAAACAGTACAAATCAGACATCAGAGTATACTTCTAGTTGCACCTCTAAACCTTTTCTTACCTGATGTCCTCAAAGATTCCCAAGATTCTTCCTAGACTCACATATCACTGCTTTGAGACTAAAGCTTCTTTCTGCCAGCTGCCTCCTGCTCTCCACCTGAGGCTGCTTCAACCCTGCCATGCTGAACACATATTTATAAACTTCCTAAAAAAAATCTGCTTTAGAAAAAACCTGCTCAAGATCCTCCCAATTTCAAACATCACTGGAAACAATGGCAGATGAGAGAACTTGGGCACTTATTAAGGGATTTTCAAAAATTATGTATTTCAGAATTATGTAATTACTTGAAGTCTTGAAAAGGCACAGCTTCATATTGCTACACTACTTTGTCCTCAAAGAATTGGAAAACTCCAAACAGCACCTGAAGTGGTACCTGGGCACTGTTTCACAGTTCTTAAAGAGTGCAAACACCCTTGATAGACTCAGTCTCAAGGCTGTGGCTGCCAATGTTAAGACTCCTCTACTGCAGAAAACCTACCAACGGTATTTCTAAGTTCCCATAACAGCTATGCTTCAATTCAGATGAGAAAACGGAGTTACTTGTTTTCTGAATGTTGCATAAGTGGTTTGTGAATTTGGAAGGTACAATCTGTGATTTGTTAGCAGGACTCGGCACTGTTTCAAAGCAATCTGTTACTGTAATGCCTCTTTCTATGAACTTGCATATACACAGATATAAATATAGTACTAAAAAAAAAAACAATCAATTGGTGTATTTGTTTCTACGCACAAATCTACACAATCTTAGGTGGAAATAACACCTAACTGAAGCCATACTTTAGATATACAAGGATATTTACTTAAGAATTAGTTGTCCTTGGACAGAACAGAAAGAATATTCAGAAGCCGTAATGGAGAGTAAAATTCAACATCATACTCTCAAAATAAAAGTTTATAGAAAGAAAGGAGTACAAATCTTGATATCAACTTATATAATTCCCATGCAGAAAAGCTTGAATGTTAGCAGACAATTTTACTACACTGAAAAGTAAAAAAAGTAGCAAAATGATTTTGAAATTAGCCACAGGTAAGATTAGATAAAAAACTTTTTACATTAAAATCCTTTCAAGGCTCCCAATTCAGCAATTAAATATCATGGCAACAATTATCAAAAAAGTTTTTGACTAGAATTGTATCTTCCAATTAAATATTGTTCAGAAAATAAAGATTGGGAACACGCAGATGTATTTTCCAATTTTTCAATTATTATGGATTTTGACAGCATCACTCCAGTATAATACGTGTTGTGCTTGGTCAGTAATCCCAAACCCATCATTAAGGAGAAAGGCAAATATTGTGATCCAGAATTGTATATTAGCAATGTCTCACATTACAAAACTGTCTCCCAAAATAAGAAGAGCTGCAAGCGCTTTATAGTCAGGTTTCTCTTACAGATGCCCTTAAATAATTTGTTTCAAGAAACAGACTCGCTTTAGTGAGCTGATAAAAAGGCATAGCCCTGGTAAAATCCAGTCTTCCTACTGTTCAGCAGTGCATTTTGTTGCTACAATTACTTCAAATTCATTACTTAGCAGGAAACATTCAAAATTTTATTGTACTTCTACCTCACACCAAAAGAATCTACAATACTAAATAATAATGAACTGAGAATTCAAGGTCATACCATGTTGAGGTTTTGGTTTTTTTTGTTTGCAGTTTGGTTTTGTTTGGGATTTTCCATGTTGGTTTGGGTTTCTTTACACAACAGATGAAAATAAATGCCAAAGACAGACACTGGAAAAGATTGGCCAACTACTCCTTTGGCTTCAGGGCTACTGCTGAGGGATGAATGCAATATGAGCCATCTGTAAAACTCAAACATGCTTCAGAAAACATAAATGCAAAATCCACATTTTGAGAGTCACTTCGTTAATAGTTTAAAATAGTCCTGAGAGAAGACATATCAGCTAAATAATCTTTTCTATAGTTATTAAAGTAAATGTTATAAGGAGATTCACAAAAAAGAGAAAGAACTCCTAAAACCAATCTTCTTATACTGCTACTTTCAAATGCTCATACAAAACCCTTTTGTGAAATCAATACACAGCATGAGCTGTAAGAGTAACCCTGCATAAGATATTTTCTTGGGAAAGGGTGATGATAGCTACATCTAGCAGCCAATACAAATGATGGTTTGGTGTTTTCCAGCTCTATTTACAGACATACCAAATCCACCAACCCCCATGTGGGGGCCCCCATGGGGCTGCTCAAATAAACATCTAACAGGAGTTCAGGCAAATTAAAGCAGAATGGTTAGAGAAGAATGACATTACCTGGAGTAAAAATTAACTGACTATTTAAGCTAGGGAATAAAACCTCCTTGTGAAAGTGTGAATATTTTGAGCAACCTGCGGAGAAAAGAGGAAGCCTCAAGAGCTACAAATTCTCATTAGGCCTATGCCAAATTAAACAGTACATTTGCATTATGATTCATTTGCTTTTTGCTTACTAATAAATTAATAGATTAATCAAGTACCATAAACAGTTTAAATTCTATTAAGTGGAAATAATTTCCTGATTTTTCTTCTCACAATAATTTGACTCTTTATCTGGGAAGAAAAGTAGCATTAAAATACAGTGATATTAAAAAGAAAAAAAAAAAAAAAACAAAAACCTGCTGCTTTGCTGTGTGTTTCAAAAGCAGTATCCTCAGTGGATGGTAAATATTTATGCTGGTATAAACATAATTTATGTGTATGTCAGAAGAACATCCCACATCAACTTATTGAATTTTTGCATTTTTGCATTGTTTTAGAGTCTTTTGCTCCCTGCCTTCAACTTGTTCATTGTCAGCTTCACAGTTTGGGGCTTTTTTGTTTGTTTGCTTGTTTTTGTTTTGTGGGGATTTTTCTTTTTTAAAAGATACTCTTACATAAAAAAAGAAAGATAAGTAGTTTATGTAATACTCTAACCAGACACTTGACAGCTATTTTTCTAAGTCATGTTTATTTGTTTTAGCACATTTCAAAAATACTAGCATAATATTCTTATGGCAACAGCATAATCTGTTGGTAGATCTCTGCTCATTAGAGTCAATCATAACGAGGATGTCTAAGGCAAGATTATTTGTATTGTTGGTGGTTTTTTGTTTTTTATTTTTTTGGTGGAAACAGGTATTGAAATTTTCAAGTTTGGGTTTCTTTTCCAGAAGGAACAGTTAGAGATCAGGAGTCAGGGTCTCTGGTCATGCTACAAAAAGAAGTCTCATTTGCCTGATAATCAACTAAGCTACTTATGGCTATTAGTCTGTATATTAAAGTCAACTGTTCTTGAAGACAAAATGCATGGTTTGAATTGAAATGCCATGTCTGTAAATGAGATCCACTAACAAAGGTGCACAGGAGAGGTGTACTGAGAGAAACCTCTGATGATGTAATTCTGTTCAAGGCAATAATTGCCCTGGTCTACAATCTCCCTCTTACTAGACTAGGGACCAAATCTCATACAGATTTTAAAGAGGTATTCTGTACTTTTTGCAATCTATCAGACTGCACCTGAAGAATGTTAAAAATCAGAATTAATTTAGAATCATTGAGATGTGCTGCTTCCACAAAAACACTTAGTCTTAGAATGCTCACTGCATCAGATTTTAAAAAGTAGTGAAGATTTGCAACTGCTTCACATAGACGTTATGCATGCACATCTTATATGAAAGGAAGTGTCACAAAATTTGTTCTTTAAGCATCTTAAACCTGATCCTTGAGTCATCTTTAGTCACACCTCAGAGTATAAGAACAAAAAAGGAAAATTAAAATATCACAGCAATATAATGCTCGTATATTATTAAAATTCTATTATAACTGTTTACAACACCAGAAGAGGATAAAGAAAGGCTGTAATTAAGAACCAGCCTCTGAAGAACATCACCTTCTAATACTAATCTATTATTAATTATACCAGAATAATTGCTGGTCTTTCAGTATGAGTGGGCATGTAGAGACTGCAACTACAGTGCAGGCTGGGGCAGAAGTTTTCAAGTATCCTGATGGCCAGATGGGCTGGATTCACAATGTAAAGATAGTCTTGACTCATCTGTACATTAACCAGTGTCAACAAAACTGAGAAGCAGGAAAAAGGGGGGGGGGGGGGAAGGAAAATAAAATAAAGCAAAAAAGGGAAAAAAAATAGATAGCAGGCAATAGTTTTAAAAGCTGAAGCAAAACCATCACTCAGATAAAGAGACTTTAAGGAATTGGTACTGATAGCACCTTTGCTGCAAGCAGCAGGTGAATTATAAAATAGCCACCAAAATCTATAGGAACTGAGCACAGTCCTCCAGGAAGATGTTAATCTAGTTTTGTTTTGCTGATTATTTTTGTTGTTGTTGTTTTTGTTATATAAGGAGTCAAAAAAAATAAATCTCACTATATTAAGAGAACAATTGTTTGTTGAAATTCAAAATATAACACAGAAAGAAACTAGACTGTAACTAAATGTTACCACAGCCATCCAAAAAGCAGTTGTGGCCAAAAAAGCCCTTTCTGCATGTTTAGTTACTCCTTCACGTTCTCCTTCCCTTCTGCTTCTGAAGAGGACATGCCTTGAAAATCAGCTTTAAGAGACATTAGAAGAGCCACAATTGCCCTGACTTAAGTGCCCTGATTCCACTCCCCTTCCTTCAGGTAATCATTCTCACCACAGCCAGAAAGGCTAGAGAAAAGATTATGGACATTTGCTCCCTAATAACACGTCATTTGATAAAGAGATTTTAAAAGGTACTCAGAGTATCATCAGGCAGAGCTTCTGACACTTTTTTAATGTGGTCTCCCAATTTTCAGGGTTTAGTACAGAAAAAAATTTCAAATAGCTGGGAAATCCAAGACCCACTAACACACTCCATTTCCTGATGATGGGCACACTACATAGGGACCTCCAGACACATATGAACCCGTGCACTAAGAACTCTTAATGTATGGCACATATCACTGGAAAGTGATCCAGTGCTTTTCCTGACTGTCCCTGTGCTGCAGGTGGGAGGAAAAGCTGAATTTTAGATGGTATGTTCTAGTGGCAACTGAGGAAGGGATGAACCTGAACAGATAGATAAGAATGCTAACTTTTGTCCAGAGTAATTCCCATGAGAAAAGAAGGTATCATGGTTATCTGTCTTCACACATGATTTTTTTTCAAAAAACTTTGTTCAAAAAGGTTAAGAAACAAGTAAGCAGTTATAAAAGAATGGTCTAGAACTGTGAACCTTTGAGATTCAAAGAAAAAGAGGGTCACCATGAGCCATCCCATCTGTTAATTTCATTATCTCATGCCTCTATTTCCAGAGGATAGCTAACCCTTTTGGCTTTGAAACTCAGCAATTTGCTATACACACAGAGGCAAACATGACAGTATTCATTTAATGCTCAAAACATATTTAAATTAGCACCAAGACCTGAATCAGCTCAAGGCATAACAAAGCTGTGGGCCTTTCAAGAAATAATGAGCTAATAATTTTATATTTTCCTTGTGACACCAAGTCACAATGGATAGAAATAATGGATAGAAAATAAATTTATACTGATAAATGAGAATCAGAGCAGAAATTATTCCCAGATTACATTATGGCTGCTTAAATCACAATAAAATTTTAATTTGTT
Source organism: Tychaedon coryphoeus (assembly GCA_013398595.1). Lineage (NCBI taxonomy): Eukaryota > Metazoa > Chordata > Aves > Passeriformes > Muscicapidae > Tychaedon > Tychaedon coryphoeus. The sequence goes on along the minus strand of WBND01000736.1, from coordinate 12,800 downwards.
ATTCAGTTTTGAAATAAATACCTCTAAACTAGTGTAAAAAGTAATAAAAGCAATCTCATTTAGGTAGTCACCTCAAACCTTTTCCTTGATCAACTTTTCACTAAAACATATGTTCGTATGAGTTGCTTCTTTCCCTACCCCAAAGTTTCACATAACTGCTGGAATTAATTATGCATGCATGCATAGATTTTTTAAAAATATGATTTAAAAAACAGTGCTTCAATTCACTGAAATATTAATGCATTTAAAGTACTACACTTCATACTGTCATTACATAGTACACAAAGAAGAGATATAGCTTTTTTAGGGGCCAAGGTGAAGATATATTGCACATAATGCTTTTTGTGCCTGTAAGACAAAATTTCTTTGTCAAGGGAAAAAGTAAACCTTGATCTCAGAAAAAAAAAAAAAAACAAACCCAAACCTGCTTCCATGTCTGAAAAGCGTTGTTACAACTGTTTGAGGAAAGTCAAATATGTACAAACACTAAGATGATTTCTCCTCTCCCCCTCCAGCAATGCTGTATGGAAATTTGAAATGACAAAAGTAAAACACAAAACACAGACAAGAAACCATTAGAGATTACTTGCACAAAGACATTTTGAATTGGACATATGAAATTTCTCAGTAATGATTTTTCATTCCTTTGTGGGTTTTTTCTTAAAAAAAAAATAAACTTGCTCAAGTGATAAATGCTTTACATGGATCATCTATAAAAAAAAGGGGGAGAAGAATCCTCTGAAACAAGTAAAATTACACCTTTATCTGCAAAAAAATATTTGCCAATGTCATTACTCATTTTGTTTTGTTTCATTGCATTCCTTTACATAGCCACATTATGGTGGTAGCTTATTTCAATACTTGTTTTCTTATTTGGATCTTAATGACAACATTTTATTGTCAGAAAACAACATATCCTTTGAAAACCTGATATTTCATGGTAACAGCAGGAGGGAAGAAAAGAGACAGGGCCCTAACAGGAGCCTGGTAAAAACTTCTCGTGCCCCTGAGCCCAGCCTCATGGTATCTCAGACATGGATCATACCATCCCCTTATGAACTGGGAAATGAAAAAAACACACATCAAAAACTTACTGAGAGAATATGATGTGTATACAGCACCTTTGTTAAGATAAATTTTATTAATTTCTACAAGCCTATTCCTGTCTTTCAGTTTCCAGAGGTAAGTAATGGATTTAGTTCTGTACTCTTATGTGCAGTGTACAAAACAAGAAATAGCCTTCCATGTAGGAAATAAACTAAAAACACAGTCTTTCCTGCTTAAAAACATAAAAGCAACTAGTAAATACAAAAAGGGACTTTGACAATTTCTCTGAAAGTTTCAATTATGTCTAGGCTGAATTCCACAAATGAAAACTATCCCTGCTTCATATTTAATTAGGACACACCTTTCCAACCCATAAGTAAAAAAGCAGAATATTAATAAATATTCTATATTAAATTAATTATTTAATTATATTAAATTAAATTATATTAAATATTAATAAATATTTCTAAGACTAGTCACAGACAGAACGGTAACAAGTCTAGTGCAATATTGATTTTTCTTTCTGTTTCCTTTTTGTCCCTCTCTCCAAACAGAACAAAAAATTTCACATACTGAGAAAATTTGCACAAATGAGGCAAGTTTTCTTTACATCTATTGAAATTAATATGTCAATACTTTGGCATGCTTATCAGCCTGTGGGCTTCGAATAGTCATAGAATCATTATGCAAATAGAATCATTGCAGAGCCCACCACTAAACCACATTCCCAAGAGCAACATCTGATAAACACCTCCAGGGATGGTGACTCCTGTTCCAATGTCTGACCACCCTTTCAGTAAAGAAATTTCTTAATACTCAATCCAAATTTTTACTGGCATAACTTGACAGCATTTTTTCTTATTCTATCACTTGTTATCTGGCAGAAGAGACCAACCCCTACCTGGCTACAACCTCCTCTCAGGCAGTTATAGAGAGTGACAAGGTCATTCTGAACCTCCTTTTTTCCAGGCTAAACAAAATGTATTGAAAAATACAGAATTTTGAAGAACTAACTATTCATGTATTCAAGAAGAAATACATAAAAGCTGTTTAAGTACAGCTAAAAAGTACACAGGGAGGAAAAAAGCATAGTAACACAAATGAAGACTTATGGAAAATAGAATATATATTCACATAGTATTTTGGTATATATAAATAACTAGCACTTGGACTATGTTAGTTTAGATGAAAGAAAAATGGGAGTTATGGAAGGCCACCTATGTTCAGACTTCTGCACTTTTCCCTTCAAGCAATATTATGCACAATCCATGACTTGCTAAAATGGTGGCAGCCACTAGGAACTACAATAAATAACCAATCATGAAAAGAAACAAAAACAGCTCAGCTTGAACAAAGTTTTCTGTTTGTTTTTTAGGAGCTCAAGATAAATCGTGGAAAAGCATGCTGCCCAATCCAACAGTGTATGTTAACACTAATGTTTTCCATCAGATATCCTTTTTTTTCTCCATTAATATTTTGAAATGAAACCATACATTTCTCCATTATGAAGATAAAGGCTGTGAGCTTAAGCTGCACAAAGAGTTGACCTATAATACAATCACCCAGATGATCCAGGCTTTCCTGCAGTATTTTGTATTAACAGTTATTTGGATTTAAAAAAAAAAAGAAAAATGAGAGGCTTAAAGGAGCTGTTTCATAGTCTACAGATTGACTCTTAAATCAAGAGTGAGTGGATTACTCGATTGCTTTTAAATAATCTCTCTAAAAATGTCACTTGAGAAGATATTCTATGAAAATACCTTGCTTGCAGGACTTGCTCTGAATTTCACAAAAAGATCTGAATACTTAACCCAACTGAGTAGAAGTTCTAAGCTCCTGGCACTAAAAAGACTTCAGTAGTACTCTTGGCTTTGTGAATAATCTTGTTGTCCTTGAGACATTGGTCACTTGTCCTGGTACTCCTCCTGCCCTGCATTTTTATATAGTACATTAAGACAGACGTAGTGGTTTATAATCAACAAGGCATCCCAACTGAAAAAGTATCTGTACTATTTGGAAAAGACAACAAATCTAACAAAAACCCCTAAACAATCCCCCTTCAAAACTATTACTCCACTATAAATTCCACTGGTATCTACATCAGACAGTAGTAAGAAATTTCTTGCTGTGCAGGTGGTGAGACAATGAAGAAGTTGCCCAGAGAAGCTGTGGATCCTCCATCCCTGGAATTGTCCAAGGCCAGGCTGGATGGGGCTCTGACCAACCTGTTCTAGAATCTAAACATTCTACAATTCTACAGAATTTCAAACTGAAGATCTCAAAAGACACTCGAGAAAGAACAGGTCAACACACCACTTCTTAGGAAAAATAGAAAATACTTTGTCTCTTGAAAATCAATGCAAATTTAGCTACAATGTTGTTCAAATTCTTATTCTAGAAAATTCCTCTGTGTGTGTTTATTTATTGTAAAGAAATTCTGAATCTTATAGCTGTGGAGAGAAAAATAACAAACAATAACTGTGTCAGGAGAGAATAACAGCCATGTCCTGTAGAGTCAGAAATCTAGGTGTGAAAAGAGATTTTCATATTGATGAGTTTGTCATAATTTCTGTAATATACTACATTTCTGAACAACTGAAAAGAGAAATTCCTCTATAAACCTGTGCTGAAAATTATAGTACATAGTACAATTATAATATATAGTGTAGAGTTATATAAAACTGTAATATATAGAGGCCTATATATATTATTTGTGTTCTTCAAAACAACAACAAATAAAGCAACAAAAAAACCCAAAAATGAAGGCTGCCATACAAACAGAAACCAAACTTTTATCACTCTAATAACTTAAAGTTTTATTTTACAGCTTCATTCATTATTCTTTAGCAAGCCTTCACATCACATCAAGTATTATATTAGCAGACAAGGCTGCATGCACTCACATATTGATAGTGGAGATGTCACAAGTCTGAACTGTGAGCTGTACAAATCACACAATGTGCAAGACAACAGATGGAGCCCTAGGAACAAAGCCTGAGAAACTAGCAGAAGTTTCAACAACAGTATCCCATAGTTAAATGATGTTACTAAGTATAATGATAAATAAAATAAGTAAATTTTTAAAAAATAGCAATCTCATCCTGAAAAAAAAACCCAACACCTTGTAAGTGATGCACAATGTCAGAATGTCTTGATATACAATAAATCTTCTCCATTGGCAATGCAGTCATAGCCAATGCCCAGAAGATGTGGGTACAAACTAAGGAAACATCAGCATTACTCTGAGAGAAAAATCAAAGTGCCACTCATGCACTCGATGAAGCCTATTCCCTCTACAATTCTGGAAAATCCTACCTGGTTTCACCCCATGAACATAGCTGCAGCAACTGCTGGTTCCCAGGCAGCTCTGAGGATGCTGCTGACTGTGAAGGTTTCTGTTTCAAGGTTTGTGTTTCAAGGTTTCTGCCTTGAGAAATCGCAGTGTGGACATGGATGCACCACCACATATAGATTGCTGCCATCAATGGTTTTATTTATGTATTTAAATAACATACAGGCATAGTGCCTTATTCCCTACACTTGCAAGGAGGATGTACAATCAACCCCCACCACAGATTCCTAATATTTGGACATAATTTGTGGAGAGGTGGGATAAGACAGGTCTGTGTGTGATTTAGTTTTGAATTATGAGACAGTCTCTCTTTGTTTATCTCCCAGACACTCTAATGTGTTTTGAGCAAGTATAGAAATGAAGCTTGCTTCAATCAACTAAATTAATAAACACAAACAGTTTGTACCTTTAGACCTTGCAGAAGAGACTGTCAAAGTGATTTATGAAGACTAATATGTAAATTTGGATTCTTCCCACTGTCACTGCCAAGTTGTGAGTGGGGTTGCATATGGGATATTATGCAACAAAGTTATAGGTGTCTATCACTAAGTCTCTCAGAAACTGTAGGTGAGATTTCAGACTACACCCTTCTTTTCTGCTTTAAAGTGAACATAATTGTCTTGTGTCAGGCTGCCAGGGAATTAAAGCACCTGTTGGAACTGGCAGCACATTTTTTATCTATCTTAGGCAAGCATACTAAGAAGCATGACTTCAAACTACCTCTCCTAAAGCTGCAGTCTGTACCAAGTGAGCACTTCAAGGCTGCTTAACCAGAGGAGCTGACTGAAATGAGAGACTTTGAAGAGCATATGCTCTCCCAAGGCCACTCTTTAGATGATGGTCAAAAAAGTTACCCTGTAACCAGTGCACAGATGTAAGTAGCATAAGACAATGAACAGAAAAAAAGTGTAAAAATGCAGCTTGCTAAAGAGAAACAAACTCCCTTTGTTTTAAGCTAAATATCCTTGTTCTTGATACAATTCCTTTTTCATCTAGAAGAGGTAGCAATAAAAATAGTAGTTCAGATTCTGTTTAAAGTAACATTCCTATTTATATTGTCAGTTATGCTGCACCATTTTAATTTCAGGTTTTTAATTAAAGTTATTAAAAAAAAAGTCACATACCTTTCTCACACTTATATTAGGGCTACTAATACAGTTTTTGTACCATTTATTTTCTTGTTTGTCAATATTTTTTCAAAGGCCTGCTGTTACGAAATTCCTTAGTTTAAAAGTAAATTACTGAAAAAAAAAAAAAAATCTAAGTTTCTCTCTCTTAGATACTCAGATGAATATATGACATAGCATTTTACTTTTAAGGGCAAAGAAAAACAAGGTCTTATCACGAGAAACTCTTTTGGTGCATGCAAAAAAAAACCCTAAAACTAGAGAAAGTGGATAAAACTGTTGTGTAAATGATCTAACAAGTGAGGAAGAGGAAACTTAACAGAAAAATTAGATAATCATGAAACAGGTGAATGTCAACCCAAACAGTAACATCACCAGTCAATGCTCATGATTTCAAAATATGTTCTAGTTACTTCAAATAACTTCCTAACTGTATATATATATATATATATATATATAT